>JALIGW010000012.1:20387401-20449901 GCA_023053685.1 Diadophis punctatus similis
AGATTGTTGGGGGCAAGAGGCTGACTCTGTAAACCTCTTAGAGAGGGCTGTAAAGCACTATGAAGTGGTATATAAGTCTAAGCGCTATTGCTATATCAATTGTGGATTGGGTTCCTTCCCAAACAGTGTCTTTATCTGCTGTAAACTCTTCATCCATGCACTGAATGACAACCTAGTTGAGTTTTTTATTTTTCTTCTAACTTTTTACAGGTCACCAGTATGGAACAGCAAATCACAGAGTCCAACTTGGCAGAGCGAAATGCAGCAACAGGTTTCAACTGCCAAGGTAGTTTCCACTACTCTCCGTGCGAGTGTTGAGAAAACTTTTGTGACCCTCTCTGAGTAGAGTGTGTCACCTGCTTGGAAATGGGTTGTCATTTACAGAGGCCCTCTGCTCCAAAGCCCAATTCTGCAGGAGACGAGCAGGCCGAGTTAGGGATGATGGAGTTAAGTGCATCATCAGTTTAGAGTTGTTGTGTTCCCACAAGCACTCCAAGCCCACTCCCTCCTGAATTCTGTTGACCCTTACCTGGCGCCAATTTAGTGTTCAACTTTAGTTGACCAAATTGATGTCAGGCGCAAAGAATCAGGGTCATTCATAAGGTTGTAGCATAGAAGATTTATTAAGCCTGTGGACAAGAATCAGGTCAACTGAAGTTCAAACCAAAGAAGGCACCAGATAAGGGTCAATGGAATTCGGGATGGATTGAATTTGGAGAGCTTGTGAGAACACAGTGATTCTAAACTGATGATGCACTTAATGCCACCCCCAACTTCACCAGTTCTTCTACAAATTCATTGAGAAGATGCATCTCCGCAAGGCAATGCAGGGTGCCCAGGAAAAGGTGTTCAGATCACTCGTGTAGAGGAGAGCCATTAGTTGATGAATGAAATCTATGGTGCCGGGGATCACTGGCTATTCAGTGGTGGAACCAAGGCTATGGAAGGGTTCTTGCCTTGTTTCTTGTTGCCCATTTCACTCAACGTTAGCATCTTGAGATAGCCTATTTGGAATTTCGCTTTTTTCCCAGCCTGGCACTTCCCAGAGGTTCCTCTCCCCAATTGTCCCAGGTACTCCTCCGAAGATTTTTGTTCTCTGGATGTCCTTTTCTGATCTCTGATTTCTTTCCAGGTGGTCTTGTAGGAAGAGGGGCAAGAAACAGAAGTTGCTCCAGCCTGAACAATCGCAAGTTAACCCAGACTTGCTTGCCGGACTCTCCAGACGATGAGGTCAGTGGCCACAGCCAGACCACTGTGGACCGGCCTCGTAGCAGGACACGCTCTCATAGCCGGCTCTTGGACTATTCCTCAGAGAGTGTTGGCGTTTCTGAGAGAGACTCTTTTGGATTGGCCAGAGAAGACAAAGCCACTCCCTCGTCTAAGCCACTGAAGATGTGCTGTGGGGTCTTCAGCCAGCCAGCTGCCCCACAGACTCCCTGCACCCACTGCTCAGTGCCTGTAAACAGTTTGCCCCACAGATGCCTCAAGAGGACGGCCCAACAGCGGGCAAGGAAAAACGGCATTTGCAACATTGTCCGATCCACTAGTGACCCGTTGTCCTGTTCAGCTACTACAGAAGGTAAGGAGTCTTTCGGAATAAGGGCAGCTCCTTCCTGGTCATGGTTTCCATCTGTTGCCTAACCATCACTCATCCCAACACCACCACCAAGAGGGCCCTGTCTCCCATGTTTATAGAGCATGATGATGGCAGAGCTGGTAGGACGTTTCAGACCTTAAAGCTCAGGTTGACTCATTTGGGAGTAGAGACTTTTCATTTTCTTAACATGTTTGTTCTTCTTATACTTCAAGAAACTCTGGTCAGTGCTTGTGATTCCTCTTCCCAACCTTTTTGTCCAATAACTCTGTGACAGTGAGGGAATCGTTGGATTAAGCTCATTCTGGGAGCATCACGGAGAGGCCAAGAACGGTTGACCAGTAATTCAAGTCACCTCCTCACTATTGGATGTTGGTATGAGAAAGGTTAGGATTAGAGCTAGGAGTGGCATTGCAGAACATACAGTAGAATGCCAAGGTCGCCCATATCTGTTATAGAATAAGAGGTCAAGAGACACCGAGAATTGTAGATGAAGGAGAATTTTTATTCCAAATTTCCCATGCAGTAAGGACTTCATGTACCGAATAAGAGACAAAAAAGCATCGAACATGGACCACTAACAGGATGTAGCACATATGAAATATGCAGAATTCTTTCATGGACAATTGTCAGGTGCCAAAGATCAAGTCCACATGTGAAGGTCCAATTAAATTGATTTATGCTACTCATGCCTATGGACAGGATTCTTCTCAACTCAGGGTTAGCGCCTGTAGGAGTTAGATATGGGTCAATGGAATGAAAAGGGAGGTTGAACTTAGTTTGCTTGTGGCTACGTAGGGATTCTAGGCTGAACCCTCATTTGACTCAACTTCCAGGTTCTGCCAGTCCTTCTCCTACACCTTAAGCCCTGACTTGGGAAAGATCTCCTCAGAAGAGGAGACATGGCCTCTTCAGCTGGTGACATTCCCATTTTAGGAGTCATGAGGTTAAGTCATGCAAGCTGAGCAGCATCTCTAGGGTGATTTTGTCACCATAAAACAGGGGTGTCAAACTCAAGGCCTGTGGGCCAGATCCGGCCCGCTGGGTGGTTAGATCTGGCCTGCAGGGCCACCCTGGAAACCATGAAGGACCGGCCCACCATGCCTCTGCCAGGGAAAATGGAGCTAGCAGCCCTCCCGAGCTCTGTTTTTGATGGGAGAGTGCTGCAGGAGGCCGTCGCAGCCAAAAACGGAACCTGGGAGGGGTGTCCCTCAACATGATTGATGTCGAGCTGGCCACACCCACCCTGGCCACACCCACCCAGCCCCCGAGGTCAAACACAACCCTGATGCGGCCCTCAGTGAAATTGAGTTTGACACACCTGCCATAAAAGATCCTTAAACTAGCCAGGTGTCACTTCTCCACTCCCAGTGGTGACCACACTGTGACCTCACTTGGTGTATATCCAGCTGAGCTACCATTTTAAAGCTCCTTTTCTTCCCCTCCATCCCCCCCCCTTTTAGTTCCCGTGTCTAGTCCTCATGTGGCTGCCTCTACTTGCCAGGACCCCGGGAACCGACTTGTGCCAACCGGAAAACCAAGGGACCGCCCAAAAGCCGAACTTTCCCAGAAGCCAAAGGTCATCCTGAGCATCTGCAAAGAGCGGCCCCGATCCTTGGTGGACCTGCAGACCTACAAGGACACTAAGATTCTGGTGGCCAAATTTTTGGAACATTCGAACTGCAACTTTACCCCAGAAGTGCGTCACGTGGTCAACAGCATCCGGTCTGTCATCAAGTCTGATGAACGGCATATGGAAGAAGCCATCTTTAGCGCCAACATCATTGATCAGGTGAGTGGCCTCTCTGAGTTACTTGGTGGGACCAGGATGGAGAAGAGATGAATCAATGTGCCTTAAATGGCCAGATCCTTCCTTCCTTCCTTCCTTCCTGCCTGCCTGCCTGCCTTCCTGCCTTCTCTCCCTCCCTTCCTTTCTGTCTCCTTCCTTCCTTCCTTTCCTTCCTTCCCCCACTCTTGCTTGCTTCCTCCCTTTCTTCCCTCTCTCCTGTCCTTCCCTTTCTTCCTTTTATCCTTCCTTCCTTCTCTCCCTGTCTCCTTCCTTTCTCCGTCCCTCCCTTCCTCCTTCCCTCTTTCTGTCTCCTTCCTTCCTCTCTCTCTCTCTCTTCTTTCTTTCTTTCTTTCTTTCTTTCTTTCTTTCTTTCTTTCTTTCTTTCTTTCTTTCTTTCTTTCTTTCCTTTTCTTTCTTTCTTCCTTCCTTTCTTTTCTTTCTTTCTTCTTTCTTTTCTTTCTTTTTTCATTTATCTGGCTGTCCAACTCACAGTGACTTACAGACTTTAGCCCCAGTCGATACCCCAATAAACCCCACCCCCACTCCCACCCAGTGACAATGATCAACCCAAGGCCTTGATTGGCTCTCAATCATTGTTTCTTTTACCTGGCCTCTCTTCCACAGGTCATCATGGGCTCCCAGCAGAATGTGGATAGCTCGAGAAAGCGGCTTCAGGAAGACCTCCATCTCCAGAGCTGTGGAGCCCTAAGCTCTCCTGTTGCCTTCCTACGCAGGGCCCCCGTCGCACACGCCTTTGAAAGAGGAAGACCCCACAGTTTAATTGAAGTGTGCCGAGAGACCATCCTTTGACCATGGGCCTTTTGCTCCACTGAGGAATACAAACTCTGCAAAAGAGATCCTGGGGAACCGGGTAATGGATGGAGACTCATCCCCTCTTCCATGGCTTGGAAGAAACAAGAGGAAAGTCAACCAGGGTCTCTGGAAGAGTCTTCCTCTTGTAGAGTTCCACACTAGATTTTTATTGCCAGCGCTGAGAGCTCAACTCTTCATGACTGCATATTCAACCAAGACTCTTCTATGGGGGTGGGGGAAATTGCTTCTTATTTAACAATGAAACAAACAGAAAACCCACCGAAGCGTCTCTTTTTCTCCTCCTACCAAGGAATTTGGTTTTCTGAGTTCTAAGGGGTCTTGTCTGGGGACTAAGGGAGACTGGGGAGGGCTGGGGGGTAGAGTGGGATGGGGCGAGGGAAGGAAATAAACTTTCTTGCTAAGCTGCAGTGATCCTTCTGTACAATGTAGGAGTTGCATTTTAATCATTGTACCTCAAAAGTGTTTGCACCAAATCTGAACAGTGTTTTCATAATTAAAAGGGTATTTCTGGAAACGACAGACTTCCAGAACTGATTTTGTGCTGGCGATAGATCAACCTCTCTCTCTTTCTCTCTCTGTTGTCATTGTTGAGTTACTTGAACTGAGAAGAACAAAATTGAGAATGCGGTTTCCAGTTCCCAATTCCAACCTGGTCACTAACATTGTATTTCGTTTGGGGTTTATGCAACTCCCATTTTTTCACAATCTAGATTTGGTGGACCTTAGGAAATTCAAGTTCAAACTCCCCACCAGTGATTGAAGTTCACGGAGAACTTTGAACTTAGTCGCATTCTCTCAATCCAGCCATGATTGGGGAGTTCTTGAGAAGATTGGAAGAAAAGGGTGTTGTGTATATCACTGTTAGCTTCCGAAGGAAATGTGGAGCAGGCATCTAACCAATTCCTTTGTTGTTTTGAGAAGGAGCTTTAGATCAGCTCTGATTCTGCTCACTTAGGGCCCTTTCTTCAGACCCCCACTCTTACTTCACTGTAATTGTCTTGAGGAAACCCATGTGAACATCGCCTTCTGGCATGGTAGTCAGTGAAAACACAACTTATATCATCCCATAATGTCTGGCTATGCTGGCTAGAAATCATAGAAGATGAAGTCTAACCCACCTGGTTTTCCTCCTCCTTCTCTCCCCCCCCACCTATGGCAGGAGCTTCAAATGTTTGTAGAGAAGAATAGTCCATCAGACGTCCAGCAACCACCATATTTGGAAAGTGCCTTTTGAGCATGAAGCTACAGTGACCTCCAGCGGAGCACCAAGGAAGTTGAGATGCTCACCCACTGGTGCTCCTCAGAAGTCTACAAGACCAATATCTGAAAGGCCAAACAATGCATTTCTCTACAGCAAGACCTTGCCCTTTTCCAAGATGTTGTGTGTGCCCATCTTCCCACGTGTTCCTTCAAAGGAGACGTAGATACCACCAGCCTTGGGTCGGTGGTTTGCAAAACAACCAAGCGAAGCTGCACTGTTTCATTACTCCAAATTTATTAGTGAGTATAGTATAGTGATTAATTCTCTCCTAGGGTCCCTTGCATGCAACAGAGCTCTATGGTGTTACTCCTTGAAGTAGAGTAATGCTATGGTTTTTGTTACGGTAGGCTAAGGCTTTCCTTTTTGGTCACAGCGTCATTTTTTTTGCTTCGACCACAGGAGAGAGGAAAAGAAATCAAGACGAAAGGAGTTACATCAGTTGACATTTATCTCGTAATGAACACATGATACTATTCCTTGGTTTATCGTTGCCACAAATCTTAATACTGCAGATGGCAAAGATTCTGCATTCGGCATCACCGTTTACATTCAGACATGTTGGCTCAGGAGAATCGGAGACAAACAGAACGATATTAAACATTTTTTTGATATAAAAAAGTCACATTTAAGCATGGCTTTTCGAGAGTGAACTGAAGTTCAACGAAAGGGTGATATGGAAGGTGGTGGGACGAGAAAAGAGGACCCTTATTTGCCTGGTTTTCCCGACTTGCAAAACTCTAGGAACGGTATTTTCAGCGTTAAAAAGGTTCGGTCCTTCCAAAACAGAAATGTATCTCATTGAAATAAATATCCCGCATTCGTATTGCAAAGATTATTTTGCTTTTTTTTTCCCCTGTCAGGGATATCAAGAATTCACCCAAAAAGGTGGTGTTATGTTCTTTTTTCCATATCACTCACATTCACTCTGAAACCTTTCTACTTCACATACAAACCACGTCTCATCAAAAGTCACGTGACAATAAGGATACCAATGACAACAGCAGGGTATTTTTTCCCTCTCATTTGATAGCAATGGACATTCTCCCACCCCCCAAACCTCCCTCCAGCACCCCCTTTAAAACGGCACCCGTTCTCAGTCATTGCAACAAGTCCTCCCCGGGGTCCACTGTGTTGGGAAGGTGCAGTCCAGTGGAAGCCTTCCCACGTGGAAAGGGCCTGGTTTCCGTGGACTCGTTCACACGTGCCTCGTGGCTGAAGGTGGCAGAGACGGACAGAGGACTATGGACATGCTGGAACCACCTTAGAGTAAAGTATTAGAAGTGCATAATAAGCGTCTCTCTGCAACCAGAAGGTTCAAACAGCCATGGGACTTGGATCAGCTTCGTGGTGGACTTCATCCTGAGTCATGAAGATGGAGATTGCGGATCACGTGGCTGGAACGATGATGTCGGTGGTTATTTGCCATAACAAGGACGTCATCATCTTTTGGCAAGGTTTTCAAAGGAGAGAGAGAGGTAAACTAAGAAACAAACCCAACAGAAAAAAAGGCAAAGGAACTGGATCCATCGAGTGTCCAGCATATCCAGTTTTGGGTTCAAACCGTGCCCATTTCCTACAAAATACAACATTTCTTGGAAGTTTAAGCTTGGAAGTTTAAGCTTAAGCAAGATATGGTTTTCTGGAGGAGCAGCCGAGCTTCCCTTTTAGATGTAGAGTGGAGTTTCTTGACCGGTGAGCAGCCGGAACATGGCAGCAGGCATTGTCTTCATGTGAATCTGTTTGGAAGAGAATTGGGGATGATGATGATGAGGGACTGGAGGCTTCAGACTGGCTGCCTACAGCCATTCCTCATGGTTGGTGTGGACCTTGGACGTGGCCGAGCTAACCATTAAGGTCAAAGCCCATCAATGACCAAGGCAGAGATGGAAAATATGTTTTCCTAAAGCCATGGCCGACCACAGTATACCTAACGGTTATCACCCTTATGAAGTTCTGATTCCCATGAGCTCAAGACAGGCCATGCAGGCCACAAAAATGTAGGGAAACAGCTTGTTTCCCCCCGAGAGAGCCAATGCTGAACTTGATGGACAGACATGGACAAAGATGGAAAGACAACTTCCAAGGTACTGAAGTATCACCCCTAAGTAGAGGACACTTCTTAATGGGATCTTGGAGCTGTGGTAGTGCAGTGGTTAGAATGCAGGATTGCAGGCTGACTCTGCCCACTGGCAGGAGTTCGATCCTGACTGGCTCAAGGTCGACTCAGCCTTCCATCCTTCCGAGGTCAATAAAACGATGACCCAGATTGTTGGGGGTAAGATGCTGACTCTGTAAACCGCTTAGAGAGAGAGAGGGCTGTAAAGCACTGTGAAGCGGGATATAAGTCTAAGGGCTATTGATAGTGCCCTCCCTCCCTCCCTTCCTTTCCAGTAGTTAGAATGCAGTATTGCAGGCTGACTCTGCCCACAGTCAGGAGTTCAATCCGGACCGGCTCAAGGTTGACTCAGCCTTCCATCCTTCCAAAGTCGGTAAAATGGGGACCCAGATTGTTGGGGGGAAGAGTCTGACTCTGTAAACCGCTTAGAGAGGGCTGTAAAGCACTGTGAAGCAGTATGTAAGTGCTATTACTATCTTCCTTCATCCGCTCTGCCATCCTAACTATGGGGCAACTTGTGAAGCTTGGTATGACATTTCTGGTCCCGTTGCCTAGCCTGGAATGTAGTAATGATAAAAAGAAATCAAAAACACTTATATCCCTATCACTGCTTTTTAAAAAAGCATGCTGGGAAGACTCACCTCTCCTACAGAGTTGGACAAGGCTTGGACAATCTTCTCATGAGCCGTAGCGACGACACTTTGACCATTGATCTCGATAATGCGATGCCCGACCCGGACTCCTCCTCTCTCTGCAATCCCACCTCGCATCAAGCTGCAGATCTGGATGGAGAAAAGGAGAAATGTTCAATTAAATGGAAAAGGGGCAGTTTGGCCAGAAGTGTTAGAAATAATAGGAAGGTCTTCTTAGCTATCACACTACAGAAATTAGGCATTTCCCCTTGGATTCAGTCTTCTACCATCTACCAACTGTGACCATCTTCACCCCCTGCTTTCGAAAGGTGGACAAAGAGAGGGCAAAAGTTACTCAACATTAGGAAGCTAAGATGATCTCAACGGGCAATGCCAACCCAACATCAGTAGGGAAGGAAGTTGTTGAAGTAGCAGCAGAGTTGATCTTAGATTTAAACATTCACAAGGATGGTGCCTGAAGCCATGAAATGGAGCACTGATCATGTTCTCTAGTTGGGTCATGAGAGCCAACAACCAAGCCAACAACCAAGCTCAAAGATCACCAAGATCGCCTCCTCTGGTGATGCCTCCTTAGCACAATCTGGAGCTCCTGATTGATCAGGAAATGATCTCGCAGGTCCCAGCCCTCCAGTGCCTCTCTCCTAATTGAACAGAAATTCTAATCATCTGGATCGTGCAGTAAAGGAGAACGATAGTCAGGGAATTCTCCTAAAACCCCAGGATCCTCCTGCTTTTAAGTGTGTGCTTTCCCCAAAGGAAACACCACACTTCCTGTGAGTGCCAGCTGTAGAACAGCGCAGAAAGGGTTGCTATGGGAATAGGTCCCTATGCACACACAACGCACATACAAATGGGCTTTCATCCCTGTTCTTGGATACATCCTGACCCTGAGAAGCACTGTCTTTAAAAATCCGGCTAGGAAGTCAATACGGTGCACCAAATGGGCTTGAAGGTTTGAAGCAGGTTCCTGGAGAAAGTGGGTCTTCTCACTGCCTGGCGTCCACCAGAGGTGATATTAGGTTCAAGAAGAAGAAGAGGTTAAAGAATGGGTGATTAAGGGGGCTAAGAATTCAGATTATCACATACAGATGGACCCATGGAAAACACATGGTCAAAAGGCTTGATTTTTACATTATATTAGGATTTGCAATTTTTTTTTTGCTTTCTTTCTTTTTTCTTTCTTTATATTAGGTGATATTCGATTTAAAAAAACGCTTTTGTTTATTTACGAGCCAAATTTCCTATGGAAAACCCCCAAGCAGTTTGGTCTTTATAACCCCCTCTGGGGTATTTCTCAGCCCCCGGAGTCCTGCAAAAATCCCATCTTAATGCAAGACATCGATTTGGAGGTTGCTGGGTAGAAGGAACAGCCGTGAAGAGCAAATGGTGGGTTAGATTTCTGCACCAGGAGACGATGCCTATTTTCCTTAATCGTGAATATATGTTATAGCCACTAGATGGTACTAAGCGACAATTAAAAAGAAGCCTAGCAGATGATAAAACAATTGCAAAGCCATCTGGTGATTCTATATGGGTGGCCAAAGCTGCATAAGACTTCTGGCACAAAGATCTAGACTGGAAGCATCTCCTTTTAAAGGAGGAGGAGCCAGGAACCCCACCATCCTGTCCTGAAGAACCAAACATGAGTCTCTACGCCCCCATATACAGTAGGGCTTCTCAATTTTCTTCAAATTGTAGCTTTCACAGTTCCTTTTTAGGAACCAACCAGATACCCTAGATGTGATCAAGAGCTTAAGGAACCTCCCAAGGTTACCTATATCAGGAAGTAGGGGGGAGAGAAATACGTGTGATGACCTTATGCCAATGCCACAATGTACATGATCTCAACAGAAGACATCAGGATATACAGTAATTGTGGCGATTGCATGATGACATCACTCGGCTATGGAATCATCTTGGTGTCGTGATAGTTGGCCATGGACCATGCTGGACCTTCTTTGATGCTCCCACATGCTTTATTCTTCCTCTCATGTGGGTGAATGTTACAAATATGATGACCAAACTTGGATTCTCCATCTGTTGTTCCTGATCAGGTCAGAATTGTAAGTCAAATGTGGATTTCTGAATTCTGACCTGTTTAGGATCTAGGACTAAAACATCACCTGAACCCAAATGTTCCTTGACTTACTCTACCCACTGGAAAGAAAGTGGAGAAGGCACCAGCTCTGTATATCATCTGGGTGCTCATTGCAAGTCAGGTGAAGGCACGAACGTTTGTGAGGACACCTAGTTTCTGTGGCAGACTACCATGGCTTCTTTTCCAGAATTTGTCCACACGACAAGACAAGACACCCAAGTATTGGGTTGCCCTCTTCTGTTGAGGAAAAGTTGCTTTCCCAGCCCACTTTTCATACCCAGGAGTGAAAGAATGAAGAGACTCACAATTCCATTCTGTACACTGAAACCCAGCTGGTATTTCAGATCTGGGCGCTTGATTAGGACAGTGGTGACTGGAGGGCAACTGACAATGTTCAATTTCACTTGCGTCTGATTCTTAAGACCCTGCAGAAGACACTCAACGTTAGTGATGACCTCATCAAGCAAAGCAAGTTAGACAAGATGGATATCTGGAACTGGCCAGAAGAAGGTTGGGGAAATCATGACATCACCACACCAAATGAGGCAACAGATGTAACTTGCACCCTTTGCAAAATGTCACAATAGGCCTACTTTAAATGATGGTTAGGGATTCTCAACATGTTGTCAGAACTCGCCTGGGCAGTAGGTTTGTGGCTCAACATGCATTGCAAATTTGGTAAACAGGTTGAGATGGGTGTCAGAACCTAGCCAATATGTAAATACGGCAATAGGAGGAATTAATGTTGGAAGCCAACTAGTCTCATTCCATCCTCCCAGATGACACAAATAAGGACAGATGGGTACCTTAATGATTCCTTGGCAGGTTGCTAAAGGAAGGCCAACTAAACTGGTCCCATTAATGGACATAATCTGGTCTCCGATGCTGAGCTTTCCTGAACGGGCTGCTGGCCCTCCATTCATCATATTAGCCAGGATGACCGTAGGCAAAATGGACCCCCAGCCAGACTCCACGACCACCACACCAAGGATCTCCCCCTTGTGTTTGGCGATCTGCAGCTGGAAGACAAAAGAGCAGAGAGAATGAATGCTTGTGGAACATCTGCAGAAACAGGAGTTGATTTCTTCTCCAAGCACGTTCTCCAAAAGGGCCATCCTTCTGCCGGCGGTGCATAATCTCCAGAGAACTGCTGCAGGCTGTTGCAAAACACCTTCCTTGCGTGCAGAAGAAGTCCAGGCTCAATCGAGGTTGACTGCTATTTTCTTGAGAAGAAGACATGGTTGTTGGGGGAATCTAAAGAGACTTCTTTTGGCTGGCCAAGGAAGGAACCAGGGCTAGGAACCAGGGCTCTGGTTCCAGAAAAATGTCGCATTAAGGAAGGTGAGTTCCATCCCGCCTCTGTTTGGCAAACATTTCCACCCCCAGTTCATTCTCCTTCTCACTTTGCATTGTGACTCCTTCAAGGAAAACCTCGTTTATTATTGACCTTCTCCATTAATGCAAACAACAGTCAAAAACATGCACCAGGGAGCATGCGTGCTCTCTCCCTCCTCCTGAATCTGAGTAGATTACAATTTATTTACCCTTCCCCCAGTATTGATTTAAAATCCAATTTCCACCTGGCTTGTATATTTTGGCTTCGTTTCCCATTCCTTTGGCTGCTTTTCAACGTCCAAGCATATTGCTTATACACAGCCCGAGCTGTCAGGGTTATAGTGTTGACTTGCCTCGTGGTTATATTTATGCAGCTAGTAGAGTTTTCTCCTCTAAAATGACTTTTCAAGTATTAAACACCCTGGGTCCTCCAAGGCCTCTTAAAACAGATAAATGTGATAATTCACCCTTTTGTTGTCCAAAAACAACAGCAAAAAACCTGTCCGTCCATCCGTCCATCCATCCATCCATCCATCCATCCATCCATCCATCCATCTATAACATTTATATGGCTACCCGCCTCACAAAAAATGACTCTGAGTGGTGCACAACAATGAAACAAAGAGATACAAGAAAAGTGTTGCTTTTTTCTAGAGGATACTCTGGATTTATGCCACTCAGATGTGGTAACCCTGGTCAACATCTCAGTGAACTTAATTTCACTCTTCTATCCCGAAGGCTGAAAACCAGATTTGCAAATGACCTCTTGAAACTCCAGCTGAGTTCTCAGCAGTCACCTTATGCGTAAGGAAAGGTTGAAGGAGCTTCCAATGATAAAAACTTCCCCGCCACCAAACCCCAAAATAACCCAGTTCAGAAAAAAGCAATCACCTCTTTGCAGTTCTCCGAGTTGGAGAAGTGAATCAAGTCATCATTATACATTTCCTGGGTGTTGATGATGTCGCTGTATTCTTTCTGACTGAGATCTTCGGGGTTGATGCCGTTGGCCCGGAGAAATTCCTGATAGGCCACGCTGAAAGCTTGTCCGATCGATTGAGCTATCAGCTGGGCCTTCAAGAGAAGGAGGAGAAGGAAAGAGATCAGCAATTTTGGAG
The DNA here is from genome assembly GCA_023053685.1 of Diadophis punctatus similis. Taxonomy (NCBI): domain Eukaryota; kingdom Metazoa; phylum Chordata; class Lepidosauria; order Squamata; family Dipsadidae; genus Diadophis; species Diadophis punctatus. The sequence goes on from JALIGW010000012.1 coordinate 20,400,197, forward strand.
AGGAACAACATACTTGTTGGCCAACTGAAGAGATTGACCCATCCTATTCTTGAAACTGGTGGAATCCCCCATGGACAATGCTGTAGAAGTGGAACCTGTTTGGATGAAGACTTGTAGGAAAAAAACATTGAACTAAGCAAACCTTGCAGGACTGGCTAATAAGAACAGAGTGGTTGTCACAATTATTCAGGGTTGGGAGGTAAGACAAGACAGACAAACTCAACTTGAGCAGCTTCAGTCACCTTAGTTTTTGGTCCTTCACCACCAACACTACTTGGGAGAAAATGAATTTCTCTGTTTTTAAGATTTTGAAGCTTTCTTTCAACAAATATTCTCCAGGAGTCCAGGAGACTAACAGGACAAATAAAAGAGGAACCCTTTTCTCCCATAATGCATAATTGGGTTTGGAAATGGGCTGTCTTCAGATGTGGCGGCAGCCGTAAGAGCAGACGCATTTCTAAGGCCATTAGACTCACTCTTGGAGTATCAGATTATCAGAGGCAATTAGCTCTGATGGCTCTTGCAATAACCTAATTGATTAGACAATAAAAGACAACATATAACTCCACAGTGTTATCTGAGCTCTTACTCCAGATTCCTATTCTACTCTTCTATTCTTTGAGGTTTGTTGGATTTCAGTTCCCATAACTGCAAAGAGGTGTGCCATCCAGGGTTGAAATTTTATGGAATGTAGAGTCCTATCCCTGTGGAGAATATTGGACCAATATCTAGAAGGCTTCTAACCTGGTTAGAATTTATGGGAATTGGAGTCCAGAATATATTTAAAAAGCTAGGAGATAGATCAATCTGGAGGCCTGGAATTTATGGAGAGTTGGACACTAAAACATCTACAGGATTTGATGCTGTGGAGCTCCTTCTGCCCTTGGTCCTTTCCCTTTATTCCAATTTTTAAAATTCCAAGTCCTAGGTCAATGTTTTTCAAGCTGGCTGGGGAATTGAAAAAAAACATTGTTCTAGGTGTACCACTGGAATGTTTTGACCTTCATAGGAGAGAAGGACAATTCATGGTTTTCAACAGTTGGGTTCAACTCTGCTTTGGTGACATGGATATTTTTCAAAGTGAGGTCCTAATTGTTCACAATGGTATCTTGTGTGGAATTTCTGTGTGGTAATTGAAGATATGAAAAATAGGCAATTCTTGGCCACTAGATGTCACTACAGCAGAGACAGTATAAGTGCCTGTTGTGGGATATAACATGGACTTCTAATTTTAAAAGCACCTGTAAGAAGAACCAGAATTAAATGCTCACTGAAGCCATTTAACATTATTCATCCTTCTGGTCACTATTCTGGAACCAAACCATAACTTTTAAAATTCAGATTCCTGTTCTGCAATCGTATGGCTTGACTTTTTAATATTTTAGCTCTTCTGCAACCCTTCTTCACCACCATAAAATATGGTGACTGAGGACCTGCAGCAAAGAGAGATCTGCATGAAGGTGTGAAATGAATTACTCAGTTGGTTGAACACCTTCTTTATGTAAAGACACACACACACCCCGGCATCTTGAATTTAGAAGATCCGGTAGGAGGTGTGCAAGAAACATCTCCCTTGGAGAACCACCAAGGGTCAACTCAACACTAAAGAGTACAGACGATGTTCACTCACATCCTCGGATTCGAAAACGTGGCAGATCATCTTGTACTGTTTCTTCCCTTCCTGCACCCCGGGGGTCGTCTCGATGCAATCCTGGGATGCTGACCGAGGCATTCGACGGCGGGCCATCAGGACCACGATGTTGCCGATGTCCGCGATGTAAGAGATGGTGCGCAGTGCATGGTCCATCATGGTTTCCTAGAAGAAGGGGACAAAGAAAGCAAACAGAAGGTCCCCTGTCAATTGAGAAAGCTTGCTTTCGTTCCCAGTTAATGCAAATTAATAATACCAAAAAAAAGGTTAAGACAGGAAAAAATACAATACAAATAGTCCTTGACTTATGACGGTAAAGGAGCCTGGAATTTCCATCGTAAGTCAGTCATAAGTCGAGGCACCCAAGTGATTGGACCCAACTTTTTTTTGAAGTGGTCATTAAACAAATCAATGTATTCCTATAGTTTTTTTTCCCCAGAAAAAAGCTGAAAAGGCCAGAAACTGGCAAACGTAATAAATCACAGCTGCATGACTGCAGAACACTGCAACTGGCCATAAGAGTGAGCCAGTAGTCAAGTGCTCAAAATGGGGTCATGTGGCCACAAGGGTGTGTGCAGCCATTGGAACTCTGGAACCAGGTCATAAGTAGCTTTTAGATGGTTGCTAAAGGCGGACTGCCTCTATGGCAAAGCTGCAGTGGCTAACCACCCATGACTAATAGCCCTAACTCTAATAGGAGCAACTGGGGTTCAGGCCCCATATTTCAAATCATGGGTAGGTCTGCCTGATGACCCCTTTTTCTGCCAATGCAAAATGAATGACAGAATGACAGAGTTGGAAGGGGCCTTGGAGGTCTTCTAGTCCAACCCCCTGCCCAAGCAGGAGAACCTATACCATTTCAGACAAAGGGCTGTCCAGTCTCTTCTTGGAAACCTCCAGTGATGGAGCACCCACAACTTCTGGAAGCAAGCCGTTCCGTGGGTTAATTGTTCTTCATTAAATCATTGAATGTGACTTCACTCCTTGGGTGAACAACTCAACTCTTGCCTTGCCTTTCAGAGGGCATCCTAGGAGAATTGCCACTCAGCACACCTGGATGCAAAACTCTTTCAAAGAACCAGAAGATTGCAACTCCTCGTGAAGATATACTGAAACTGGCCAGGATCAATGACAGACGGAATTGATATTCTCGCGTTGTTTGACTTTTGTTCTTCGACTCTCCCCCCGGGAGACTGCTCTAAGCATCAAAGTCAACAGAGGTCTGCAGAGAGCAACTCCTGATTCACCATGGCAGGAAGGAAATTAATTTGCTCAGAGCCCTCTTAACACCTCCAGTCTTGCTTTTAGCTATGGTGGATCAGGCACAAAGCAGACCATTGGCGTTTCTGCGCTCACAGTGGCTTTCATTATTTACATGCAGCAATGAAATGCAACTATGAAATTCATTTGCTACATCGGCTAGCTTGCTCCATTACGGTTTGTCGTTTTACTAAATGCACGGCAGCCACAATCAGACCTTTTTATAAGGACTCAAACAGCTGCCTGTCCGGAAAAACCTACAACCAGAAAGTAGAGTGAGATGCTTGAAGAAAGAAGTCACTTTTCCAGGCCTGGGAGAATAGCACAGGAAATCCTTGTATGGCAACTGTCTCAAACAGTGACTGCAGTCATGATGGGGATGAAAAAAAAGCCACTTTGCAGCCCATTCTTGCATTTACTAGCTTTGCAGGTCTGTAAAATGAAAGGAAGCTGAATCTGGCTCATAAGCACTGTTCGGACAAGAACAAAGATTTCGAAATCTCTGTTTTGGCTTGTGGGATTGCGATTGAGGAAGAAATGTAAATATATAGAAGAAAACCAAAAATTTAGTTGGTCGAAGGGTTCACTCTCATGGTTACAGGACCGTGATGGCGAACCGGTGGCACGCAGAACCTTCTCTGTGGGCATTCGTGCCGTTGCCAGCTGCTATTCTGGTTTCCAGTGCTCCGGCATGCATGAAGACCAGCTGGGCGGCACACAAGCACACGCTGGAAACCCAAGGACCAGGTGGCCTGTGTGCGCATGCGAGCTGGTCTTCGAGTTTCCGGCGCTCCGGCATGCGTGTTCTGGTTTGGGCACTCAGTGGCGAAAAGGTTCGCCATCACTGTTACAGGACATGGAAGTGGTTTGGAATGCTTTGCCAGAGTCCTTTGGGAGTTGGGCGGCATATAAATTTAATAAATGAAATAATAATAATAAATGAATGCGTGTTCAAGAACCTTTCTAAAATAAAATGTAAGGAATCTTCTCTTGGCCAAAAGCTGAGATCAGTGCATTTTCCCATCCTTTCTCCATCTGATTTCAACTCTCAGCATTCTCAAGAGAAGGCCACACTGGATGGAGAATTCTTCCGATGAAGATCCAAACTTCATCTCGAATGAGAGAGGGCAGCTGTCTTAAAGCCCATCTGCCTTTTGGCAAAGTCACAGCTAAGGCTGGGCAGGGAGATGGTCTCCTCCCTCTTCTCTTTCCACCACTTTTCCTGTCCAACCAACCAACAGGATGGCAGAAGAAAAAGGGTTAGCTCTTCTAGGACGTCTGAATGGGACACTTGCAGAAACGTTGCAGAGATTAGACTTTGACCCACCAAAATGATTTCATGGCCCTGTCATTAATGCTGCAGTGATGGGACTGTTTGCTTACCTGGGTGTCTGCATTAAGAACTTTAATCCTCTGGGTGGAGATGAACAGGTCCACCTCTGTCAAAGCATGGACATCCCCTTCAGAAGTCTAAAAAAGACAGCGAGTAGTAAATTCACTTAAAGAATGTTCTTGAAATAGTAGGTTGCTCGCAGACTACTTCTGATATGATGGGACATACAACAGACACACTGAGCGACTTACTGTGACACAGAACAACTATTTGAAATGGTTAATTTTCAAAAAAAGACGTGCAAAGCTTCAACGGTACAAATTAACTTTCCAGTTTTGGAGTTCTGCCTTTACCAAAGATGGGAAAGAAGGGAAGAGGGATTCCAAATCGGAAGTTTTGCTTCTATAGTGATGCTCTCCAGCAGGAATGGTTATATTAATCGGATGAGGCTGAAACCCAGAAACCTTTTTGAAGATCAAGAGGTGACTTATATGAAGGGGACTTTATTCCAGAGAGGTTTAGAGTAATCACCAAACTTAAGAATTACACATTTTGGCTGGCTTTCCTCCTTTAGACCACCAATGGGCAGATATGGGACTTGTTGGATCTATTTCGATCTATTTTTGTCTTTATTAAAAACCCAAAGTTGATGTATGATGCATAAAGTAGGAGTTTAGCATTAAGGATCAAGCTCCAGTCAGTATTTTTTTTCCAGCAGTCATTTCGCTCAAAAATCCATTCTTGGTTCTTTTTCTCCCACGCTTCCATCAACCTAATCTTTAGAACCAAGGCAAGCTGACCTTACGAAAAGAAATGCTGGGCTGGCAGACTGAAGAGATACCATTGTGAAATGAAAATAAGTCATGACTGTTCCTCTGAGCCGTTTCTGCTACTGAGGGAATCAACAGAAAGAAACTTTTGCCAAAGAAAAATATTATGTTTATTGGAGCATAGCGAAAATTAAAAAGGGAAGGGGGAAAAAATGTCCAAGTAGCACAGGGAGAAGACTTGGGGGGAAATGGAAAGTTCTCCAATGAAACCAACTGGCCTCCATCCCTCCAACCAGACAGATATATTTTAGGAAGGTTCATACAGACATAAACACAAAAGATTCATATTACGGTTTCATGAACTTCCACACAGAGAAGCACAACAGGATGCACAAGGACAATTAAAGAAGGGGGATGAAAAAGCCAAAAGCAATCCAAAATGTGAAACAGACATTAGAATTCAAGAAAAACAGTTTACACACCGCTTTTTTCTTGATTTTAGCTGCCTTTTGCATCCTCTTGGGGAGAACGAGAAGCATTAAAAATAAATAAATAATACATAAATCAAAGGGAAACAGACAAATGCATAAAAGGAGAGGGGGAGGAGAAGAGAGGGGAAAACCATCTTAGGGAGTTAGCAAAATATTTTGGAAATCACTCCTTTCGGGGATCCCAAAAATGTCAAGTGGGAATTTAATGGAAGGGTATCCTGGGTGTGCGGGGGTGGCGGGCACCATTCTGAGAATGAAGCGAGCATTTCCAGAGGGAGGCAAAACTGACTGTTCTTTTGTCTTCTTCTCAACCATCAACTGATCTTATTTCCTTAGAAGATCTTTGCTTGCTTTTGATAAACCAGAATTGCAGGCTTTTTAGGACAGGGGTCTCCAAACCTGGCAACTTTAAGACTTATGGACTTCAAATCCCAGAATTCCCTAGCCAGCACATGCTGGCTGGGGAATTCTGGGAGTTGAAGTCCACAAGTCTTAAAGTTTGGTGGCTCCGGTTCTAGAATATTAAATATGGCAGCCACCTGTGAGATTAGACCAAGCTGAGCCACCAAAGCCTGGGAGATATTTACAGAGAATATTCATTTGGCGAATATTCTATTATAATAATTATTTGAAAGTTATTGGCCACCCAACTCTAGTGATACTCAGTGGAAGAATTCAAGGGTCCTAGGGCAGGACATGGCCACATGCATTGCAACTAAGAAAGATGTGATTGTCACCAAAACCAGCAACCACATCCAGGGTCTTCTCCAGGAGTCCAGAAAACCTAGTAGAACTTATTTTTGTTGTCATTGTTGTCAATCTCATTGAGAATCAGTTACAGTGGGGACAGGGAGAAGGATGCATCACAGCCAGGGGTGGGATGCTGGGGGTTCACAGGGGTTTGGGAGAACCTCTAGCTAAGATTCTGTGCAGTTTGGAGAACCCCCAAATCCCACTCCTGGCTGGCCCCACGCACTCCATCCTGCCCCTCCCAGGAGTCCCCACGCGGCCCGTTTTGTATGCAGGTAAGTGCAGGGCACGCACGGAGGCTCAGGGAGGGTGAAAAACGGGCCTACCGGAAGTTCGGGAAGTTCCAGAGGGCCTCCAGAGCCTGGGGAGGCCATTTTTACCCTCCCAGGGGCTCGAAGAAAGCCTCCGGAGCCTGGGGAAGGCAAAAACAGCACCCGCCGTGGTGCAGGAGGCCGACTAGACCACGCCCACCATGGCCACACCCACCCAGCAAGCAGGCAGAGAACCCCTTGCTAAAATTTTTGAAGCCCACCCCTGATCACAGCCCAACAACACAAGTGTGTTAGACAGTGCCAAGAGGGGAAGAGAATGGCACTCCATATATTCTTAATAAACAGCTTGAACAGAATCATGCTTCCATGACCATCAATGTGAGTGGTTGGTTACAGAAAGGGAAGCGGACTAAACATTACAAATTCACCCACAGAATTAGGATCCATGTATCTAATTGGACTTAAGAAACAGGGGGACGATGTTATGTTCCCTACATAGCTTACATATCCTTACATAGGAAAATCTGCAGCTGTCTCATCCAGCCTGTCACTTTCTCGAAAGGTTTGGTTGGAATGAGTTTGAGAAGCTTGTCACTGTTAGGTTTATCCAATATTTACATTTTTCACACATTTGCAAGACTGCCACATATAATAAAACGAACCTGGATTTTGACTACATTTCGAACACTTATTAGAAATCCCTTTATACATTTTCACTAAAAACTCGCATTTTTAGAACAATCCTTAATTTTCACTAGTCTATCTGGGGTCAAGTACCAATGATACATCATTTTATAAACGTTTTTTTCCCAAGCTATAATTTAATGTAAATTTTAGCCCATTCGTCCATACATTCTCCCATTGATCTAGCATTATATTATACCCAAGGAATTTTGCCCATTTTACTATACACTCTTTAACATATTCATCTGCTAGGTTCATCTTGAGTAACATTTTATATGCTTTAGAAATCAAGGGGTCATCTCCAGAACATAAATTAACATCCCGTTCAGATTTAGTTCTGATTTAGAGCTGTATTAGCAATAGCAATAGCACTTAGACTTATATACCGCTTTACAGTGCTTTGCAACCCTCTCTAAGCGGTTTACACAGTCAACCTATTGCCCCCAATAATCTGGGTCCTCATTTTAGCGACCTCGGAAGGATGGGAGGCTGAGTCAACCCTGAGCCTGCTGAGCTTCGAACTGCTAAACTGCTGGCAGCCGATAGTCAGTAGAAGTAGCCTGCAGTACTTTACTCTAACCACTGTACCACCGTGGCTCATTACAAACCCAGATCCCTGAATCTAGTCTCGATGGTGATCTCAAAGCCCTTGGAAAGCTCTTGTCTGTATTGATTGTCTGCAGCAAGGGGATCCCTACACTCACCGAGGAGAACCGGTGTTCCTAAGTCTTGAAAGTCCAATCATCAAAGGTGGTTGGTCCTTCCCACCCTACCTTGACACGGCTCACTGCTTCTTGGGCTTGCATCATCCGGATGTTTTTGGAAGGGTTGCGTTCGGAGAGCAACTGGGTAGAACCCAAGTAATTGGCTGCGAAGATGATGCCATCAATGAGGTCCTCGGGCTCGCAAGGACCTGGAACTAAAAACAGAGAAGAGGCAATTATGTCTGAAGCAGAAGCAGCCAAAGAGGAAGAATGAGCTACAAGAGAGTCTTGGTGGCACAGTGGTTAGAGTGCAGTATTGCAGGCAAACTCTGCCCATTGCCAGGAGTTTGATCCTGACCGGCTCAAGGCTGACGCAGCCTTCCATCCTTCTGAGGTTGGTAAAACAAGGACCCAGATTGTTGGCGGCAAATATGGTGACTCTGTAAACCGCTTAGAGAGGGCTGTAAAGCACTATGAAGCGGTATATAAGTCTAGGTGCTATTGCTACAAATCCTATGCCCTCTTTTCTTAATAGACATTAATTAATAAATAATAATTAATGCATAGACATTTTGTACCTTTGTTCTGGATAATAAATACAAAGTCACTTTTTTGTTTTATTAAAATTATCAATGTAAAAAAATAGCACAAATTATCAAATTAATCTTATTCAAGTTTTGTTCTTGCTTATTTCATTAAATCTGTGGCTATAAGACCCCGAGTCTTAATTAAGAAGAGATAGTCATCAAATGGAGAATATGCAATCTTGGGATGGCTTGAAGCTTGAATTTTTATTTTTTATTTTTTTTGGCATACTGACAGATCTTGCCATCATCTCTCAATCTAAGACCGTTACAAGGCAAGGAAATTTCTTCCCTTTGACAATGCAGCCGCCGCCAAACGCTGTTCTCATAAGGAGAAAAATAAAATAAAATCACAGGGGAAGAGACGTGGTAAATGAAGAGACAGATTCCAGCTGGCTCTGCGAACAGGTTCCTAAAAATACATATTTTCCCCTCTCTTAAACTCACAACAAGCCCAGGGCTTGTTCCTATGCGAGGCACATATTTTTCCCCAAGGAAAAATAACCGCGCGAGAAATTCCCTTGTTGCTTTGCTGGTTATTGTTCCTGTTAATTTAAGCATGTCAAGATTAGAAAAAGAGGAACAGCATTCACGTCCGTTTGACTCGGGTTTACTGGTTTTCTAAAAGACCTTTGCAAGAGAGTATCACCTTCAGTGATGGGTTCGAAATCCCATCGCTACCGGTTCGCGTGTGCGCTCGCGCAACACTTCTGCGCATGCGCGGAAGTGTCTGGGGCAGGTGGGTGGAGCCTCCCACCGCTACCGGTTTGTAGAACCGGGCCGTACCGATAGCAACCCACCGCTGATCGCATGGCACTGACTGCCTCAAAAACAGCAGGACTGGGCAGCTTGACAAGCCAGCGTGAACGTGAAGGCAGTAACCAGGAGGCATTGTCAAGAATCCAAGTACTGTATCGCAGAGAAAAGAGCGCCAGACCAAGCTATGGCTGATACTATCCAAGCAAATCAGTTGCTAGGGAGGTTGGTAAGGCTCATCCTGAGTTTGAGAACACTTTATTTGCTGGTTGGTTGGTTGCATTTATAGATGTCAAATCCTGGAGCGCACGGCAGAGTGAAGGAGCGGTGAGGAAGCTCAAAGCCTTCGTTTTTTCTCATTTAAGAACCTTTCTAGGCCACCTTCATGCTGAGCAGAAAGCTTAACCGAAGGAAGGTATCTCAGTCTGGGGCTAAAATGAGATCTGAGGAGAGGCTAAACCGAGAGCTGTTTGGGAGAGATACAGTTCACACTCAAGATGGCAGCCCCTAGAAGTCCTTGTTGACCCGAGCAACAAGCTCCCTTTTCATTTGATGGAGGCAATCCAAGATCTCTGAAGATCGCAAGTTCCAGAGGTAGATGCAAAGGGAAGCAAGCCTTCCCAAAGGACTTGGAAAATCAAAACCATTCTTCCCCCCCCCCCCCCAAACCAATGGGAACGGATGAAGCAAAAAGGGTGGAATCTCTACCAAACTATTTGGGTGGATCTTGTAAGCCTCTTGGCTCAATGGATTGGGAGACCTGCCCTCTTTCTGCCCACCATGGAAGGTCAAGGGGGGGGGGAGTTCTAGAAGACATTTACTGATTCTAGCCGTGTTCCAGGATCAGGGGAGACCTTCATCCAAGGACCTCCACCACAATGGAAACAGCTGGCTCCAGCAAGAGCTTCTAAGCATCCATGTGGTGAAGTAGACCATTACTACTTCAGGGCCAGGTTACCTTCGGGACCGCAACCTGCCGCATACCTCCCTACAACCGGTTAGGTCCCACAGAGTTGGTCTCCTCCAGGTCCCATCGACCAAGCAATGCCGGTTGGCGGGGCCGAGGGGGAGAGCCTTCTCTGTGGGAGCTCCCTTCCTTTGGAACCAACTCCCTCCAGAGATCAAGACCATCCCCACCCTGCTGGCCTTCCGTAAAGCAATAAAAACTTGGCTCTTCCGGCAGGCGGGGTGAAAGTGAGACCAATCAGATTATATTTGGGTCTCCCCCCTGGTTATGAATGTTAGATGTTCTTTTTAACTTTTATAATTTTTAACTGTTATGTGATTTTATATTTAATAATGGATTTGACATGTTGTTAGCCACCCAGAGTCCCCTGGGAGTTGGGCGGCATACAAATCTATTTAAATAAAATAAAATAAAATAAAATAAAATATGCAAAGAATCCAGGACCTTTTCTGCCAATGTTGCAATCCTCCACATTTCTACCCAGGAATAAGCCTGTCTTACTCACTGGGGCTTCCTTCCAATCCAGGCAGCCCTTTCCTCAATTATGTCCATTTATCTTCTCGGGGGTGGGGGGGGATGAGAGGTTTTCCTTCAGCCAACTTTAACAATAGATATAAATTCTGTAGCATTGCAAATGAGACATGGGTGAGACATGAGACATGCTAGAAACCATGAGATTCCCAGCGAAGATCAATCAGAGAAATACATTTAAATTTCATTAGGCCACATGCCTGCGCCGGTTATTAAAGTAATATTTAAGCACCCTGGCTGTGGAGGGATACGGAGCATTGGTCTGAACCCCCTTACAGTGGGAGACTTCTGAAAAAGCCAGTTTATTTGATGTATAGTTAAATTAAGAGCTAGTCTTTAGGAAAAAGAAGGGAACTCTTCTAGTTACAGAATCATTGCTCTTGAGAACTTTCTAAATTCCAAGACAATCTCTTTAGCTTATGGTTGAACTGTGGAATTCTTGCTGCTCTCTGAGTCTGGTTGTAGACGACTTATGACCCAACTAGGGAACATCATCAGTCCTCACACTGTACTTGGGTTTGTTGGAATTTCCTCACCGTATTTCTTAGATGCATAAATATTATAAGCAGAAGGGTCCTTACCATCAACAAAGCTTGGGAAAGATGGTACCTTCTTGGTCTGTGTGGGGATAAAAATAATAGAGAGTGATTGATCATTTTAAATCTTAATATCATGCCGGACAAGGAAGCTGTTTCTCTCTCTCTCTCTCTCCCTTTCCCTCTCTCTCTCTCTCTTTCTCTTTCTCTTTCTCTCTTTGTTTTTCTGTCTCTGTGCCTCTCTCTCCCCCGCCCTCCCGCCCTGCCCCTGCCCCTGCCCCTTTCCCTCTCTCTCTCTCTCCCTTTCTCTCTCCCTTTCTCTCTCCCTTTCTCTCTCCCTTTCTCTCTCTCTCTCTCTCTCTCTCTCTTTCTTTCTTTCTTTCTTTCTTTCTCTCTCTCTCTCTCTTTCTCTCTCTCTGTCTCTGTCTCTCTCATCTATCTATTTGTTATTAATAGATAACATTACACTTCTTTGATCAATTCGGTTCCCACTGCGCCCCACCCCCGTGAGTGGTACATCCTACATCTACACAAACAAGCACAGGTGCAGGTGGACCAACAATATTTTGCAGCTTCGGAACAGCACAAAACAGAGAGGAGGAAAAAGAGAGATCTACTTAGATTCCAGGACTTGCCTCTGGCATATTATTGTTGTCGATCGGCCCATTGAGATCACAGCGTTGTTGCTTCCTGGGTTGTTCTAAGCCGTTGCATACCTACAAAGGGGAAGGGAGAAAGAGAGAGAGAGAGAGAGAGAGAGAGAGAGAGAGAGAGAGAGAGAGAGAGAGAGAGAGAGAGAGAGAGAGAGAGAGAGAGAGAGAGGGCGCATGGCGATCAATAATGTAGGAGGAAGAGAATCAATGCTAACATCATTTATCACTGCCTCTCGTCTGTGAGTTTTATTGCTCCTGCTGTGGAAATAAGAACTGATTTATGCGTTGACTGGTTGGGCATCACAAGAAAGATTTAAGTTTCCATCAACGACTTGGATAGATGGTCGTTTCCACTAGTTCTGAATTCCATATTTCCCCATGGATTTGTTGAATGGATGCTGGAGCAGTTCACAGAGTGACACAGCCCACAACCTCTTTGGGAAGGAGCAAATTAAAGTGTGGGTCCTCCAATGTCAAGGAGAGATACACCACGGAGTTACTTTTGCTTAGTAAGGCACATGATCCACGGAGGTCTTTCCCACCCGAGTCGTCCAACTCTCTATAAGGCGAGGAGTTGTTTCCCATATCCATTCCTCTTGTGTGAAGGAGGATTTTCAACCATGGTTGTGTGAACACATCTAGCAGTGCCCAGACCACAGGTAATCCTCTGAGGGACCACAGGTAATCCTCAACTTACAACCACAATCGGGATTTTTGTCCCTGTTGTTAAGTGAGCCTTGCCTGATTTACAATCCTTTTTTCCCCCATGGTCATTAAATGAATCTAGCTTCCCCCATTGACTGTGCTTGTTGGAAGCCCCTGGGAAGGTTGCAAATGATGATCGCACAATCATGTCATAAATGCGCCATCGTGCATTTTGATCTTGTGAATGCATCGGCCGTTAAGTGCAAGACCAGACATAAGTCACTGTTGTCAGCACTATTGTAACTTTGGTCACTAAAGGAATGGTTATAAGAGCTGCAGTTATAAGAACTGCAGTGGTGCAGTGGTTAGAGTGCAGTACTGCAGGCTGATTCTGCTGACTGCTGGATGCCTGCAATTTGGCAGTTCGAATCTCACCAGGCTCAAGGTTGACTCAGCCTTCCCTCCTTCCGAGGTGGGTAAAATGAGGACCCAGATTGTTGGGGGCAAGAGGCTGAACTCTGTAAACCGCTTAGAGAGGGCTGTAAAGCACTGTAAAGCGGTATATAAGTCTAAGGGCTATTGCTATTACTATAAGTCAAGGAATGCCCGTTGAGATAACAAGGGGGCACCAATCCTTGGCAGGCCTTAAGTAGAACCCAACCAACCTCTTGCTCTTTCCAGGGTCCTGAAATATCCCTGGCATCCTTCCTTTGAGGATCCCCTCAGCACAAAACTGATGGAGTCGATCTCCCCATGAGATTCCATTTCTGAACCCTTTCCTGAGAATGATTTTCAAACAGCATCCTTCTCACCCAAAGGTGGGGAGGGGGTAAATTTATGCAGAACATCTAGGTCTTAAAAGATTTGCATTAATTGAAAGCAACACACTTTCCACCAAGGCAGAGAGGCGGAATCCTGACTCACTTTCTCCAGTTCCTTGATAATGTTTATCCTGGCTTGGGAATAAAAAATAAATAAAAATCTAAGCACCCTGCTCGGTTGGCAACCGCAAATTACTTCAAGAGCAGGCAGCATTAGATCAAAGATACAGGGTGAGTGCAGGAGGGAATTATTTACAGGGTGGAATGACAGCAGATATATTGGTCTTGGGGTGCCCAACAGCCAAGTTTCTCCCCTTCTTTACCAGCCATGGCAGGTTGGGTTATAATTCATTTGGTGTGCATTTATAGACCAAGTTTAGAAACTGGATTGGATTGAGTTCTGTATGAAATTACTGTTTTCCCTCAACTGTAATTTTACAACCTGCAGATCACAGGAGTCTGTCCCCCAACCCACACACACCTAAATCTGGAGTGTTAACAGATGACTTTGAGATAATCCTGGCATTAACTGGGTTCAACTTAATGTGTTGCATGAGCCCAGCCATTTATGGCTTATTCAATAAATTGTGGTTTAATAAATAATGGCTTCACCTTAACTGTGAGCCAAGCCACTGATGTCCCATCACAGCCTTCTTCAAACATATAAGACAGACAGAGAAAGAACAAATACATCATATCAGCTGCTACCAAACTGGCATAATTATAATTAATTAATTAATGGATATATAACTTAAGGCGACAAACATACCCAATTCTCCAATCTACCCATGGGAAACTCAACATGTCATATTATTGTAAAACCAAGGCTGATTAATATGTACAATTTCAAACCGAGTTCTTCTCTCTTTGCTTTTAAAAACTAGGGCAATTTTCCCCTTGCTCCCCACCCCTCCGTTTGCTTTGTATATGGAATGTCATCAAATGATGATTTGTTATTCCAACAAACTATTGTGCAGTCAGGCTGTTCAATCTCCTGGGACAGGCCCCAATGCTCTATTTGGAAACTGGGCAACACGTTCCATTTTCTGAAGGCTCCTTTCAGTTTCCTTGTTATCATTTTTCAATTAATTTCTTTGTAGAGCTATTTTAGAGATGGTGAGACTTCCTTTTTCTGGGGCAAAACATGTATTTATAGCATGGTGGTCTACATATCAAAATAATTGCTGGTAATTCCTCCCTAGATAGCTCACTACACCGTAATGTGGAGAAGAATGTGGAGGAGGAAGAGGAGGAGGAGGAGGAGGAGGAGGAGGAGAAGGAGAAGGAGAAGGAGAAGGAGAAGGAGAAGGAGAAGGAGAAGGAACACCAAGGAGCTGACAGAAGGGACTTACAGCTACTCCATCATTTTGCCATCCTTGAAGTTCACCTTAGAAAGATCTTGGACTCAACATTTTGGGGAATAAACTTTCTTATTGCAGATGAAGTGATGGAAAGTCACCAAAGAAGGGTGCATGTTTTCCCCAGCATAGAAGTCCACCTACCTTCCCCCTCCCCTTCACTCCTTCTTGCAGCCTATCAATTCTTCCGCTTCCCAGGAATTCGTGATGAGTCCCAATGATGCTCAGAGTGGAAATTTTGCCTCCGCTGAGCAGAGTTTCAAGTGCAAACAAAAGACATTCAAATGCAATTACAGCTTTAATAATCATTAGGGAAATTCAGCCTGGCTTCCCATGGATAAATAAAATGAGAATTTGAGGGCGCCAATTTTATCTGGCCCAGCTCAGCTCAGATCGCCTGGAATACAGACGCCTTCCTTGGGAGCTGGAGCTACTCAACTCAATATGACTGCCTTCAAAATAAACGTTCCAAAACGGCACTCCTAATAAACTGACTGCAGATGTTCTCCAACAGCTGCACATACAAAAATTGATGGCAAAATTCTAAGCATCCTTTTTTTTTCTAACCGTGGTGGGGGGAACCTGGCTCCATTTTTCTGAATGTTTGAGGACCCAGAAGGAGTTCCATTACATGGGAGAACATCGGAGAATGCACGGCACAACATACAAGAACAAACCAATCAGGATAAGATTCAGCGGTCCATCTGCATTTAAAAGACAAAGGCCACTCTTTTGAAGACAGCAAAGTCCACATTTTGGACAGAGAGGACCGCTGGTTTGAAAGAGGAGGGGTCAAAGAGGCCATCTATGTCCAAATTGAACAGCCCTCTCTCAACACAGGGGAAGGGATACGCCATCATCTATCTCCAATCTACAACACGGTCCTTTCAGCAGTTCCAAGGTGGCTCCACACCCATTTACACCACTCAGGTGACCCTGAGGACACAAACAAACTCCCAAGTGGCCTCAACGGCTCTCCAAAAGGATGCAGGTGAGTATAAATCTGCCTGCAGGGAGTTTAAACCCTCCCATTCCTCACCATCCAGTCAGAGCTGAAAAAATTTCTTGGATGAGAAGCGAAAGGTATTCAAAGAAAAACCAGAAAGTCCAGGCGCCTCATTCATTTAGCGACTGTTTGAAGTTACAACGACACGGAAAAAGGTTACTTATAATCGGTTCTCACATTCAGAAGCATGGCGGCATTTCCAGAGTCATGTGATCAGCATTTATTTATTTATTTATTTATTTATTTATTTATTTATTTATTTATTTATTTATTTATTTATTTATTTATTTATTTAAATGGATTTATATGCCGCCCAACTCCCAATTTAAGCGCTTGGGAACCAACCAGCGTATATTTATGATGGTTGCAGCATCCTGGGGTCATGTGATCAACATCTGGGACCTTCACAGACAGCTTCCGACAAGCCAGATTGGGGGGAGGGGGGCTGGATTCACTTAACAACTGCAGAATTCAATTAACAACATGGCAAAAATAGTTGTAAAACACACACACACACACACACACACACACACACACACACACACACACACACACACACACACACACACACACACACACACACATATCTTCAAAGGGAACATTTGTAAATTCCTTAACGGCAGCCTTCTGATTGATTATAACATTTATATTCCCCGGAGATCTAGAAGGTTCACAGCAGTTAAAAGGTAGATTAGCTTCTCCTCCCTCCCCCCCCCCTCTCTCTCTCTGTGTGTGTGTGTGTTTTCCACAAGGACCCTCGCGGAGGGATCAGGTTGGTCCTTGACTTGCGACGATAAGTGAGCCCCTAAATCCTTTTGCATTACCGCTCTTTTACATTTTAGTATTTAATGACTATTTAAGGATTGATATCGTTGTATAGTTAGGCCATGTGTAACTGACAGATTGGATGTCAAATTGTGATTTTAATATAGATTTTATCTGTCATTTATTATTTTATTCTAGAATTTTTAACTGGATATATTCCTGGAGTGTTTTGATGTGTTCTGGTCTCTGGTCTTTGACTGTAAAAAACTTGATTTGATTTGCCCAGGGCCCGGATTTTGATCACATAATTGTGGGGCTGCTGTAACAGTCAAAAATCACCTTTCTCAGTGCTGTTGTAACTCTGAACGGTCACTAAACAAATGGCTGTAAGTCAAGGGCTACCTATAGGCAACCTGAACCCCTCAGCAAAGGAGGAGAATCCCTGGCTCACCTGTTCTTGTGTCCAGGTCTGCCTGTCCTCTGGAGTCTTGGACTTGGTTTTCAAGCCTCTCGGAGCATCTCCAAGTTGCTTGGAGGCTGGAGGGATGTTCAAGGACTTGGGTCGCCCTAGATGCCGACTGGCTGCGTGACCGGGCTCTCCCTTGGGACACGTCTCTGCATAGTCATTGGGTACGTTTGCAGTCCCATCATGCTCCGGGCTCATTTCCGATGCGCTGTTGATGCTGTTCATACTCATGCTCATCTTGATCTCCGCCACGATCTGGTCGATGTCTTCTTCCTGCTCTTCCAAATCCCCCTCTTCGTTCCTGCCGTGGTAAGGGGACATCCGGCGGGAGTTGCCATTGGCTTCCGGGGAGTAGTAACCCCCTTCATCGGGATGGCAATACTGGATGCTCTCGTCTTGATCCTGGATTTCTAAACAGGCCACCTCGCTTTCCAAAATCTGGATGCAGCCTTCGTGGTAGCCCACTGCTTCGGCCACATTGTCCTGGTGTTGAATTTTGGTCTCCACCCATTCTCCTTCCTCAATAGCTTCCTGGCATTCATCCGTCTCTACATGATGCTCTTCTTGGGGGACGTATTCTTCCCCGTTGCAGTCCATTCCTTCCAGGTAACTGTCATCCTCCGGACAATATCGAATATAGTAGGTGATTCCTTCCTCTTCCTCTGGAAGTCCTTCATCGTAATCCTCCTCTTCCGAAGTGTTGTTGACATAATCCGAACTAGAGTCCCCATCTGCGCTGTTATCGATATGCTCGGGGTCGACTGGGGGAAAGCTACCTTGACCAACTGATACCGCGTCCATCACCTTCTCCACATAGTCTTCCCCAGGCAAAGTACTTTTGGCCTTTTCAGCTGCTTGGCCATGGGGAGAAGAAGGGCAGGCTCTTGTCCGGTGATCCAGCATGGTCGCCGTGGTGCTTTGGCATTTCCTGTTTGCCATGGTGGACATCTTAGAGGGTAGTCATTTCTTTGCACTGGCTGTGGGAAAAAGTGAAACAAAAATGAGAATTATATGAAGAATTGCCCAATACGAGAGCAACAATGCTACCAGGCTTTGCTAAAATGAAAGGTTTCAATTTATCCAGGGTGGTGGGTTGCAATGGGATGGAGGAGAGTTACAGCTAGGTTTCATGACCTATTCCAACAACAAGAACAGGGGAGAATGTCAAACACTTGTAGAATGATCCATCTTTGCTATAGTGAGACATGTTGTGGAGGAATCCAAGCAGTAATATTAGAAAAATTATACACTGAAATGGCTTAACCTAAAAGAAATTATATACATCTGGGAGCCCCCAAAGCCTTGAGTAAAGCTTCTACTCTCCTCAAAACCCTTATTTGGGATTCATCAATGCAGTAAGTTAAAACAGTGAAGATGCTTCCATACAAAATGGTCTGCCCTCAAAATGAACCTTCTTTGCAGTGCTAGACAATCTGGAGAATCTTCTAAGATGTTCACCCAGTTTGATTTCTCTGGTCTCCAGATCTTTGTGTGAAATTAGTCTGAGACAAGTTTCACTAGCAAAGGTCAGGCTGACTAGGAATTCTGGACAAGGTGGCCCACCAAACATCTGGAGAATGTGAATGTGGGAATGTTTAACTTCAAATTGAGGAGCTCCTACTCAACCCACCCAATAAAGAAAAAGAAGTTGGCCGTAACTGAAAGATTAGTCATGCCCTTCCCCCAGAAAATATGAAGCACGTCAAAACGATGGAGGTTGGAGAGACACCGTTCTATATTTTGAAGGAGAACATCATGAGGGAGCTCTTGAGTAGAGAAAACGTGACTTTCTGCTGCATCTTGTCTCACTCACCATATGTCTCCATAAAATTAATACACACCCTGTTCATGCATTAGAGAGGAGTGAAGATCATAAAGAAAAAGGTGACAAAACAATTGTGACTAGAGGGAATAGCATCATTGGAAGCTTAGGTAAGATTCACATTCAATTAAGGTTTCAAAAATCTCACTGATGGGGACTCAGCCCCAGTGAGCTTCGTGCAGAATCTTCGTATTAAATCAAGCGGTGCCATTTAAGGCAATATTGATTTATCACCATAAATGTGATTAAAAAGGGAAAATAAGCTGAGATTCTTAACAGCAAATACTAATGAGATTCCTAGTTATTCTCACCGATAATGGCTTGCAAAGCTACCGGACCCTTTAATCTTCTTTAAGTTGATAACTCTTTAAATTTTGCTTTCATTTAGCCCAAGAGGCTTTTAAAAACAAAAAAAAATCACCAAGGGGAAGGTGTCACTCTCAATGAGGCCTGGAAACTTGGTAGAAGAAAGAAAAGCTAACAAACAAGAGAATTAAAGGCTTCTTATTTCATTTTAAGATATGATTCAGAGGTGTCTACTTATAAACACATTGCTGGATTATCATCCCATTATTTGGATAATATCACAACTATTGTGATCCTAGAAACAATGTTTGTTTGTTTGTTTGTTTGTTTGTTTATTTGTTTGTTTGTTTGTTTGTTTGTTTGTTTGTTTAGAAAATGTATATACCCACCCATCTTAAACACATAACTCTGGGTCGCAAAAAAAATCCATAGAAAATCCATAGAAATAATGAAAAATATAACCCATTAAAAATAATTCAATGGAATCAAAAATAATAATTGAGGCTCTTCATAAAAAAGAACATTGATAAATTGGGTTTCCTAAAATCCTGGCTTAACATTTGGGGAAAACAGCAGCAATTACAACTAAGCCTGTCCCTAGATCAGTTTCTCAGGAAGTTGTTTCAGGTAGTGTGGGAAGTTGAAAAGATGCAGTAGTGAAACTCCCCACCTTCCATCACCAAAAAAAGATCAAACAATCACTGCCTTGGCTTACCTAATTGCCTCAACCTGAACAACCCTGGATCTTGACCAAGGGAAGACTAACCATGTGCAAGGAATCTTCTAATTCAGGGTCAATTGAGTTGGGTTGGGTTGAGTTGGGTTGGGTTGAGTTGAGTTGGGTTGGGTTGAGAAATGACAAACCTTATTATTTCTCCTGGCAAGTGTTTTTTCTCAGCTGCTATATATGTTATTTGTAATTTTGTTCCATGGTTTTTAATCTTGTTTTTAAGCAGTGTTAGCAGCCCAGGGAACACGCATTTGAGATGGGCAGCCAAACAACTAAACATTGCTCCACATAGAAATCAGGCGGAAAATGTGAGTTTTTCTCACATTCTTCTAAGCTCAGAAGCATCATTTTTGCACACCAAGCTCAAGTTGCTTTGCCCAGGGTGAATGCACCAAAATCTATTTGGCATCTGCTGGCCATATGCAAAGGAGTCACCCCAGATCAATGCTGCAGAGAGAATCGCATTGCCAGAAGAAACAGAGGCGAAGGCCTCTTTCTTTAGTAAGGTTTGGAATTATGATTCTGAAAAACAAAAAAAGTCTTTCTCCAATGAGAGAGTGGCAGTGAGACTCTCATTAACCTTCCCCCGCCCTCCAAAAATGGTAATTGCACATCAATTAAAAACAGCGATGGCAAGTCATATTGATTAGTTATACCTGAAGCACGCATCCAAGAGACCAAAGGAAATCAATGCATAATTTGATTTCTTAATTTCTTTGCAGTCCAATTTAAGGCACAGAAATGAGATGGTGTCATAGGCCTTTTGTTTCTTCAGAAGAACAGGCCGCATCATTAGCATGAAAAAACTCACCACTCCATAAGTTTCCTCTCTTTTTTTTTCTTTGCAATTAAAAGAAATGATAATAAAATGAAAGTGTGCAGCACAAAAGTTGGCAAAGACTATGGACCTCTTTCCACCCCCCCCCCAACCCATCAGATTTTCAACATTCTTCTGCTTTCTCTGGACGGGCATTTGAAGTCTTCCTTTCCCCCAAAAACTCAGCTTCTCAAGGCAGAGCCGACAACTGAGCACTTCGCCCTTGCTATGGTGTCTCTGCGTTGTCACACCATCACCCGGCTAATTTAATTTGATGGCATTTGCATTTATATTATTTCATCACCGCGCTGGAATCGGAGTGGGCTTTTCGTGCTTCACTCCTGAGCAATGTTTAGCAGATTAGGTTGTACAGAACCAGCGGTCATTACAAGCCAGCAATTATTCCCTCAGTTGTCACTGAAATATAATTGATTCCAACAGCTAGAAACTTCCTCGGTCAGTGGGCCGGTGAGAATGCAAAAATAGGCACTGTGTTTGTAGATATTGTGGGGAAATATATGTGCACTTGATGAGTTGGAACCAGCCGAGCAGCCAATCAAAACTGTCTTCTTCTGGGTAGGAAGCTCACTGCTGGGAGAGAGGTCTTTGGAGAGCCCCAAATTCAGAGAAAATCTATGCAAGGTATTTTTAAATTTTTAAATTAAATTTATATGCTGCCTATCTTACCGATAAAGCGACTCTGGGCAGATAGTAGACCCAGAAAGCATAGTGTCACTTATTCCCAAGCTAATCCTGTGCTGAGCAGGTCATATCCATCTATCAACTGTTCTTCTCAAAGAGTTGGGAAAGAAAGAGGCCTTCAGAGACTTTGCCTCTCCAAAGAAGAAGCAGAAGATGGCAGGGACTTTTTCATGGACGTGGTATGGAGTCCTTGCATGACTAAGAGTCACAGCGGCCAAAATTCCACCGAGTTTGACTGGTCAAAGTGGAGCAGTGAAGGAAGAAAGAGTTGGACATTCTAATGCTCTACCAGAAAGAAGCTTCATGGATCAAATCAAGCCATGCCAAATTCTTGGATGGTCTACTCTAGCAGATGCTGAAGATAAATGTGGTGGAGAAACTATCTAAGCCAGGGTTGTCCAACCTTGGCCACTTTAAGATCAATGGACCTCAACTCCCAGAATTCTGGGTGTTGAAGTCTGGGTGTTCTAAGCTTTTCAATTTTTTGCTGTCATAAAAGCCATCGAAAATTGAAGGAAAGAAATCAGAGGTTGAAGTCTCCTTAACAGGAAATTAATTTCAAGGTGGTTTGCCCTTCTTTGATCTCTGAAAAAGCTCTCAATTTTATATTTTTTTATCTTCCCCTCCTCCTGACTTGATGACAAAGGTGACCTTGTTATCTGGATAAAAAAAATGTTCAGACAGACTGGAACCCATCGACACGGAGTGCATACCAATGAGGAAGCAATGTGGACGGATTCCCAGATTCCTTGGCGTTATCGGCTGATCGACTGCGATAACGGCTGCATCAGAAGCCATCCAGAGAGAGCAGAAATTAAAACAGCCCACCGTACGGCCAAGGATGGCTGTTGCCTCCTAACTATTCAGCAGGGCAAACGCTTATCTGCTCCCTTTCACATGGCAGATTCCTTCACACCGCTAAAGATTTTTGCTTTGGTGATTTGGAAAAGAGGGAAGAGTTTCTGTTTAAGGCTAAATCGTCTGCCACCGAGATTCCCTTTGTCATAAAAAGAAGACCAAGGCGGCTTATCTAGAGCTGCACGAAGAAAGGAGACACGCTGCTTCTGATGGCCAACGTTGCGTTGCGTAGGTCCAACGCAGATCAGTAAGATTTTGGAAAAGATGCAAATCCCTTTGGGTTCTGGAAATGATCGCTGTGGTTCTGGGACCAAATTGCTGTTTTTCATGCTTCCCTGATTCCAGATCCATGAAATGGCAACTCCTTTCATCTTCCTGAATCTAGTACCAGCTTCTAGTACCAGGGCAGGACAAGAAGCAATGGGTGGAAACTAATCAAGGAGAGAAGCAACCTAGAACTAAGGAGAAACTTCCTGACAAGTGAGAACAATTAACCGGTGGAACAGCCTGCCTCCAGAAGTTGTGAATGCTCCAACACTGGAAGTTTTTAAGAAGATGTTGGATAACCATTTGTCTGAAGTGATGTAGGGTTTCCTGCCTGAGCAGGGGGTTGGACTAGAAGACCTCCAAGGTCCCTTCCAACTATTCTATTCTATTCTATTCTATTCTATTCTACCCTACCCTACCCTACCCTACCCTACCTACACTACACTATACTACCCTACCCTATTCTACCAGCTTTGGTCAGCTAGAAGAATGGAAACTTGGAAGTTGCGCCCTGCACAGCTTTGACAGAGGGACAAACAGGTTGAGCAACCTCTGCCCTTCTTCAGAAGCAACCATGTGATTTTCGTATCCAGCTTTCCAACAAGCAAAGTCAAGGGGGCAGGCTGGGATTCGCTCAACGACCATTGGATTCACTTATCAGCTGCAATGATTTGCTTAACAACCATGGCAGAAAGGGTTGTGAAATTAGGCACATCTCACTTAACAACTGCTTCACTTAGCAAAGGAAACACCAGCCCCAATCATGGTCGTAAGTCTAGGACTACCTGCATAGTAAGTTGTGTAGGCGACACACAAACGAGAGAGAGAGCAGCTCCTGTTTCTCTGGCATTTTGAGGTGTAAAATGGTTTCAGCCTCATTTTGCCATTTTTAGAGAAAGTCTAGCAAGAATCCATCCCAGGTTCCCTTTTAGATCAGCTCTTTTCTTAGATTTCTCCCCCAGCAACTGCTGATGTTTCTACTTTAAAGCACATTCCGCATCCAATCAGCACTGAGGCTGTATTTTTAACGGCGTGTCTTCCCACCGAGACGGTACAACTCCTAAAATAAAGATTTCATGTGTACAACTGGAAACCTATAAGCCAAACCGGAATAAAAGGGGGCATTCACACACACCCCAACTCGGTTACAGTTTTCCTTCTTGTTAAACAAACAAGAGGGCTGGCCTCTTTGCATTTCCAATTTGCAAGCCGTTTCAGCCATTGAGAAGACGGCAATGAAAAATGATAGCCGTAGCGAATTGTCCTGTCCTATCACCATGAAATTGGTTCTTTCTTTGTAAAAAATAAAATAAAATATGAGTTCTGCAGAGCTTGTTATATATGACATCCCGATTTGCACAGAGGAGTGAAGCTGCTTGATCTCAACTATACGAAGCAAACATGGCGGTTCTCAGTCAAGGTGGCATTGCTTTTCTTACTGGCTGCAAACTTATTCTTGATTTTTGCAAGAGGAGAAGAAATAGACTGCAAGAACAGAGGCAGTTATAGATTGGGGGGGAAAAAAAACCTCACTCACTCACCCAATCCCATTTTTTCCCTAGATATATTTGGTTACCATTTAATACACCGCTATTGAGTCCTCAGGGAGTAGGGCGGCATATAAGAACACTAAATAAATAAATAAATAAATAAATAAATAAATAAATAAATAAATAAATAAATAAATAAATAAATAAATAAATAAATAAATAAATATTGGACAAAGACTGTAAGATTACAGGCCCTTAAATTATCTCTGCAGGAAAGTGCCATTAGCACTTAGCATTAGACCGCACACAGATTTTAATGGAATTCCTGCAAATAAAAGGGGTACCAGAGGAACTCCAATGGGCCTTTAGCTGAGAAGGAGCAGAATTTGCAGAAGGAAAAACTGTTTTGTCACTCCTAAGGGACGATTCCAGCAGTGGGTTGCTCCCGGTTCGGCAAACTGGTAGCGGCAGCAGCAGGAGGCTCCGCCCACCCACCCGGGACGCTTCTGCGCATGCACAGAAGCATTACACGCACGCACACAAACCGGTAGCGATTGGATTTAGAACCCACTACTGGATGATTCCCATGTCTCATCTCTGGCAAGGAAAAGTATGAACTCCGAGAACCCATGGGGCACACCCCTCACCACCGATGGGAGTTGAATTTCCACACCGACTAAGCCCTGGAAGAAGGCCCACACAATTTCTCTCCCAAAGAGAAGTTGAGGTAAAAAAAATTATGGGCAACAGCAATCCAGTGCTTTGCTGGAAATTGGGTCCATCTGCCAACAGGAAGGAGGTCAATGGTAAGTAGGATGAGTAAGGTATCTTCTGGAAGTCTTTTTGGTCATGGCCACTGTTTTTGAGAATATGCCTCTGAGATGCTTTCAGATTCCCAAATAGTTTTTGATATACTCAGGTGCCCTGGAACTTCTTGAGCTTGGGAAACAACATTTGTAGAACAACATGGAATGAGAAGAAATGGACCTTGCATTCCTATATTATAAATTTTGTTTGTTGTTAGTTGCAAAATCATGTTCGACCCATCGCAACCCCATGGATAACGTTCCTCCAGTCCTTCCTGTCGTCTACCATCCTCTGGAGTCCATTTAAGCTCACGCCGACTGCTTCAGTGACTCCATCCAGCCACCTCATTCTCTGCCATCCCCTTCTTCTTTTGCCCTCAATCTTTCCCAGCATTAGGCTCTTCTCCAGTGAGTCCTTCCTTCTCATTAGGTGGCCAAAGTATTTGAGTTTCATCTTCAGGATCTGGCTTTCCAAAGAGCAGTCAGGGTTGATCTCCTCTAGGACTGACCGGTTTGATCGCCTTGCAGTCCAAGGGACTTGCAGGAATCTTCTCCAGCACCACAGTTCAAAGGCCTCCATTCTTTGGCGCTCAGCCTTTCTTATGGTCCAACTTTCCTTCAATCAAGAGAGAGGATCAAAGACATCAAGAAGGGCCCACCTGAATGTATCTAGCTTCCAAGATTCAATAACCTAACCTTGTTTCCTTATAATGAATCTAACTAACAAGATTTTGGGAGGTCTCAAGAATTAAGTTAGGGACAGATCATCATGGAGAAAACCTATAAATGTGGTCACTAAGAGATGACACTGACTTGATGGCCCACGATCAACCAATTACTTAATTAATCCAAGCGATTTTTGGTTATCATTAGGGATTTATCAGGAGATGGCCCACCTCTGCTCTCTTGGGATAGCCAGCTGGCTCTCAAGTTCTGCCATAAATGGTTTCTTACTTTCTAGATAATCACAGCTGCCCACATACTGAGCTAGAGAACTGAATGGTTGGGCTTAAGGTTGAAAAAACCAACTACTTAACAATCAGGACAGGTTAATATCAAAGTCAGGAATACAGAGAGGTGGTGGGCCAGTCAATGTCTCAACCCATGTTCTCAAATTTTCCTTCCACCTCTATGATTATTCGATTTAATATATGACAGCTCTGAGATTACTAGATGTGTAGGGGTCCTTCCAAAATTATTCATGGAAAAGGATCATGTGTAATTGGTAGATCTCCAATTCAATCCAATCAAAGAAAATCCACCTTGAGCCATGAGCCGATTAGCATTAGAAGATAATAAAACCATCTGGGAAATATCTGTAAAAGATACAGCCGAGGGAAGACATTAATAATACACAAGATGTCGTTTAAATAAAGGCCTTCTCCAAAATGTTTCCTTTTAAGACTGGTTGCTATTTGGAGACAATAAGCAGATTTTTTAATGTGGTTTGCAGCATATTGTGTTGTCTTTTGTAGAGAAGGGTTGCTTTATAAATAGATTATGTGCCAGGTGTGCATATTCGCTGGGCACATGAGAAATCAGCTTTAAAAGAGTTTTCCAAACGCTGTATTATGATGCACCCACAGACCTTTCCAATTATTACACCTGGTTAGAAGATAAAACCGCCCGTCAATCATTTCAGCAGATATTCAGGGAAGCTTTCCCTCCCCCTCCTCAAAATGTCAGCAACATCTTTTATTATTATTAGCCCTACTCCTTCGGTGCCAAGAGAACTATATTTTCAATTTAATCTCCCTCCATGTCATGAAGGATATTAAAGCTAAACAGGGGACTTGACTTACAGCAGTTTTCCGTTTTGGTCTGGAGCTAAAATATCACTATTGGCAGAAACCTCCTTCAGGTAGTTCCCAGACATGAGGATGGATTAGGGAAGCAGAGCAAGAAATTAGAAGTTATCACCACCTACCAGCTTTCTATACCTTCGAGGGGCTTATGGGTAAAGGAACCCTCTCTCCTGGAGAAGGCTCTCTCCTGAGGACCTTCTTTTGGAGAGAAGCTCCACACATTGAGTTGGAGAGGACAACTTTTGAGAGACTGGGAACAGCAACGTAGCCTCCTGGTCTTCTGGAGGACATCAGGAGACCATCTACTAATCATGTCTTCAGAAGGAGCTGACCCTGCTTCTTAGCTTTTTTTTTTTTTGGTAGGATTCAGGGTCAGAAGCTGAACAGGAGACATTCCAGAGGGAGACAAGCTGCTCCGATTCCCATCTTCACCATC
Source organism: Diadophis punctatus similis (assembly GCA_023053685.1). Lineage (NCBI taxonomy): Eukaryota > Metazoa > Chordata > Lepidosauria > Squamata > Dipsadidae > Diadophis > Diadophis punctatus. The sequence goes on from JALIGW010000012.1 coordinate 20,427,239, forward strand.
GCCCAAAGTTTGAGAAATAAGCCAAAATTAGGCATCAATTCTACTACCTTGTGACTCTGTCTTGGTGGCATGAGCTTGGACATATCTCCATGCTTTCCCCATGCCTGTCCCGCAGCACGTTTTCTTCTACTGATGGATCACTCCTTAGGAATAGGCAGACAAGACAATGGGGTGAGTATTTCTCCTACCAATCCATTGACTGATGGACTACCGGGCGTACAACCAAGCATTGTCCCGACGTCCCACTTAATTCTTTCTCTTCCTAACAAGCTGAATGCTCGTAGCTACTGATATTAAATCACACAGCAAGATTAAATGAACAATTGATGTCTAGGAAAAACAAGAAAGCAGCACCAGAGGAAAAACACATGTTGACTGGCTGTGCAGAAACACAAGAGTTTTAATTAAGAGGCGATCAATGAAGCAACGGGCAACGCTCAGCATGGAACCAGAAGTTTGTTTGGTGAAAAAGGTAATGTTAATGGGACCGAGAAAAAATGATTAAGAACTTAAGACTTCGCTGGACATCGGTGTTCCTTACACAAAGAATGCAGCTACTTGAATATCCCTCATATACGAATAGAGAATATGTTGCTGAAGTACCACTCCTGGCATGCCTGGCCAATGGGGGTGGTTGATGGGAGTTGGGATTCAGAAATATCTGAAAGCCCATGTTCCCCAACCCTCCACATTGGGAATGTCTTGTCCGCTGAATATACTGTAAATGGTTCACTAGGGCTTTAACTGAGAAAATATCTCAAGACGTGAAGCTCCTCAACTATCCATCGTGGTCCTTCTTCCAGTGTCAATAAATTTTTTGTGAAGGTCCAAGGCAGAATGACTTTGACAGATTAACAGAGTTGGAAGGGACCTTGTAGGCCATCTAGTCCAACCCCCCGAACCTGAGAACTCTTGCAGAAAATCACTCCCCCCTTTGGAAACCAAAATTTGCTTTACCGAAGTGCACATCTTTACATTTCCTAGTCTGAACGCATCCTATAAGCTTGATTGGCATCTCTCTTGGAAATCAGGCACCCGAGGGCAGAAATAGCATCCGGCAAGAACTGGCGGTTTCCCGGAATGTGTGGGAAGGATAAAAATCCTGGAGAAACAACCAGTGACGATGTGCAAAATAGAAGCAATCTGCGGGGGCTGTTGCCATGATGGCTAGAGCTGCGAAATACGTTCTTTCAAAATGATGAGCGGGACAGATGGTGGAAGCTCAGAGAATGCAAAGAGGGAGGAGGGAGTCCAACATCTCGATATTTCAAAAGAAAAAGGAAACAAAACCTTCTTTGGATAAGGCGCCTTGGATTTCTCGAGGCTGGGGGTAGGGAACCATGGCCCTTTTATGACTTGTGGACTTCAACTCCCAGAATTCTTTGGGAGTTGAAGTCCACAAGTCATAAAAGGGCCATGGTTCTCCACCCCTGGTCTAGGCGCACAGCAGAAGGAATTAATGCAACCGATATAGCAAAGGAGGGAATTCAGACCTTGATAAGGATGTTTTATTTATTTATCAGACTTGTATGCCGGTCATCTCGCCAAAGGCGACTCTAAGCGGCTTGTGGACATTGGATAAGTGCAGTATAAAACCTGAAAAACAATAAATAGATCTCAATTTTATTTTATTTTTTGCTTTTCAAACAATCCCCTGGAATCTGCTTTCCTTTAACTGCAATCTGTTTTTTGTATTCTGCAATCCAACAATTTTTTTTTCTTCCCTTCCTGGCCTCGACAGAACGTTATTTTAATTTCTCCCAGTATTTTTTTTCCACTGGCCAAGTTCTTTTCCTTAATGGTAACATGTTATTGCTTCTCTTTTTAAAAGGCATTTTATTAGGCCTTTTGTTGTCCCGTCCTTCTGTGCCAATCGAAGAACTGCAGCTGAAGAGCATCTAATAACTGGTTTAATGTAAAACAAAAACGCACAAAAACAACATGTGCCATTCTGAATTCTTTGGATGAACTGCGGGAAGGATGAGCTACAGAAGGCAGCATCTGCAGATGGATGCAAGATGACAAATCTATGGAATAAATAAGCATGATGTTGAGGCAGAAATGAAGTGGCCTTTTATCTCCACCAACACATGTGGAACATCTGATTCTCAGTTCCCACTCCATCTCTCAGCATGCATGAGTCTCAGCTCTATCACCACAACAGTTGTTTTCTAGTGGACTTTAGGAATCCAAAACACCATCTTGATCGTCTTCCCAAATGGATCTATTGTGTCAGGCACAAAGAATCTGGACCATATGTTAAGTAGCAATTCAGAAGATACCAGTTGGCCAGAATCTAGTCAACTAAATTCAGTGCTAAATTGGCACCAGATAACGATCAATGGAATTCAAAAATTGCACTTAGACCATTTGCGGCAATGTAAGGACTCTAGGCTAATGACTTGTTTAACTCCACTCTCCAGCTCTGCCTGTTCTTCTCCTACTTCAGGACCCAACAAGGTTGCTTCTCTGCAATTAATCTACAGTGAAAAGGAAACTCCAACCAGCTGGAAAAACAATCCAGGACACACAACCTAACAACAACAGTGAAATTGAACTATATTAAAGCTACCAAACTATTCCTGCATTTGAAAGCCACCCTTCTTCTCTTTCCTTCAAATGAGGAGGGGGCTTCTTAGCCAGTTGTCCTTCTCTGAGATACACTGAGATCTTTCTGCTCTGCCAGACACCAATGTTGCCCTTTTGATGGCTGAAAACCACCACACACAACGAGGCACCTCTGCCAAGGTGAGATTCTCCTGCGTGTTGGCGCACTAAAGTGAGAAGAATGAATCCAAGGTTTCCAGAAGAAGTCATGGCATTACATATTCATTCAAACAAGCTGGGGGTGCTCACAATGACAAGCTTTCTTCTGCTGCCTGCTGCTTTCCATGGAAACCATAGAAAAAGAAAGAAAGATTGAAGCCCCCGAAAAAAAGGGGTGGAAGAATAAGAAAGCCTCTAAAATAACTATTGGGAGTTCCAAGTTCAAGTCCCACTGCTTTTCCTTCTGCAGAGGGAGTTTCTGTTAAGATTTCCTTCTTATCCTTTCTTTGTTGACATCTTTTGCAATGTTTGATTTTGGGGATACTGAATGAATCGCTTTCTCTCCCCATGGCTGAGTCCTTGGGACAGTTGGGCTCCGATGTATCAATCACGGCCTTTCCCTGTGGAATGGTTAAGGGATATTTGCACCCTCCAACCCCAGACACTGAAAGCTCCACTTAAATGAGGACAGAAAGAACCTAAAAATTGAGACACCCTAATCAAAGAACCAGAGATCAAAAGCAATCCATCTCTGCCAAGCAGGAGAAAATATCTCTGGAAGGTACCCTGGTTTTAGTTACTAGAAATAGGATGGGGCATCAGAGAAAGAGACAAAATGTTGTCATTTTGCCTCCCAGAAATTAAAACACTTTTAACGTCAGAATTACAACAAGATAGAGCCTGAATTGCTATCTCACACTCTCTGCATGCTTGACTTGGTTTCCTAACGTTCGAACAGGATGTGTGTTGTTTGAGAGATGAAGATGGATGATGAAACTCTCCAACTACAAGTCCCAGAATTCTTTGGACAGGGTCAAGAGGGCAAAACTAATATCACAGCAATCAGGGCTATTGATTGAGTCGGGCAATTTACAATCACCATTGGGACCGGGACATTCGTTGTTAAGTGAATGCAGTCATTAAGTGAGCTGCCTCTGATTTTATAATCTTTTTGCCACTGTTTTTAAGGTCCATGGCAGTGGTGATCATGTGACCTTGGGATGCTGAACAGGTCATCAATAGGTGCCAGTGGCCCAGTGCCCAAATTTTGAGCACCTGACCGCAGGGATTCTGCAACAGTAGTAAGAGCGAAAGCTGGTTGCAAGTCACTTTTTCCAGCAATGTTATAATTTTGAACAGTTGTTAAGTGAGCAGTCATATGTTGAGGACCACCTGTAGCTCTTCTAGAGGGAGGATATCTGTGTCATGACTCTAACATTTCTGACTAGCGGTGCTAGATAATTGAACGCTGTTGCATTAAAAAAAAAATCCTTGCAGTCAGAGATCTAGCTGACAAGGAAAAGAGTGGGCATATAGACTTTTCCTTGATTTGTTAACTTTCTATGAACATGGGAGTTTTGGTTGAAGAAGTACCCAACTGTCTGGAGTCACGGGGAGCTGGGCGACATATAAATGTCATAAATATATGAGCATTTATGTTGGGGGCAATATGCTGAACTCTGTAAACCGCTTAGAGAGGGCTGTAAAGCACTATGAAGCGGTATATAAGTAAAGTGCTATTGCTATAGCATCCCGTTTGCAGACTCCTGACTCTACAGCAATATTTCTCAACTTAAGATGTTTGGACTTCAATTCTCAGCATTCCCCAGCCAGCATTATTAATATTATAATTTAAACAGGGAGATCACTCTGAAAAGCTTCAACAAAGCCACTCAGGCTGAATGCCTAATCATTTATACAACCAAATAGATGGGAATGTATTTGCAGATGAGCACAACGTGTCCAAACTTCCAACTTTAGCTAAAACATATAACATTGTGTCTGGCTAAAGAACCTGCAATGACTCCGCTTCGGAAAGGTGCAATTTCACACTCTCGGCACAGGAATGTTTTGGGTGTGTTCTCTTTAGCACGTCTTCGCGAGAATGATTTGTAAGGATAAACAGATCTTTACATAGCCTTGTTTTTGGAAAGACGGATTGAAGGCAAGCTTTGGTTTCTTAATACGAAGAAAGTTTAATACTTGTAGTTTAAGAGGAGGACGGAGAAAAGGATTCTGGACTCCTGCAAGTGGGCAATACATGGAATCCTAGGGCTGGGACTCTGGGAGGGACCTTGGAGGTCTTCTAGCCCAACCCCCTGCCCAAGCCAGGAGTCCTTATTCCATCCTGGACAAATGGTTGTCCAATCTTTTCAATATATGTTGGAGTTGACATCAAATTTTGCAATGTAGAATCAATCGCCTCTTGTTTCCCACCATTCTAGACCAGGATTTCAGCAACTTTAAGATATGTGGACTTCAACTCCCAGAATTCTGGGAGCTGAAGTCCGCACGTTTTAAATTATCTGAGATGTTGAAATATTGTTCTAGAGACTATCACATTTGTCTTGTCCTGGTTCCATTTCCATCATTCTTACTAGTGGTGGGAGCAGAGTAACCACTTGGATTTCCCACATACAAGCCTGAAAGATCAATGAAGACCAGGCATTGAGTTCAACCATCCAACCTGCCTTCAACAACGTTCCAAATTATTAGACAAATTTCTAATTGGCTGGGGGAAAAATATCCATGGGGTTACAGCTATCTGCACTGGTACAACTCCGGGAATGAAGCTGACTTCCTTAAACTGTTTGGCCCATTGCAAGAAGCATCAGCAAAAACTGAAAGGAGGAAAATAAACAAAAATAAAGAAATGAAATAAATCAAAAGATTAGGGCAGCATATTACAGGAAGCTCTCGCCTGCGTTGAGGTTCCTCAAAGCTCACTTTGTTTCTCCCCCAACCGCATTCGAAGATTTTTTAAAGTGCAATCAATACTCAGCATTAACCGACTGAAGAGCAGCTGCCAATTCTAAATAGGATCAAAAGCCACCACCTGGCTAGTCTTCGGATTCAACAGATCATATCAGACGAGACTTAAATAAGCAAGGGAAGGTTTAAGAGTCCGATCCTGTCCATTCCCATTAAGAACAGAAGTCCTTAATGGGAATGATAGCAATGTTCCAATACTTGAGGGGCTCCTACAAAGAAGAGGAGGTCCACCTATTCTCCAAAGCACCTGAAAGAAACAATGGATGGAAACTAACCAAGGAGAGAAGCAACTTAGAAGTAAGAAGAAATTTCCTAACGGTGAAAGCAATCAACCAATGGAACAGAAGTTGCCTTCAGAAGTTGTGGGTGCTCCATCACTGCAGGCTTTCAGAAAGAGACTGGACAACCATTTGTCTGAAATGGTATAGGGTCTCCTGCTCAAGCAGAGGGCTGGACTAGAAGACCTCCAACGTCCCTTCCAACTCTATTATTCTATGTTCTATGTCTAGCAAGAGCCAGGCGAGGAGATTTTAAGAAGAACCAAGAGAAGGCATCCATCATTTGGTGAAAGGTGGACTTTGCGAGCAAGATCAAGATCAAGAAAAATCTCCTCTCCTATGTGCAATTTCTCACCAATGCCCTGATGGCACTTGGCATGGCTAGTTGTGTGCTGGGTATTGGTCTCTCAGTCTTGGTATTCCTTATCTGTAAGACAAGAATGCCTTTGGACTGGTTTTGACCAGATCTTCAAGATGCTTGGGCAGCTTATTGCTTTTGGGCAAAAGTTATCTGCAGTAAATACATTGTGGGTTTAGATTTGAGAAGGCCCTAAGGCAATGTTTCTCAACTTTGGTGCCAGGCGCACAAGACCAGGTCCACATGTGAAGGTTCAATTTGAATACTTTGTTGCTAAAAGCCTCTGTACAGGAATCTTCTCACCTAACAGTCAGCACCTAGTTAGAGTTAGATAAGGGTCAACGGCAGTCAAGGGAGGTTGGAGTTAGTTCATTTGTGGCCACATAGGGATTCTAGGCTGATCTCTCTTTTCACCCCCTCCCCTGCCTCTGCCAGTCCTTCTCCTACATCTGGCAACCTTCAGATGTATGGACTTCAACTCCAATCCTCCCCAGCCAGCATGCTGGGAGTTGAAGTCTACACATCTTAAAATTGCCAGCACAGAGAAACACTGTATTGAAAGATGGGAAAGTGTTTGCTAGTTACTCTAGTTCCCTTGCTGCCAAGAATTCCAGGTGTCGGAATTAAACAGGTTGTAGAATATGATCATCAGCAAAGGGCTTGATTTCATGAACCACAATTCTAGGCCTACCTCTGGCTGGTGAAGTTAAAGATGCTAGTCAAATGAAACAAAGACCCTCCAACACTTCACAAGGCATCCCTTTTTTCTTTCCCAGAATTCCCCTCTCCCACAGGGCCTGGCAGAAACCCCTGAAATGACACCCCTAAACAAATCTAAGCCTAAATATGTGTGTGGGGTTTTTTCTCCCAGCCACCTATCAACTCTCACTCCCCTGCACATATCCCCTTCCCTCCCTCCCTCCTCTCATCTTGCAGTATAAGGATCTGCAAATACACAGAAGGTCTTTGCTGCCTCCCCCAAAGTGGGGGCATCACATACCTGGGGTTCCCTCTTTTGAGATGATGGCGTGAAGCAGAGGCTGGTCTCTTTCTGATGTGCTCTAACAGAACCAAAGGGCAAGACCAGCGGAAGACCCCAGGCGGAAACCCACTTCCAGCAGAGGCGCAGCAAAGGGAGGGTTAAACGTCCATTTCAGCAGCCACCCAGCGTGCTGCCTTGTTGTCTTGCAGAAGTATCTGGAAGCTAAATTCGGAGAGCCGAAGACGCTTTCTGAATGAATAAGTGGCTCTCCGATCTGCCAAGAGGTTGGCCAGCCAACGGCGGAAGGGCTGCATTGGCAGGCGGCAAAGCGTTTTCCAGCAAAGATTGCCTGAGAGGGGTTGGGAGAAGAAGATTCCAAGCTTCTGCCACGATTAGGAAGAGGGGGGAAAAAATGGAGCCTGGAGGATTGGGAATCGCCCAGCGTGACTAGAGTTTCAAGGGGGAAAGAAATTGCAAGAAAAACGAGTGTTTCTGACCAAAGAGAGGATGGGGATTAGAGAGCCCAGCTTGCAATGCAAACCACAGCTGTTCCTGCAGCTTGTCAAGGACTGGCCATTAACTTGGAGAAGCTTCAACTCTTTGATGGACCACCATCTAAAAAGTGCTGATCTCCAACACCGCCCCGATTCGCACTAAAGCTTCATCAACCCACACCCCGTGACTGCTTCCCCCATCTGCTCCTCTTCCTTCCCCCAACTTCACAACGCAACACACCAACACTTCGCAACACACCCTTTCCCAAGTCAACCAGAAGGAGCTGGGCAACACATCTCGGCTCAGCCAATTTTTTCCCCCTGTAGGAAGCTAATCTTGGCAGATGTTCTTTCTCTCAGTTTTTCTTCTTCTTCTTCTTATCTCTGCTTTCTTCTACTGGCTTTTTTTTTTAATCTGATATTTTGAAGGGGAGGAAGATGCCAAAAAGGCTTGGAGACCAGCTTTAAAAAGATTAGAATATGCATCTCAGTGCTGCAGAGTTACCCAAACACTTCCCTGGCTTTGGAGAAGCAGAATGAGAAGGTCTTCCTGTTGCAGAGACTCTAATTTGGAATACGGTGATCGATAAGCATAATGAAGCAAAGAAATAGCTTAATGCATCACTAAACACTCTGCATGCTGATAAAACTAGTACATATTCATTCATTATGATTTTTGGGCCTGTTACTTGTTTCACACGGATAGGAATTCCCCAGTTCTCTCAAGATCTCCCCAAGATCTCTAATTATGAAGCAGAGGCGCCAGGAAACCTGCTTTCAAAAACCCAGATGCAAAAGAAATGAATGACCATCTCCACCAGACCAGGTAAGCAGTGGTCAGCTTTTTACCCAAAGCCAGCAAATAGCAGTGAATGGAAGCAGACGAAAGCAAAAACCCACCCCATCCATATGGCCCAAGGTGACCCAGGTTGTCACTTGAGCGTAAACTCCAGAGGTTTCAACTGTGTGTGAGCCAAACAACCTGAAATTCACTCCTCACTCACACTACTCTACCATCTACAATTCCTGTAAGTACCAATTGGCAGAATTTAATCTTTATTCCTCGCAGGGCTGGTTCCAGTAAAGAGAATAGAGCAGGTGTTGTTGTCTTCTTTGTAGACAACTTTGTCAACTTGAAGATGTGTTCTGAAGGCAGCATTGCTCCTTCCCTATCTACCCATCTCCAAATATTCCAAGGTAGTCCTTGACTTATGCTCAATTTGTTGAATGACAGTGGAAAGTCAGAGTCTCTTCTCATCCCGCTTACAATCTTTTTGGACCGTTGCCTTCTGGCAGAAGATACAGAACAATTAAAACTTGGACCACACATTTCTGAATAGTTTTTATCCCAGAGCTATAATTGCACTTAACAATGAACTAAAGGGTCACCATCAGTGAGCTGTTGGACAGCATTACTTGGTCTGTTGTGTGGATGTTTGGGTGGTTCAGGGTGGGGAATTTGTGGCGGGTGGGGGCGTGCTTTTGGGATTGTTATGTGTGTTGGGCCTGGTCTTTGGGCGTTATGTGAATTTTGTTGTATGGGTATACTGTGTATATACGTACAATGACAATAATAAAGTAATTAATTAATTAAAAGTTACAACGGACTTGGAAAAAAATGACCTATGACCTGTATTCACACGTGCAACCGTTGCAAAACTCTTGTGGTTACGTGCTCACAATTCGACAACTTGGCAACCAACTCTCATGTGCAACTGGTTTCAGCATCTTGCAGTCACACAATTGCCTGACTGAGGCCATTTTGAGACTTCAGTGCTGACACATCAGAGAAGAGGGACCGACAGGGAGGGGGAAGTAGAGAGAGTTGGGGAGTTGTAGCCAAAATAAAATACTTTTTCGTGGGAACCAAGGACATTCCTGCAGTTGCTCAGAAGGAGGGGACTGGAGTCACATAGCAATTGGACATTATCCTGATTGGACCATGTGACTGCTTGTTTTGAGAAAGTGACAAACTTTCACTTTTAATTAGGTGGAAAACCATGGGAATCAGTAGTGGGTTCTAAAACCCGTTGCTACTGGTTTGTTCGCTCGCTCACGCTCGCCACTTCTGCGCATGCGCAGAAGCATCCCGGGTGGGTGGGTGAGTGGGCAGAGCCTCCCACTGCCACCACTACCGGTTCACAGAACCGGGCCGAACCGGGAACAACCCACCGCTGACAGGAATATTCAGAGTCGGTTTTCCACCAGCTTGTGCCAATATGGCATATCCAATCAACCCATTCTTTGAGGAAATTGCCTGCCTCAGAGTTTGCTCTGGGTATGTTATTTGGAACCCTGACAATTGCAAGCTGGCTCCCTGATTTGCAACCTTTTCTGCCAATTCTGGCAAAATACGCCCATTGGGGATGCTGGATTTGGTTAATGATCACCATTCTAAAAATTGTTGTAAACTCAGGTCCAACTTGACTTACAATGGCAATTAGGCTCACATAAATGTGGTCGTAAGTCAAGGACTACTTATATAGAAGAAGAGAAAGGGAGCAGCAGACAGACACAAACACACAGAGATACACACACACCACCCCTTGTGTAGCTCTCTTCTCTTAGAGTCTGTTAAGATTTACAAGGAGCTGTTGCTCCAAAGCCCTCTGGGGGGGGGAACGGAGAGGGAGGGGCTGGGAAGGGGCTCCAATTTGTCATGCAAACGAGACTCCCTTGCCTGCAGATGGAAGCTCTTCATCATTTATTTTGGAAGGGGAGGTGTCAAGTCACCGCCACAAAGGAGATTTATCCCACGCTGCTCTTCTGCAGAGCTTTCCCTTACCCTAAGATATATAACATCTCGGGGTCACAAAATATCAGCACAGACACACATCCCAGCTGACCCCAAAGGGCAGGAAAATGACAGAGGCTGTATATCTGCCATGGAGCAATTCCGCTACTTAACGGAGGAGGAAAATCACGGATCTTCTGGTAGATCTAGACCCCTGTTGGCCAGACAAAGGGGATCCTTGTGGTGGAATGTAGTCTGGATTCCCAGAAGGGAGGGAGAGGCTGCATTCCAGGGGGTCAAGAGACAGCAAAGTTTGGACAGTTTGGTTGGGCAACAGAGAGCTAAGATAGCTCCTCCCTAGAGGTTCCCAAAGTGTGGGGTCCTTAGTGCTCTCAGAGCTTAATGCTTTTCTTGCAGATGTTTCATGACCCAGCTAGGTAACATCATCAATACTAGAAGGGTGTGGAGATTGCAGAGTGGAGAAGGAGATGGAGAAGAAGAGGAGGAGGAGGAGGCGACAACAACAGCGGATTCCTTAGTGCTTTCTGAGTTTGGTGGTTTTCTTGCAAATATTTCATTACCAAACTAGGTAACATCATCACTCATGATGCACTGATGATGTTACCTAGTTTGGTCATGAAACGTCTGCAAGAAAACCATCAAACTCAGAGAGCACCAAGGAGCACAGTTCAACCCTCAAAGATTCTCTTCTATCAGTTTTCATATTCTCTTTAATGGTGTTGCTTTAACTTGGCAAGATTTCTGCCTAGAGGTGAGGAACAATAAAGGAAACTGGTTAGAAGAAACTCTGCATGCTTTTCTTAGTTTTGGGGGGAGCTTGCAGCCTTGAGTCATGCTGAACCCCTAGTTTGGGGTGCTTCCTTTGGCAACAAGACAGACTTGTTTTGCCCTGTCTTCTAAGACAGTTTTCTTGGTTAGGTTGGGTTGGAAGACTAACCTAAACCCCTGGCAGCTTGCATGGCAAGACAGTTGGCTAGAACTTTAACTGCTACACCCCACTGCCTTTAAACTCAGCCAAAGATAGACAAATTAAGAGGGAAGCATGTCTGCATCTGGAAATGTAGACCTTCTCCTTTGTGTATCTCAGTGTCAGGAGACCTACAAGTTTTGCTGTCATCCAGCCCTATCTACGTACAAGCCCCGACTTTGCTGGTGTTTCAAGGTTGAAACGACCTTTCCCCATCTGTATATATTTTAAAGTGCAAGAACAATTTCTCTATTTTAAGATACCTTAGCAGGAACCTCTTCCTGAGAACATAGAGTTCTGCTGAGAGGAAGTGGGGGGACAGCTGAGCCTGGACCACAGAGCCTTTTGACCCTCAAGCATGGTGGATGGTGGAGAAACTGACCACCACAGTTCACCCACAGGTTGCTCCTCCAGGGAGTAAGTGGAATCAAATCCACTACTCCAGTTAACTCTTTCTGGACGACCTGGTTGCTCTGTCCTTCAAAGAAGAAGCAGGGATCCCATCCAGAGGGACCTCTTCTTCGTTCTCACTTCTGGAGAAGTGAGAAGAAGAGACTGGACAGTCACTTGTCTGAAATGGTACAGGCCAGGGTCTCCTGCTTGAGCAGGGGGTTGGACTAGAAGACCTCCAAGGTCCCTTCCAGCTGTATTCTGATTGATTGATTGATTGATTGATTGATTGATTGATTGATTGATTGGAGTCATTTCAGAAGAGAAAGTGGCCATTCAGCACTGCCTAATGCTGATGATTCTCTCTCTCTTCTCCTGGCCAGTTGAGATTAAAAATCCACACTGTTAAGAATTTGAATTGCCAGAGATGGTAGGAGAAAATTACTATTCAGCTCCTCAAGGGGGAAAAAAATAATAAAAGCTTAACGTTGGAAAGTTGAGGATTTATAAAGAATTCTTCCCCAGCGATATCGCGCAAACGTTGCCTTGGCAGATTCTAAATCCTGCTGTCTAAGTAATCTCTCGAAACCTCCGAACCCAGCAGGGAAGGCACAGGCGATATATCTCGCCCCAACTCTTTCTCTGAAATGATTTGATAAAGGCTGAAATCAGAGCGTGCACACAAATACACAAACACACACACACACACACACACACACACACAGAGAGAGAGAGAGAGAGAGAGAGAGAGAGAGAGAGAGAGAGAGAGAGAGAGAGAGAGAGAGAGAGAGAGAGAGAGAGAGAGAGAGAGACTTCCTAAAAGATGACTGTTGCTGGGGAAAGGCAGGGAAGTGGCAGAGCAGAATGAGATCCAGGCTGGAGACACCTTCTGAATGGCTCTTACAGACAGAGGTCCACCATGGATTGGCTCTACGACAGGGGTCCCCAAACTTGGCAACTTTTAAGACTTGTGGACTTCAACTCCCAGAATTCTGGGAGTTGAAATCCACAAGGCTTAAAGTTGCCAAGTTTGAAGACCTCTGCTCTAGGAGGAGGCTACAACTCAAAGTACATGGTCTTCATGCCCCAACTTCTAGGACATGCCAACCCAATTCGTTCATTCCAGGTCCTCCCCATTCGCACAAAGGGGTTGAGATGACTTTTTCCTACACTGCCAAAGACTGGAGCATCGCTATTCTTCCCAGGAGTTAAATAATCGTAATAATGTTTTTGGGGTTGAAAACATTTCTAATTAGTTCAGCTGTTAGCAGATGGCTCCAGTTACATCGAACGGAGAGGAGGGGGGCCAATGCGGCCAGAAAAATGCTCATCGAAGTCATTCTAATGGAGAGACCTATTTACCCTAATGCCAAAGTATTTTTTTAAAAAAACCATAATGCATTGCTCCTTTTGACAAGTGCATTAAGCTTCATCAAAAGCAGATGATTTTTTTTGTCTCATCCATATATCTCCTCGTAGAAATTGTACTATTTATGTGAAATGGGGCTTAAGCTGCATATTTGAGAATCTAAACACAGCGAGCCTGTGAGTAACCAGGCATAGCATTTGCTGGTTTTACATTCGCAACACAACAGGCCTATTTCTTTTTTTCCTTTTTTTAAAAAAATGTTGTTTTAATAAAAATGTATTTTTAAGAAAGAAAGGGCTGCAAAATCTGTTCTTACATTATATACATATACATACACATCAGGGGTGAAATGCTACCAGTTCGGGCATACTGGTAGCAGCTGCCGCTGGTGGTTTGGAGAACCGGTAGCGGTGGCAGTGCAAGGCTCCACCCACCCGCCCGGATGTCGCCATTTTCTTTTTTTAACCCTCTGCGCATGTGCAAAGCCTTCTGTGCATGTACAGAGGGTGAAAAAACACGCACTTCCGAACCGGTAGGGAAGGTAAGTAGATTTCATCGCTGATACACATATACATTGCACACACATACACACATTCATAACATACATGCATTTGAAACCAAAGAACTGATTATTTTTCTACCAGGAAAACGAAAAAGCACCAGCAGAAATCTCTCTCTTTAAAGCATTATAGGGCACATGAAATTTCTTTGGCTGTTTACATCTGCAGCTATTTTGCTTTGATCTTTTTTTCCCCCAAAGAGAAAAGCAGAAAGATTGGAGTGCTGGAGAAAATGATTGTTGTACAGGTGGCCTTTGACTTACAATCCTTTGTTTAGCGACCGTTCCAAGTTACAAGGGCACTGAAGACAGTTGCCCGTGGACCACCCTTTGCAAACCTTGATCGAAAGGGAGTTAAGGGGCACAACGCTTGGATTAAAAGTGGAAATAAAGCGAAGCCGAGGGAAGAAGTCATTGAATCTGAACGGTGCACCCGTTTTTGTCCCTGACCTGCAGATTTCCTTAATCAAATGTAGGGGACTAGAAACCCAGCCGGGCTGAAAGCCGAGGGTCTCATGGTGATGGGAAGCAGGTGCAAAGAGGAGACATGTGTACGTTGGCAAAAGACCCCTGGGGAAAGGAACAAAGCACTTTCCGTGTCATGTACACACACACACACACACACACACACACACACACACACACACACACACACACACACACACACAGAGGCCATCTCTGCCAGCAAGTCAGGCTTTGCCTCCTGTTTTTTTCATACACACACACAAAGAGAGGAGGAAGCACCTCTAAAGACATTGTTGTGACTTCCCAAGTGCAAACCTAGCATCACTTCACTTCTCTGACATTGAAGCAAAATATAAACCAAGCCCCTCCTAAAACCTCCCATTGATTATCTGCCTGCTTTTAAGCGTGTGGGAGGGGGGGGAGGTTGAATTAGCTCCCATGCAAGAGTCAAGGCTTACCCTTCCACCCCATCCCCCATCCCACACCCCACCGCTCAGTGCACGTTGGTTCTGCTGGCCGATCTAAATGTCTGGGATATTTTTAAGGAGAAGAGACACCAGCGCACCTCATTGCATGCGAAGCCCCAGCTCTCCCTTCCAAATCAACTGGGAGCAGCTAATGGAAGAGACGTTGCTCCGCCTGGAACCTGCTGTGCACCTGCTCATCTCAGCAAACCGTCCTGGACAAGTGGACAATATTCTGAGTTGGTGGATTTTAAGGTTATTCCCTTCCTTCCTTCCTTCCTTCCTTCCTTCCTTCCTTCCTTCCTTCCTTCCTTCCTTCCTTCCTTCCTTCCTTGATCCTAACGTTATTCTAGCATTTCACTATTATTCTATTTTCTCCTTTAATTGTTCCTTGCATTCTACTCTTCATACCCAATTAATAATAACTGACTAACTACTGTCCCTTCTCCAGCTTGGTTGTTCAGTAGCAACAGCTTCCGATCTCCCAGTTGGTTCAGCTGGAAGAGTTGAACCTGTCAACCTGCCAGGGTCTTCCCTGGGTGGCAGAGGATTTCATCAGCTCCCCGTTTCAGAAAAAGGAGGCAGCCCTGACCCCAGGAGAAAACCCTGCCTCTGTTTGCAAAACTCCCAGCTTCGATCCTGGAGTGGCATTACTTAAAACAGGGGTGTCCACTTGGCCACTTTAAGACCTGGTGGATGGTTGGGGAATTCTGGGAGTTGAAGTCCACAAGTCTTCAAGTGGCTGAGGTTGGACACCCCGACTCAAAAAAGAAAAAGGACAACCCTGCTATTCCATTGTCAGGATGCTGCAGCCTCCCATTCACTATTCAAAGGGTCTCGCCTCCAAGTATAGACATGCAGGAGTCTGCTGTTAAACAAATATAATGTTTTCGGATAGTTACTAAATCTTGGGGAAGAAATAATGCCCTTCCTTTTGATATTGTTCAGCCATTGAAGGTCAAGTCCTACGTTATGTCCTTGCAAAGAGTGACTCCCACCAATGGCTCTAATTGTCCTGGCCGCCCAACCGTCTTATCTTCAGAGTTACGCTGCAGCCTCAGCCTCTAAAACATTGACGGGAAGGAGCAAGCTAGCAAGATAATCAATGGGTCAACTAATGTGCCTTAATTGCAGGAAGCACATCTGCAACCCCTCCACTAGCCGGCCTTCACATGACCAAACCGCAAAACAGCTTCAGCGTCTCTCTAACCTAGTGCCCTCGAGGTTCTCCGGGTCATGGTGCCTGGTCTTCTGGAGAGGACACCAGGCTGTTGCATGACTCGGAGGGCCCTGGGCAGATTCAAGTCACTTCATTTCGTGCTGTCCATCAAATGGCCTCTGATCTTTCAGAAGCGAACTTGACAGGGTATTCCTTCACCAAAATGACAGGCCAGTTTGCATCCCAAGCATTGACCCAACAAAAAATGACCGCTTGATAGCTTGAAAACACAGCACAATCCTTTAACCATCCAGGTAGTCCTTGACTTACAACGTTTCATTCATAGTTACAACGGCGCTAAAAACGTGACTGATGACACCAGTCCTCGCATTTACGACATTGACATTCCATGATCAAAATCCAAGCGTTTGGTTCCAGAATGTATTTCTAGTATCCCGTGATCGTCGTTTTGCAACCTTCCGAGAAGCATAGTCCGCGAGAAAGCTGGATTCATTTAATGATCAGGTGATTCACTTACACAATTGCAGGGATTCCTTAACAACCGCAACAACACCAGCTCTCAAACCGGCACAATTCACTTAACAACCGCCTTGCTTAGCAACGGAAATGCCGGTCGCCTAATTGTGGTCGCAAGTTATGGATGACCCTGCATTGAAGGGAGGCTTCAAAACTTGTCCCAGTAATCCATGGCCCCGCCCCTCTCCTATGATGGACCAATCCACTCTCTTCACCTGCTCCTTGATCCTGTCAATCAATGGTACCTTCGGTCTGCCACTTAGCTGCACTTCAACCAAGTTTCTCTCTCTCTCTCTCTCTCTCTCCACCCACCGAGCTTTTGCACTAATGCTAATGCAAGCGTTGCCAAACCTGACCGCAGCCATGTCTGCCACTCCGGAACAATACCGCTTAATCACAACACCTTAATTGGAAAGGAGACATTTATTACTCCAGAAATTGAGCGGGCCAGGTAGATAAGGGGCCGAACCTCAGAATGCCAAGCAACCTATTTGTTTCCTGGAAGCAGGCAACTGAAGGCTTGGTGGAAAGACTCAAACGGATGGAAAATAAAGCTT
Organism: Diadophis punctatus similis; assembly: GCA_023053685.1. Taxonomy (NCBI): domain Eukaryota; kingdom Metazoa; phylum Chordata; class Lepidosauria; order Squamata; family Dipsadidae; genus Diadophis; species Diadophis punctatus. The sequence continues at coordinate 20,444,111 of JALIGW010000012.1, forward strand.
GGCTTGCTGTCTTTCTTTTGGAAAGAGCTCCTCTTGGGCCCACAGGCAGCTCAGGTGCCTGGGGGGAGGAAGGGAAGAGGGCAGGGCCATGAGGGCCCCATCCTTGGCTTCCTGGAACTACACAAAATCTGCCTTTCTCTAAATGTATAGGACGCAACTGTTATTGGAAGATGCTAAAGGAGTTTTCTGCTGCACGGAGATGTCTATAAGGCACTGTTTCTCAACCTTGGACACTTTAAGAGGGGCGGACTTCAACTCCCAGAATTCCCCAGCCAGCTTGGCTGGCTGGGGAATTCTGGGAGTTGAAGTCCGCCCCTCTTAAAGTGACCAAGGTTGAGCAACCCTGCTTTAGAGTTGTATTAAGACATGATGTTTTTTAGTGGTGTCATCAACGTATGTTCAATGCAACTGTTGGCATAATCAACGCTTTAAAAATGGGGAAGAGGACTCTTTTAGCCCCAGGATTAAGAATGGAATTACATTGGACCAGACGATGCTCAAACCAGCACATCTCTGGAGCGAGTCCACTTTCTTCTGTGTCATGCATCAAAAGAATTTCTCCTCCATTGCAAGCTGTTTTCGGGACCAGCCTGCCAGATTCCGCAACTTGTTTATCCCACCCGTCTTCCATGAAGCTCGGGGAAACCCACCCTCCATTTCCTTGCTCACACCATGGCTTTGCAATGGAAACACAGCTGACACCTGGCCCAAATTAGGCTACAGATGAGATCTGAACCCAGGTATTTACCGTCTTGTGTGAAGATGCTGGTATTAATGCTAAAGCTGGTAGCAACTGCACTGCACACCAAATGTGAATTTTACCCTTACGGGTAACCGTAATCTTCGATTTGGAGGTATTTTTAATCAGAGGTAATAGTGGTAAAGGTAGTCCTTGCCTTACGACCACAACTGAGCCACAACATTTCTGCTGCTAAGCGAGACAGTTGCTAAGTGATCTTTGGCCCATTTTTATGACCTTTTTCAACACCATTGTTAAGTGAATCACTGCAGTGGTTGAGTTAGTAAGAGGGTTGTTAAGTGAATCTGGCTTCCCCATTGACTTTGCTTGTCAGAAGGTCACAAAAGGGGATCCCATGACCCTGGGACACTGCAACCGTCATAAATGTGAGTCAGTTGCCAAAAACCTGAATTTCAATCACATGACCCTGGTCCTAAGTGCGAAAAACAGCCATAAGTCTTTTTTTTCAGTGCCGTTGTAACTTTGAACGGTCACTAAAAGAACTGTTATAAGTCAAGGACTACGTATATTTATTTACTAAATTCATTGGCTGCCCATTTCATAAAGAAACGACTCTGGGCAGCTTACAGCATTATGTATGCATAGAATTCAATCCGAATGCTGGGCAATTTTCCTGGCAAGCAAGGCCCTTCGTTGCTAACCGCATTCTGAATAAATACATTTTAAAAAACTCTCTTTTGCAATTTGATCTTGCAGGCTTTACCAAATCCATCCAGGGGGATGTAGGAGAGGCCAGATCCCAAGGCTATCAGGATGGAGCAAAGGGAAGATGGTTGTGGGAACTGGCTCTGCCAAGCATCCCGTCTCTGGCTGTGCATGATGTATTTGGATGCAAAAGAAATGCATATAGGTTTTTTTCCCCCCACAAGCAATGCAGAAATTATAATGCAAGCAAAATCGGTCCCCTCGGTACGCAAATGCAAGCAGCAGGATGACTTCCAAGTTGCAAATGCCGGAGGCTCTAAAACACTAAAGTGAAATAAATTTATAAGCGCACAGCACGTTTTTGCCAGCCATTTAAGCCTTCCTACTGTTTTTCTCCATTTAGCATTAAGTGCAGAACCGGGGAGGGGAATCAATCCCCCTACCCCTGGCCCGGATCGGGGAGAAGCATCCAGTCAGAACCCACTTAGTGGGAAAGGTGGGGGGGGGGAGAGAGAGAGAATGAGAGAGGGAAGGAGAACATCCAGGTTATAATTTGTCACACTGTTTACCCCACGAAAAACGAAGCGGAGAATTTTTAATTGAGCCTTCCTCCCTACAGACCTCATTATGATGGGGAGGCAAAAGGCTCCATCAAAAGGCTCTGCTTTCAAGGCAGGGTTTTAAGAAAGGGGGGGGGGGCGGGTGGTGGTTAAAGACAGACAAAACTTGTGAGAAAGAAAAAAATAGGGAGCCGAAAGAGGGAAGGATGGTAGCATCTTAATATCCTGGGTTTTTTTACCTTGTTCCAGAGCAAAACAAACGTGCACCCTCCCCCTTTTAAACCCCCCTCCCTTTTTAAAACCAGCATCACCTCTGCAGAAGATGAGAAATAACACCCTTCCCCCACCTCCCACCAATCCTGAGAAGGTTGGAAAACAGGTGGAAGGACAACCCAATCCTTCTTGGTGGACATGCAGGGCGGTTTTTACACCTGCGGTGCGGTGTATGATCTGTACCTCCAGGCCTTCTTAGGAGAGAGAGGGGGGGTCTCCTAGGCTGCACCCCCAGCCCCAACCATCTACAGCCCCACAGATCTTCACGCCACCAGCAATCTCTGCTTCCCCCTTCCCCCCCCCCCCCCAGCCCCAAACCAGCAGAACCTGCAAGAAAACATCCGCCAGAGCCCAGCGCAGCAGGAATGACAGCCAGGACAGGTCAAACTGGAACAAAACAAGGAGACTGCGGTGGTGGGAGGAAGGAAGCGGAGCGAGGACCCCCATTTCCCCCCTCCCCCCTCCCTCCGAGCGCTGAGCAGCCTGCAGCAACGGCGAAGCTCTCCATCTCTCTCTCTCCCCCTCCCAGCCTCGCCTTCTCGCTCCCGCCCGGCAATCCCACAATAGCGATGCCCGCCCGGTGCCAGGCAGAGAAAATCTCGCTCGGTCTCTGGGTTGCCTGGCAAAGCAGCCGCCGGGCGCTCCGTCTCTCCGGCCCCCGTTCAACACCCCCTCCCCGCCCGGCTTGGCCTGGAGCTAGGGGATCCGACCACCAAGCCAAGTCAAGGAGCCTCCTCCTCACCCCGAGGCTCCCATCCTTCCGAGCAGGGCAGGAAACCAGAGGAAAGCTGCGCCCCCTCCCCAGCCGCCCCAGGCTTTTCACGGGCTGCCTTGACAGAGGCATTGTTCTCCCACCGAGCGGGGAAGGGGGGGGATCGGTTAAGGCTGCAAATGCCAGACCCCCTCCTCACCCCAAGACCTCTGCCAAGTGCCCACCGGTTGCTCACAGCTTCTGGGGACCCTCGGCTCTTTTCTGCTGCAAGTCTCTGAGGGGTCCCCCTTCGCCAAGCTGCGAGGGCCGGAGGGGCTACCCCGAGATGGCTCTCTCTCGACACTCCCCCCCCCAGCCCGGAGGAAGTGGGGGTGCAGCAGGGCCTGAGCGCCGGCGGGTGAGATGCGACCCGTCTCCTCCCTGCCTCCAAGTACCAGAAGTTGTTTGGGGGGGGGGGTCTTCCGGCCGCGGAGGGGGCGGGAGGGCAGCCCGCACGGCTTGGCTAGGGGATCCCTTCATGCGGCAGGGGGGGGCAGAGCAAGACCGCAGGTTTCTGGACCACCCCCTCCCCTTGCAAAAGCACCCCAGCCTCAAATGCAAGCCCCGATCGCTCCTTACGCTCCCCCCTTCTCTCTCTGGGGAGCCATAAGGAGGGGCGTCGAGAAGCTGGGGAGAGGGGGGTTTCCGCACCGCTGCACCGGCCCCCAGCTCCCCCCTCCCCACCCCATCCCTGCGATGCCCGGGGCTTTGTCTGCCGGGCCCCCTCGGGCTTACCTGGCCGGGCGCGGCGCGATCTCGGAGCGGCTCCCTGGCAGGCGGCGGCGGCGGCGCTGGGGAGGGGAGGACAGGGCAGGGCGGGCGGGGGGGGGAGACACACCGAGGCAGAGCGGCAGCAGCGACACCCCCGCTCTTTGTGCGGCGGCTCCGCGCACCGCGGCGGCTGATTAGCCCGGGAAGCTGAGTGCGCCAAGCGAGCGCCCCCCGCGCCCGGGAACCTGCATGGCTCGCCCAACGCTGCCGGGAGGGGGGGGCTGATGGACTTGTGGGGGGCTGGCTGGAGGGGGAGACGCCTGGATGCCTCCCGATTGGCAGCTGGGGGAGGGCGGTCCTCTTCTGCCGCGCCGAGGGGGAGGGATTCAACGGTAGACTGCCTTGGCATGTGGGGGCTCCCTCCCTGGAGGGTGGGGGGCTCCCTCCCGAGGAGCTGAGCGCAGGGGCTGGCAGCAAAACCCAACCACCGAAGGGAGGGGTGTGTGCAAGGCTAAAGGATTTGAAAGGGGAAGGAAATACCCCCCCCCCACCCTCCCCGGCCCCGAGGTCGCTTTCCGAGGTGCTGAGTTCCTAGCCAGTTTCCTCCTCTTCCTCATCCTCAACTCCCTGGGGTCTCCTTCAAGGTGGGCACCTCCTTTATCTTGCCCGGGGTGGGGGTGGGGGAAACCTTGAACGAGGTTCCTTTGGGGTGCTTGGAGCAGCCCCTCTCTGAGTCTTGGGTCACTCCTGGTGAAACCCCCCCCCCACCCATTGGGCAGGAAGTCACTTCTCCTGATGTGGTTGGACTAGAAATCCTAAGAGGCACAGCCAAGATGGGGAGAGTTGACCCCCCACCCCAAGGGCTCCCCTGCCAAGTCTAAAAATTAACCTTGGCAACTTTAAAGATGTGTGGACTTCAATTCCCAGAAGCATAGCTGGCTGGGGAATTCTGGGAGTTGAAGTCCACCTTAAAATTCCCAGGTTGGAAAAAAAAAGTGCTTTAAACCAGATCTCTGGCCAAAATTTAAATTCATCCCCCAAGTTTTAACACTTACAGTGGAAATGGCCACATAAAGACTCCTCAATAATATTATGCTTCATTTTTTAAGTCCTCTGACTTGCAAAAACCATGGAGCCCAGTTGAAAAGCCGGACCTCTGATGAGGCATTCTGGCCTCCTCCTAGCACTGAGGTGACCTCAATGGCCAGGCATCCTTTGGTGGCAAAAGGGGAGAGAGAGAGAGAGGAAAAAAGAAACAGAATCCTGCCACTTTGCCAACCACAACCGGTGAGGATCAGAAGTTTATTTATCAGCCAATAATTGCACCGGGAATTGCGGGTAACACCACCACCAGGCAAAAGTAGATCCTGTTTGTTTCTGCCAGATGCTCACAACTGCGCCTATTTTCAGATCCCCAGACCTGGTGTTTTTTTAATAAGAGACACAGGTAGTCCTTGACTTACGGCCATAACTGAGCCCAGAATTTCTGTAGCTAAGCAAGACAGTTGTTTTTTGTCTCATCTGACGGCCTTTCTCGCCACAGTTGTTAAGGGAATCACTGCAGTTGCTGAATTAGCAACAGTTGTTGTGTGAATCCAACTTCCCCATTGATTTTGCTTGTCAGATGGTCGCAAAAGGGGATCACGTGACACCCCCCCACCAGAACACTGCAACAGTCATAAATATGAGCCAGTTGCAAACCATCCGAATTTTGATCACCTGACCACAGGGATGCTGCAATAGTCGTCGTATGTGTGAAAAACAGAAGTCATTTTTTAAAGGGCTGTTGTAACTCTGAATGGCCGCTAAATGGATAGTTGTAAGCCCAGGGCTACTTCTGCAATATTTAGGCTGTTTGCAAGACAGGAAGGCCACTCGATAGCACAAGTCAAACCCCCAAGTCACGGAGAGCAGAATCTTTTGTGGTTTCCCATGCCATTTACGTAGAGGATGTTTGCAAGCACCCACAAAGGCGCTTGTTACACACGTGACCAAACCCTGTATGTAAAAGGCGTGTTATTTTTTAGTCAGAAAGAGATGACTTACCTTGCTTGGCAGTCACTTGAGAAGAGCAATGGATTAAATAATTCA
>JALIGW010000012.1:21654901-22029901 GCA_023053685.1 Diadophis punctatus similis
ATAAATAGTGCAAGGTAAAAGAAAAGAGAGAAGAAAGAAAAAATTCAACTATAGTAAAGAAAGAAAAATATATAACAAAATAACTTTCATCACAAGTATAAACAAATTTAGTCACTCTCCAACCCCTCTAAGGTTACAAACGTTTCTCTCTTCATCCCATATCTGGTCCCATCTCCAGGGTTAAATCCATAAATCAGCATCTTTTCAGTCTGGTGTCAGCAGAAAGCCTCATAATGGGCTCCCAGAAATAGCGACATAGTTTAATCTTGATCAAATAAACCAACTTTATATTCCTTCCTTTTTACTTGTAACAGTCGTAATCTTTAGTTCAGGGGTCCCCAACCCGTGGTCCATGGACCGGACCCAGTCCATGGCATGCCAGAAATTGGTCCACGCAAACAAGTGAAGCTCCATCCATGGATACAGGCAGAATGTGAAACCAAGCCCCCTCCGGTCCATGGGAAAACCTCTCTCCACGGAACTGATCCCTGGTGGGGAGGGGGGGGGCTTTAATGAATTCAAATATTGTTGTAGGAAGAACAATATTCTTTTTTCTTTCTCTTTAGTTTGTATTAGATTTTACTATTATAGTCAACACTCATAGCAAAACTCACTCCTCCAGGTTTTCTCTAAGGTCTTTCTCGCTTTCCTTCAGCTGCCTCCTGAAAGTCTCTTTCTCCTCCATATTTTCTTTGAGCTGCTGCCGAAGCTTCTGAAGCTCTGCTTCCATTGTCTGCCTTTCAGCTTTGAAGTTCTGCTGCTTCTAAAATAGCAAATTTTGGAAAAGATAAAAATAATCTATTAAATCTCTTTGCACCTTTCTAAAGACTCCAGTGTTTCTGAGAAATGGCAAATGGGCCCTGCGCCTATGCAAGGGATCTCCCTTTGTTCCTTCTGAAGGCTGCAGGGTGAAGCAAAGACCAGGTGGTGTTTGGGGGAAGGAGCACAGCCCATCTTCAGCATGGAATGGGCCCGGATCCGATGACTGGCCCCAACTCAACCTGCTCTAACAGCCAGCAGTCCTCCAGAGGCTGGGAGCTAATTGTGCTCCTGTACCTGTGTGGCTGAGCCGCTCTTAAAAGACCCACATTCTCTGTTCACATGTGCAGGATTAGTGACCAACAGGAAGTTGGGGGGGGGGCTACCTTGAGTTCCAAGTCCAGCTTCCTCTGTAGCTCAGAAAGCTCCTTTGTCAACCGCTTTTTCTCTTCCACCAACATGTTGACTTCCACTGAAGCATCAGAAGTCTGCAGTTAAACAAGATTTGTTTGTTCTAAACATCTGAACTCCCCAAGAGGCAGTGAAAGAAACTGCCCCATAAGGCCTTCAGGAGGGACCTTGGGGGACTTTTCAAAAGAAAGCAGCAAAAGTTGTGTGAGAGAAGCCATGCAATGCATTTGTTGCTGGAGGGGGGGGGGGGAGAGCCTACTGGCACCACTGCTTGCAAAAAACAACCCCGTCTCACACGATGGCAAAGACACCAGCAGCCTCTCTACTGAGCTGTGGGCAAGGGCTGCCCTCCCGGAACAGGCAGCCACGGGAGACAGAAGGCTCTTTCCTTGCTGTCATTCACCTGGGGACTCCCGGCTGCTCTGGACTTCAGCGTCTGGATTTTCTCAAATACCAAGTTGACTTTCCTCTTGGTAGCATCCTCATTTTCACTGGTACTAAAATGTGAGAAGAGACCCAAGTTTGTTCAAATGGTCAGAAAGCCAAAGACCCTGGATCCTCCAGCCACCTGCAGGATCTACCTGCTTGCAGAGGGGCATTGGCTGCAGGGAGTTCTTGTGCGAATTAATCAGAGTGGAACTTCACCTTGGGGAACCAAGTGATGCAGAGTCCAAGCAAGGCAAAATACCATGCCACAAGCAAGGGGTTATGCAAGCCCACTCACCCTTCCTTGAGATAGTTGTACAGAATCTGCTTAGCTGTCTCTTCATTGCTTTGTCGGGCAAGTTCTTGCTGGCCCTTGAGCAGGTCAGGTGTTACCTGAAACACAAAACTCAGGATGGAAAGGATGCCTTAGAAGGAAAGATTCTCGTTTCCAATTGGGCTGACACAACTTGTGCTGCCTTTCAGCTGAGCAGTTGCTGCAAGCAGCTCTGAAGAGTTGCAGAGAGGCCTGGAAACCAACTCTCGGATGCGGGAGGCAACTCTGCACCCTTCAGACGAAAGCCAGAATGGGACCACCTCCCATTTTTTCAGTTATTTCTGAGAAAACAGGCCAGGTGGTGGAGAGAATGCTGCGTGTAAAGATAGGGGACAAAATTGATCTATTTTTAAAATTTGCAAAGTGGCTTTGGTGATGCAAATCATCCAGAGCTGTTTATTCCCAAATACCCGGCAACTGCCAATCCCTCTGCCTTGAAGGCAGAAGTCTTTCTGCTGAACCCTGCCCATATCTCCACCCAGCAGCCTCCCTTCCCCAGGTATCGCTGGCTCCTTCCGTCCCTGTGGCCAAGACTGAGCCGGAGGAGCCGAACGGCCTCTGACTGGCTCACACTGAAGCAGCCTCAGTTGCCACAAGTTACCTGAGCATTTTTTGAACCAGAAGCAAAAGTTTCCATCGAGTGAGTCTGACTCACGGTGCTTTCTGGTAACAAGAGAGTGGAGGCCAGAGTTTTATGGTCTCTTTTTTTGCGCTGCCTTGGAAGAGTGGAAGACTTAGAAGGCAAACTCTCGAGGTTCATCTGATCTTGTCTCAGATGCTGCAAGGAACTGAAATGGCTGCTGGGAGACTCTCTCATCTCTGGGCTTGTCTGGAGCTTGCCTGCCACCCGAGGGGCCAACTGCTCCCCAAGAGATGTTGCCTTCTTCTCTGGAGACAGCGGCAGCTTCTGCAGGCAAACTTGGGAGGACTGGACCAAATGCTCAGACGATCTCCCCAAGCTTTTGGTGAAGTCACCGATGCAATCAGAATGCGGTCCGTGAGACAGGGCGCTGTCTACACTCTTGGATCGCTTTTGATTCTCTGGAAGAGTTCGAGTCCTAAACCTTAATCTTCCCCTCCTTTGGGGAGAAACTTTCCTGTCAAACTTTTCAATCAGCTCCTCAACTGCAGGAATGGAGCCAGTATCAATATCACGGCCGGTTCCAGGCAAGAATGGGATATACCGCCGGTTTTCATGCCGGTTGACGTGGTCGGCATAGATGGCATATTCCTGGTCATCTAGGAAAAACCTGGACACAGAGGCGGCAGACGTTGGAGTAGTGGACGAAGATGAAGATTTCTGGGAACCATTCAGGGCTGCTCCTGCCAAGTCCGGCTGGCGGAAAGGGAGGAGGTCCGGTCTGCACCTCCTAGGACCTGGGAAGGCAGAGGAACTCCCAGCAGGTGAAGATCCAGCCCCAGAAGCCAGCCACTCAGGCCCTCCGCCAGGACGGTCAGCAACACTGGGGCTTTCCAGCTGTTGCTGCTGCTGCTTGTTCTGCTCAGGCATGGTCAAGTCCACCGTTTTCGATTTTGATTTAGCCAGTTCTGCAAATTGGGGGGTTGAGCCACCTAACACTACCTTCAAAGACGAGTTCCAAGGCCTGGAATCCAATTTCTCTTCATCCTCAAGAGATTGGGATTTGCTCAGCAGGCGAGGCTGAAAGTCCTTCAGATTCAAGATACTGTTTGCAGGATTATAGGGTTGAAGCAGCTCTGGATATTTCTGGAAGTTCAGCAAATTAGGGGCCTGGGAAATCTCCGCTTTAAAAGGTGAGGCTGTTTCCTTTCCCTCTGCCCTGCTGGCTTGGTTCAGGCTTTGAATCCAACTGGGTGGCGCATTATCCCAAAACCCGCCAAAGGGCCTTCCTTCGTGGCTTTTCTTGGTAAGTTCAATGGCGGGAAGAGCGGCATCTGGCGCTGGCTGATCAGCTGCAACCTGATGGCCATTTTCAGGCCCCAAGAGATTTGCTGACAAACATCCCTCAGTGTTGTTGAGCACGAGATATGGATGGCCATCGATCCCTTGGACCCGGATGGTGACTCCGTAGGACCCGGCCTTGGCATTCGGAGGGCTCTTTGGGCTCTCTTGTCTTGCCAACTTGGGGGGCGTCACACGGTCCCGCTGCCACTGCCGGAAACCATTGGGAGAGGACTTCATAATTCACACAGACCAAATCTACGAAAAAAGCAGAGAGGAAGAAGTGAGGGAGAAGCCTTCCTGAAGTTCTTAGCTGTCCGAAGGCGCCCTGACGAATGGCCGTGTGATGGAGGTGGAGCTCAGTGGCACCCCAGCTTCGTCAGGCCCCCTCTTTCTATAGGCCCTGGCAGCAGCACCCTCCCTTCTCCCTGCCCTCCGCATAGCCAGGGGGCTCCCCGCTTGCCAACTCCCGCTTTGATCCTCTGGCTACAGGAAGCACAGGAGGAAGAGAGCCGGCCGGCTCAGCAGCCGCCCCGCTCTGGAATGCTCTCCTACAGGGTGCCCGGCTGGTACGGCAGCAGCCGCCTAAGTGCTGTTTGTGTCACCCGGGCGCCAGGCAAAGCCCAGGATGTGCTGCGCTTCCTACTCTCTTCAACTCCGGGCCTATTTTACATGGTGTTTTGCCTCATTTACTCCACTGCCTTTCATTAATATTTCAGTTCATCTGTTGGCAATAAATACTTTGCTTTGGATTGTCTCCTGTCAGAAGAGACTGCAACCCTCCGGAAGCCCCCATTTTGATGAATATTGTTGGTTTCTAAGTGCAGACAAACATTAATCTGGCCTTCTTTCTGCTGCCTCAGAGCCAGGAAACTTCCCATTGGCACCTGGTGCTTGATTTCCCAAATGCAAATGATGTCCTAATGCTGAACTTTTGCATCTCTAACATGCCTTTTCTGGAGAACTCCTCCGTGGTGTCAGGCTGGGCTTGGGGGAGAGATTACGAATCGTGCACAGGCCTGCCAGCCTTGCAGAAAACGGGCAATAGATCCAGGCTATGTCTCAGCTTTGACAGGCCATTCCCTCCCAGGCCTTAAGCAGCCGAAAGAGCTGGACCACCTGCTACCTGCCCACCTCCCTGCCCCTTCACCAGCTGCTGCCTCCTCACTAAACCCAGATCAGGAATTCTGCTTTTCTGCCAGGCCTCAATTCCCAACAAGCACTTTTGTTCCCCGCCCCAGTTTCCCAACCCCAAAGCCTGGTCCACCTCCTGGAGTCCAGGCTAGCAAGCCCCACAGACCATTGACTGGCTGCTTCCAAGGCTAGCAGTTGGGGTGCAGCCCAGCCCGACTCCCCATATCAGGGCTTGCCATTGGGAATCCTCTCCTGCCTGTGGGGAGGCTAAGCTCCAGACCGCCTTGGACCCTGAGCTTCAGCTGGACAAGGGGAGACCCAGGTGGGCCATCGGCAGGAAATGAAGTCTGCTGGCTTGTCTCAGCTCTGCGCTTCCTCCCGGACCTTCAAGCCACTTTCAGGTGAATTCCACTTGTTTATTCCACATATTCACAACTCCAGCTTCCAGGAATTATCAGAAAAGACAGCCAGGAAACAAGGCCTACATCTAATCACACCGGGCCAGACCTCACATCCTCTGGAATCCACAGAAACCTCCAAGGATGACCAGAACGGATTTTGAAGCTGGGTTATAAGAAACAGTCCGTACAGGTGACTGACATAGACTGAGTCTAGCAAAGAGACAGGTGGACTCACCACACAATGTGGGCCTGTAATTTAGGGATAATCAGCTAAATGCAGGTTGAACAGATTCTACTAATAGTATCAGATGATTTGCTGCCTCTTAACATGTTATTTTTCATTGATTTTGTGGGCTTGACACTGTTTTGATTCTATGCTGTAATTGGCAGAGAGACATGTCCTTAAAACGATAACAGTTCTAAGAAAACAACATCAGCATGTTAAATCCTTAACTCCATGTCCTAGCTAGGACACCTGGATCACTCCAGGTGCAGCCTGTGAGACTCCACCCCACTTCAAGCTCTTTGGGTTTTCTCTTCCTTCAGCAACAAGGGTGCCCATCTTGCTTCTGCTGGGTGGGAAGCTCAGGGCAGTTTCACTGAATTCAGTGCCCAGCTGGAAGTTACTTATGATCGCATTTTTACTGACCTGGAGCTCCTCCAATTAGGTGCCCCCAGGCAGGCCCCTTTATGGTGTCCCTAAAAAGAGGACAGAGGCAGATTCCAGAGACCCTCCCCCCTTTCTCCCTGCACAGCTGCTGCCCTCCGGGGGCAAGCGGGGAAGGGAGGAGGCATTTCACAAAAGAGACACTGCAGTTCTGAGAGTGTTTCCAAGCTCAGTGATACTTGATCCAAGTATGTTGCTTTGAACCCTTTTCTCTAGAGGCTCAAGGCTGCTTTAAAGGCTCTTCAGATGGCCGTTTGGAGCCAAAACTCAGAGCAGGATCCTCCCCCGGCCTCTCCGCTGCTCTCTCTCTCTCTGGGGCTGCCTTGCAAAAGAGAGCTGTGTCCGTAGAGGCATCCAGCTGCCGCCAGCCCTCCTCGCCTTCCCTGGAGCAACTGGTGGTTCAGCTCTCTCGGCTCCGCAGTCACTCCCGGACCTTTGGGCGCCCAGGAATTCGGCTGCAACAGAGGAAGGAAAAAGGCACCCAAACTCCGGAGCCCCAGCCTGCCTCGCGGGGCAGCCTCCTGCGCTTGAGCCGAGCCTCGAGCACGCTAATAAGAGGCCGGAGGCAACGCTCGTTCGGTGCCAGCGAGTCCCGAGGGCAAATCCCTCAGCGCTGTCATTGGGCTGCCTCACTGGCTCTGCTGCACGGCCGCCCAATGGCATCGCTGGGGCCGAAGCGTCTCCCCGGCTGAACCAGCGTGGCCAGCGGCCAGGCTGCCTGCTCCGATTGTCTCCAAGCTCGGACAATCGGCCTCTTTATCCTCCCTTGTGGGAAGGGACGCTCCGGACGGGCAGACTGGAAGGGAAGCCAAACCAGGGAATTCTTCCTCATTCCACTCCCCGCACTTGTTACACCCCCACTCCAGAAAGCCCCCCCCCCATCAGCAGGGGCAACATCGGCTGCTAAAGGGAAGGCTGGTTCGGTGAAGAGAGGAGTCGGGAAAGAGGACCCCTTCCTTGCCTGAAATGGAACCCCCTAATGCAGGGGGCAAAGGGGCGCCTTACGGGGAGGGGGGAGGAGCTGCTTGCAGGTTGGTGCCAAGGCTGGGCTGGATTGGCTGGTGGGCCTCCCAGGCTGAACCCCAGGGGACCTTTCCTATCACACAGATGGCGTGGTGGTGGTGGTGCTGTCCTGGGGCCGGACACTGGGTAGCCAGAGCCAAGGCCTGCTGGGCACAAACCTGCCTGGTCTACTGTGGCCCTCACGAACCCCGTGCAGGAACTGGATCCATCCTCCACCAAAGAGGGGTTGGTCACAGGCTGACCTTACGCAAAAGCAGCAGGCCAGACCGACTGCCCGGACAGGACTGGTTCTCCTGCAGACCCCTTCTGGAGCAGACCATTCCAGCCCATCCCTGAAGGAGTCCAGAAGGCAGAGGAACTAGAGATGCATTGTTCTCCTACAATCCATCCAAGATGTCCTTAAAACAGATCCTCATCTAAAGCGGCAGAGAGGGTCTCTGAAATACACCAAGAATGGACTCATTCGTGGACCAACAGGAGCTCCCAGAAGGTTTGCAGAGTTTCCTGGGCTTTGGGCCCAGAATGGAAGCTCCATCTCAGTCCCAAGGACCAACAAGCTTCACACACAATTCACAGCTGCATCTTCTCTTTGTTTCCCCTTTAAGTCGGCTGCAATTGTGCTGAAGAACCTCCAAAACAAAACAGCTCACAATTCAGGTTGAACTCCTTCCCAAACCAAGAAAAGCAAGCCAGCAGCCTTTGAGAGAAGCCCGGACCAAACTCTGGCTGAATTACAACTGGGAGCCGCAGAGAACTCTCCACAGGCAGCTTCGGTTTTCAAAGACAATGGCTGGTTTGTGTCCAAGCCTGCGAGTCGAGCCAAGCCTTCCTCCGCAGGGGGCTCCCTTCAGCTCAGGCCCCATTTTGCAGATGGCCTGAAATGGATCCCATGCAGAGCAGCTCTCCTCCGGCAGGGGAAATGTGACTTGGCCTTCAAGGGGCTTCGGGTGGGCTTCTCCCTTGCAGCTCCTCCTGCGCAGGCCTCCAGCCTATCCCCAACTGTTGTTACTCTTTCCTCTGCCATTTTTTTCTCCTCTCCTCTTGCTGCCTTTGCACAGCCCCTGGCATTACAAAAGCGCTTCCTTCCTTTCTTCCCTCCTTCCTCAATTATCATTCCATTCTCTTGGAAGAATGAGGCAGACCCCTGTCTTCTCCTCAGCCCCTTGCTCTGGCAGTGCCCGGCTAGCCCACCCAGTCCCCCCACTTTGTGCAGTTGCAGACCAGTCACTTCTCCTGCCAGTCTTCAGATGAAGTCGACCCAGAGCAAGTTCCCTTCTTTTCCTTCTCTTTCTACACTTTTCCCAATTCCTCTCGGACTCCATCTCCTATTCTGTCATTTCCGTCCATTGCTCTCTGCGCTGCGTTTAGGCCATGGCCCAAATCCCTCCCCCCCCCCGTTTCCTTTCTTTCACTTAATCAAAAGCTCAGATTTCAAATCCACATAGAACCAGCCACACACATTGTTTTATTGGTTTTTAGAGGTCGAGGGGTACTGGCTCTAAGTCTGTTTCCCCACATTTATTCCACTGTCCATTTCTGCTCTCATCCTGTTTTATACCTTCTGAGATCTCTACTTGTTGTCCTTTCTGAATTTTATTCATACAAATGTATATCCACTCCACTGCAACCCTGGTTTCTGGATAGTCCCACCACAGTTGTGCTTGTATCAGGATTTGCAGGAGAAGCAGATTTGCCTGTAAACAAAGATTAGCCTGCAAGGGAATGAGTGGTGGACACTGTCTGCAGCCCTCACTTCACAAAGTCCACTGTGGGTATTCCATAAATGATTACCTTTTTGGAATCTAACCTCATTTTCTGAGACCGAGCAAATACTTTTCTCCAGAAGAGGCTTTGTCAGGGTCAAAATATCTGGTTGTCTTTTCAGACCTGGTGACAACTCGGCTGGTTCCCTCAACTGACACCGATTATTATCGGCAAGCCTCTCTGAGGTCCCTTTGCAAGCATTTTAAAAGGAGGACCCTGCCTCTGAATCCCCCTGCCCACCTGGTGGGAATGTGAGGGGCATGCCGGATTCAGGTGTGCCTGAAAGTGAGAACTTTGGAAGTTCAGCCGTTTCTTTGTGATTCTCCTCTCTCGTTGCAAACAAATGATTCTGTTGTGTGTTCCTTTTCCTTTCACACAAAAAGCTCCTTTCCTTAAAATCCCTTCTTTCCAACCTTTCTACCAGCAGCTCCAGGTTCTCTCCTCGCTGGGCGCCTCCTTTTCTGACTCCTCCGCCGCCTGCCAGGCCTTATCAGCTGCTTCTGCTTTTTGGTCAGCTTGTTGCTTCCATGGATCCAGGCGTGGCCCATCCATACTCCTGGCATGTGGGCCCCTCGGATTCTTCTCTGCACTTGGGTCATCTGGCATTTGGAGGAGGGGTCTACTGGACAAGTCTCCATTTTCACGGGGTCCCAGCATTTCCTTGAATTACCTTTGGCATCATTTTCACAAAAGTTGTGAGAAGGAAGTTCTGCAAGGGAAAGATGACACCAAGGGAACCCCAAGGCCTGACTCCCCATGCAGCAGCTCAGCCTCTTCCAGAAATCCCATAGTGCAACGTGGAGGTGTGCTGAAACCTACGCTGGATTGGCACCGGAGGCGGAAAAGTTCTGGGGTTTAAAACAATGACTTAAAACCAAATTTAAACCAGTTGATTCTCCCTTCCTAGCAGTCAAACAAACAATCCCAAACAAGCCTTCCCCCCCCCCCAAATTTCCTGCAGCATCAAACTGAGCCAGCTTCGCCCTCTGTTATATTTTTGCCACACAAGATTTTGCAAGTGCAACAGTCCCATCAAAACCAACACCCGTGTGGGCCGAGCGCCAAGTCCACAGCCAGGCACTGCCGAGCCACCACCCGGTGTCCAGAGGCTCCTTTGCTGCTGCCACCAAAGAGGGAGGAGCTGGAGAGAAATGGATGGTGCAGACCCGGGGCACAGCTGACCCGCACTCCAAAACCCATGGATACAGGCAGGCAGGCGGGCGAGAGAAGGGAAGCAGCTGAATCAGATCAGAAAGGGAGCCAGGGGGCTTCCCCTATCCAACCCGGCAGCCCAGGAGCCCTCCCTGCTGAAGGAGAAGCCCCCTGCCCCAACCTCCCAGTCCTGGTTTTTCTTCTCCTTCGGCGGCCTCTTTGCCAGCGCTGCTTCCAGGCTCCTACCTATTTGGTGTGTTGCACTAAAATATGCCTAACGCTTCGCGTGTTCATTGCAACTTGGAAGTCATTTCTCGGAATGAATCAGGCCGTTTCACAAGGCAGGCGGAGGAAAGGCGGTAGCCACAACTGGAACTGGTTCTGCTTCTGTCTGGGCGCAGCTCCGGCTGGGCTGACAGCGCAGCCGCCGCGCGGGGAACCAGCCGGGGAGAGCCCGACCCTCCTTGCAACCGGGGCCCCCGCCGGAGAACCCTCGGTTTCAAGCGCTCCTATCGCCTCCTTACAGGACAATGTTCGAAGGCAAAATCCAATTCTTTTAAAAACGACGCCCTACTACAAAGCCCCCCCCCCCGCCCAAGAGAGCAGCACCAACCCTGCGTGGGGAGGCGAACCTCCCGGGGCCGCAGCACAGGACCCCTCGCCACCAGGAGAAGCGCCAGCCGCGGTCCCTGCCTGGCGCCGGGCAGAGCGGGAAAAGCCGCGGCCGGGACGCCCCGCGCGGCTGAGGCGGGCCCCCTTCTGCCCGGCTGCGGCGCTCTCGGCGAGGCAGCAGGCGCCTCCCCGCCGGGCCCTGCCCTGCCCTCCCCTCGCCAGGGCCATGGCGGGGCCGGGGCAGACCCGAACTTGGCTTCCCGAGTCCCTCCAGCCTGACTCCAAAGAGGCCACCGGGCGACCCAGCCTTGGCCCAGCGGAGCGCAGCAGCGGAGGCTGCCCGCGGCTGACCGTCCTGGCCGCCCGACCCTTGCGCAGCGCGTCCCCGGCCCCGCGCACCTCCGTCCGCCCTGCGCCGCGTCCTCGTCCGAGCCGACCCCGCCGAGCGAGCGCCTCTGCCCGCCGCCCGGACCGCCCGCCTCTTCCAGGCCGCCGAGGGAGGGACCTGCGGCGGGCAGCCCGCCGGGCGGGGCGAGGACGGTTGCCCGCCCTCTGCACGCGCTCAGGAGCCGCCTGCTTCTGCCCGACGGAGAGCGGGCGCCGGAGACCTCACAGCCGGGAATCGGGACCGTCGCCTCCTCCGCCGCCCCAGCGCCTCTGCCAAGCGGCCCCCGGCGCCCTCAGAGGGCCGCTCTCCCCCTGCCCGCCAAGGCCAAACGGGGCGGCCGGAGCCAGGAAGCGAGGCCGACCCCGGATCTGCCGCCGGCGAGGAGCGAAGGGGCCCCATCCGGCTCCTCAGCCGCGGGAAGGCGTCTTGTGGGAACAGCGTTTCTGGGGTGGGGTTCATCTCGATAGGTTTGCCCCGTTGGGAACAATGGCCTGAAGGGGCTCCTAACCCCCCCCCCCGCCTTCCTCTGCCAAAGGCCGGATTGCAGCTCCTGTTTTCCGAAAGGCTCTTCCCGTTCATGTGTGGAAAGGAAATCCCCCCACCAATTCAGGGCCTCCCTTGGGCACCTCGGAGCTTAGGCAAGAGCGCCACCTGCTGGAGGAATACCTAGGCATCTCTTGAAATAGGTTTGTGTGTGTGTGTGTGTGTGTGTGAGAGAGGGCTGAGGGGCCAGGGTCACCCTCTAGCCTGCTGCCTTAACTACAAACCAAATGGGCTATTTCTCCATGTAATCTACAGTGTGCCACCTTCTATTACCTTTGTAAGGCTACCGAGGGCCAACAGCTTTAGCTTCCATGCATCTTTCTCCCTTTGAAATATTCAAAACAGAAAACCTGAACCGCTTAGAAGGCTTCCAGCCCAAGAGGGGCGGTCACTCCCAGTCACTGACTGGAAAATGCTTGCAACTCTGGGCTTGACTCTGGGATCTGCCTGCTCAAGCTGAGAAGCGAACTGAAGGCCCCTGACACAGGCCTGGGGATGCTTCCAGGAGCCCGTTGCCCTTTCCTAGGAGAGGCCCTACTTAGACCCTCCTCCTGGCATGACTGTCTTTCAGGGAGACCGTTGGCTGGCCTGCAGACACCACACTAGGCAAGGCTCTATTTATTTAATCAATGTAACAGTTCGGAGACCCATTCACTACCACAACCAGAATGGCAGATTCTGAAGATCTGGCAAATAATGAAACAGAGCAGAGGTGGGATTCAGCAGGTTCTGACCAGTTCTGGAGAACCGGTAGCGGAAATTTTTAGTTCGGAGAACCGGTAAATACCACCTCTGACTGGCCCCACCCCCATCTATTCTCTGCCTCCCGAGTCCCAGCTGATCCGGAGGAAATGTGGATTTTGCAGTAACTTTCCCCTGGAGTGGGGAGAGACTGGAGATTTTACAGTATCCTTCCCCTGCCACGCCCACCAAGCCACGCCCACCGAACCAGTAGTAAAAAAAATGAATCCCACCACTGGAACAGACCCGTGCCCCCCATTGCAGCCTTCAAAGCAGCCCGTCCCAGCCTAATTTAGTTGGGGGGGGCTCTTGGTGGAGGAACGGAAGCAGGAGGCAGAACAATGGTGCCAAACAAGGTTCTGGATTATCTCAATTTTGCAAAACTCGTTTTGTCTTACCTAGCTATAGCATAAGGATTGCCGAGAGGGGAGAGTAAATAAAGTTTTAGCTGCATGGCCCCCATGGTGTTAAAGGGTTGGACAGCACAATGAAGGCCCCACAGTAAGACAGAAAAGGATGCTCGGGTTTCACCAAATGGCATCCTTCACACAACCTGGCCCAGGGACAACCTCCTTGTGGTCATTGCTCATTGACTGGCAGTAAAGACAGACCTCATGGCGGCTAGCTCCCTTGTATTCTAAGCCATCGTTTGGATTCTGGTGTTGCTAGGAAGAGAGCTCTAGAATTCTATTTCAAGCTAGCTCTGAATCAGATCTTTTTCGGTTGTGACTCCAGATTGGGATTCACAGCAGGGTTTGCTTATGTGATCAACAACCCAAGATGACAGCCAATCTTACCTTCTGTGGGAGTAACTATAAGCCCCCCCAAGGGTGACCCATCACAAGTGGGGCACGAAGGGGGAGGTCTCTCTGAATGGGGCTTCCTGAAACTCTGGGTGCGCCAGGGAGATTCCATGAGGCAGCCCAAGGCCCCCGTCTGTGTACTGCAAATCTCAAGCATCCTTAGGCAGCTCATAAGATCCCCAACATCCATAACGTGCAAGAGTTGAGAGGCTGGTCCAGACACAACATACCTCTGCCTTCCAGGTCGGCAAGTGCCTGCAAAGGTATTCATGAGTTGCTTCCGGAGCTTTGGATGTATAAATACTGCTGAGGCTGGGAAGTTTGATTTGGGCCTTTGAGCTGTTTTCTATCACAAGGAATCTGTGTTGAGTTGGTGATATATAAATATACCGTAACAATAATTAGTGAGTGGCACCCCTAAGAAGCCCTTGAGGGCAAGTACCATTTCCTGAGAGGCAGACTAGATCCCACTGCCACTGTGGCTCACCTCATTTGCAAATGTCTTATAAGGTTCTTATAAGGTTCATTCTGTTATTTTTGTACTCTTATTTTTGAAGATTTTGTATCTTATACAGATATTGAATATATGGATTTTTTTTCAGCTGCTGTATACATTTGTTTTTTTTTATATCATGTTTTAAATTGGTTTTATGATTGTCTGCACCCAGAAACACCTATTTGATATGAGTGGCCATCTAAATTGAATAAATAAATAAATGCTGCAATGGCATGGGAAGAGCAATTTGCCTGGAAACGCAACCAAGTGGGAGGCAATATCCACATTTCATTCTCTACCTGGTCCCAAACGCAACTTCTGGAAGAATCTTGGGTCATTTGGTCTTGAGGCCCATAGTACCGCCTGCTCCTCTGCCCTTGCACCTCACTTGAGTTGGGTGTAATGCACCTGTGGCCAACCTCCCTGGTCCTTCCCATTCCTGGCCCTTGCCTTGCCTTGCCTTGCCTTTGCCTGGAAAGCAGAATCCCTTCGTGAACCTTTCCTCTGGTCTCTGCATGTGGATTGGTCTGAACTAGGCCTGTGCGCCGGGTATGTTCCAGATGGTTTAAAGCACCAGAGAGGAACAGTGTAAATCTAGAGAAACAAATTCAGCATCCTTGTTAACCTTAATTTAAATGGGGAATGGCTTTACTTCACTTTTTAAACACTAAAACCAGTATGGCTTTAAATCACTTGGCATGTTCATCCTTCCTATTCATGTGCAGATAAGGATTTGCCCAAAATAGACAATGGCATAAAAATGGTTAAAGATTGCCTAAAAACAATAATTACAAAAGGATAGCACATTTATTGCTACATAAATGTTATGTACATAGTGTTTTTTGACAGACAACACTGACAGAAAAAATGTTGAACTTGTTGCTGGTCAAAAAGGTGTATCTGTAGTATCTTGAAATTTGACACAAGGTATAAATTTGCAATAAACCAACATATGGGAATTGAATAACCAGATGAGAAGCAATTCATCTTGGACAAATAGCTCTTACAATACTCCATAAGGTACTACACAGGATGCTAGAATCCTACTATGCTCTTACAATGCTATTGTAAATTTCTGATATTAATGAACAGGTTATGGTAAACAACCCTACATTTCTTACTACCTAATATAGTAAAATAAAGTAAGAATTTTTTTTACTGAAAACTTTTTATTTAAAAAATCTAGAAAGAGTAATATTTAGAATTCAAGAAACTTCTTACAAGATTATTGTATAAAAGACTAGCTACAGTGAAAAATAAGCCAAATGTTTTTTCTCTTGGTTTCCCAAAGGGAAACTTTGGGGCGCACAGCCCAACAGAGCCAGGAAGTCGCCAGCCAGGAGCCAAAGTCCACTGGCTGGGGAACACCAAGAAGTGGGCAGAAAAGAGCCACCAAGACTTGCCCAGGACAGCCACTTAACAAACCAGCATGTGCTAAGAACCACCTGAAAGACACTTCCCCTTGTAGAAAGGAAGCCAGTTAGATCCACACTACTCTCAAAGGCGGAGGAGCAATTCAAACCCTGTGAGAGGGGTTTGCTCAGAATGGCAGGGGCTTTCTCTGGGCTGCTACAATGGAAGACAGCATTCACGGAGGGTTCAAAGGGGGAGGAATTGCCCAGAGAGAGGCCCTCCCTGCTCCGCCCTCAGCAAAGGCAACTGACCAGGGAGGGAGGAAGCCAGGCATCAGGGCACCCTGGGTCGTCTTCTTGCACTGCTCTCATTGCAGGCCAAGATTTCAACCCAGGTTGTGCATTGCTTGTTCTTACAGCTCCAGGGCAATTCTAGACGGGCTTCCTCTCGGTCCCATTACAAGCTTTAGAAGGGAGAAGGCGAAAGGCAGAGGCGGTTTCAGCTCAAGGGGTGCCGTGGCTCTACGTGGCTTGTGCCTGTGATGGGCTCCTCAAGATCAAGATCCTCAAGATCAAGGTACCTACCCGGGAAATACATGTCCGACGGCCAGAGAAAGGGGAGCTGGCACACGCCCTTCTCCCTTCTTTAAGACCCTTGCAGGCATGGTGGGAATGTGAAGGGCCGGTGGCATTGTGGTTTCATTCTCGGAATGCACTTCTCAACATCAGTATCTCAACCAAGCTTTAAATAGATCAACGTTTCCCTTCATATGATGGATCTTGATAGTTCCATTACAAATAAATAACGTTTTCTAGTTACAATGCATTTGTCAATTCGGTTTAGGCACAAGGCATTTTCCCCACCAAGTGGAGAGGAGATCAGAGTCTCTGATTGTGCTGGAGCGACAGGAGAACCGCAAAGAAGAGATGGAGAGGCGCCATCGTCTCTGGGGTGGAAGTCCTTCTCTCTCTCTCTCTCTCTCTCTCTCTCCCTCTCTCTCTCCAGGGGCCGGGGGTTCTCAAAGGGCCACTTCTGGATTCTGGGTTGTTTCTCTGGCGAGATGGTCCTGGTTAGTGCTATGTTGAGTGTCCTTGTGAAGGAAAGATCCCCTTCTTGGTCTCTTCCACGTGGTTCTGGATTCTGATCTGGACATTAAAAGGGCAATGTTGAAGCACTGACAGTTACAGGGCACAGTGGGAAAGGACCAAGAGGCTCCTGGACTGGAAGATGTGCTTCCCATGGAGCCACTTCTTATTCTGAGCACCATAATCTGAGGTGCCAGAGCTGCGCAGCCTCACCCACCCTCAACAAAAGCCATACACTTTGTTGAGTGCTTTTAATAAATTGTGCTGGTGATCTTGGACTAAAATAGTGAAAGATTCCAACACACAGTCTGGGTTTCCTTATGCTGCAAACTTGATATTAAGCTTTGAAATGTCATTTCTGTTTTCCTTTTTAGGTTTTTCTTACTGCTTTAACTGTTTTTAATTTGTAAAAATTAAAATGAAGTGTTTTAATGTTGTGTGTGACCAGCCATACGCTAAATAAATATGCTGCAGTTCAACTTAACACAAAGTGTAACTGACAAGTTTTTGGGTTTTGCCATACCCTGTGTGCCCACCAACACCCGTGTCAGCCCCCCCCCTCCATCCCTGCAGACATAAATCAGGTCACCTCGTTGATGTTCACATATGTCCCATTGGATTGGCAGTTTCACTAAGCGCTGGATGGCTTCCTGGATGGGGGGTTGGGGGCTCTGCTGATACAACAGACCCCTTTTCCTCTTCCCTTTGCTTAAGGCAAGCTGCTTTGGGGTTCAGGTTCCTCTCTAGAAGCAATGACAGAAAGAAACGGGAAATACCTCCTTAAGCTGCTAGCACTGAGGCACCACCGAAGTTGAGCCTCCGCCTTGCAGAAAAGCCCTTGCATGTTATGCCTCTCCATCTACTCTCTTTCAGACTGCTCCCCCACGCAGAGGTCTGTGGGAACTCCTGGCTTCTGCTCTTTGGAAGCTCTAGCGAGGTTTAACCTACTCTTGTACTAAACAAGGAGCCTTTCTGTTTAAAAGTCCATTTTCAATAGGACAGGTTTATAAACCCATTCTTCCTTCAAAGAACTCAAGGCTTGCTTAAATGCTTCTTCTTAACAGGCCTGTGAGGGAGTCAAGCAAGGGAAGGTGACTGGTGCAAAGTCACCCAGACAGCCTGAGATTAAGCAAGGATTTGAAGGTTCGGACACAAGCCATCACACCAGTCTTCCAAGAGAAAGGATCTGAAAACCAGTGACAGAGGGTAGTCTTTCTCCACAGACAGTCCCCAATTCTTATTTCTTTACAAAATCCCCGAGGCAGGGAAAGAGAATAAAAATTAGGTCCACGCTGCCAGCAGAAGTGATGAAATGAATGAGCTGTCAATGCTTCAGATCCTTGAGTAGATCCTACTGCTGATACCATCAGCATCTCCTTTATATGCACATCCTGGGAAAGCCTCAGTTGAGAAAGCACCACGGCTGATCCAGCTGCTGTCCCGGAAGAAAGAACACCTCCCCCCCCTCTTGGGTAGGAAGCGGGTGGCTTTGATGTCAGCTGCATCATTTCTAGAATAAAAAAAGCTTGCCTATTGGAGGCCAACTGTCTTTTCGGTTCTACCAAAGGAGGACAGTATACAGAATTTTGTAACGTGACCTCTAGAAAGGATTGTTCAAATCTGAAATGGACAAAATATGCGATGGAGAGCAGGCAAAGGAAACCTTCGGCCCCTCGTGCCCCCTACCCCAGCTTACCTCGGACCTGCTGCTCCAGACTGAGGATGACTGCCACAGCCTGGTGAAGGATCAGCAGCTTGGTCTGGGGCTTTTCGCTCTTCAGGTGCAGCTGGCACATCCGGCCCAGCTCCTTGAAGGCTTCGTTGATGTCCCGGACACGCAAGCGCTCCCGGGCATTGTTAGCCATCCGCCGTTCCCGCTCACGCTCCAGCTTCTGCTCCGGGTTCAGCTCCTCATCTTCGTTCGTGCTACTTTTGAAACAAAAACAGGAAAGATATTGAAAGTTAATTTTATTCTTCCACATTTGCAGAGATTACTGCCTTGCCTGTAACTGGCTGGATTTTTTTTAAAGCAACGCCTACAGCAGTAAACAATTTCATGCTTCGATCTGCAGAAAAGCCACTGGGGGTATATTTTCTGCAACCAACACTGTGGTTTTGTTCTCCAAGGGGTTGCTTGTCTGCTCTGCCTCTCACAAGTGAAGAATGGGCACAAACTCACAGCCTGCCTGGTTCTACAGGGGAGAGTTCATTGCTAATATGACTCTTCCTCTTGCCCCTTGCTAGTTGTCCACTGTGGTAGCCAAACTCTTTAAGATTTAGCCATGTGCTGCTTTGTTTGGACAGCAAGTGCAGCCAGGTAATCGCACAGGAGCCCTTGTGACCTGGGTCAAATGGTCCAACAGACTGGGCAGTCCTCAGCTTACATCCATTCGGTCAGTAATTGTTCAAAGTTAGGATGGCATTAAATAAATGGATGTACAATCAGCCCTTGAAGTTCTGGCCATTGCAGACGCCCCATGATTGTGACCTGGGCCCTCACATGACCACCTGTTGCCACCTTCCCTGCCCACTTTCCCCAAGTAAAGCAGAGAAGGTCGCAAGTAGCTCTAGTAAGTCTCTCCTGCTTTTTCTCCCACCCACTGCACGCATACCAGCTCTCCCGACCCCCCCCCCCCGGCATCTCTTCCCCCCAATTGCTCGTTACTTGAGACTCCTGCCTCTGCCCATTTAACAACATGCACATCTTGGGGTTACAACAGCCACCGGAGCTGCTGTCACTAAGTGATGCGGTCACATGACATCATGTTTTATGACCACCTCGTAATTTAGCAACAGTAATTCCAGTCCCTAATGCCGTCATAATCCAAGGACTACTTCTGCTAAATTTAAGAAGGAAACCCGACTGTCATCCCATCCCCCAACAATCTACCTAGACCCAAAAGACGGCCCACTTCCCAGCCTGATGCCCAGGCCTCAACCCCAAGGCCTACCACCTCTGCCTCTTCTGCTCACAGGAGGCGATGGGCTGCCCTCCACATTTGGAAATGGAGAGGATTCCTCACCAGATTCTTTCCTATTGCATGTTCTGGACATAAAACTGATCCTTGCCATTGGCACATACTGAGAAACTAATTTTATTACTCTGGAGGTATTCTGATCCAGACAGACCACTTTAATTTCTGGGATAGGAGGAAAGAAGCCAATGTACCTCGTCCTGCCTCTGGAGGAGATTTTGATATCCTTCTGGGAGGACTCGTCATCAGATTTCATCTCATCGGAGGACACAGGTTCCTGTGAATTTTCATCCTTCTCCTTGTGCTCCGACTTGATTTCCAGCAGGCCCAGGGCTACTGATGGGGTTGGCAGACCAGCGGGCAGCACTGCAAGGAAAGCCAATGAAGTGCAACATGGCCTATTTTATTTGTAAGATTTATATGGCTGCCCAGTCACTCTCAGTGACTCTGGGGCGCTTACAAACAAGAAAAAACCCAATTAAGAAGAATTAAAAACAGTAACCCCCCCCCCCTTTAGAAAAGAAGCTGTGACCAATCCTCTTAATGGATGGCAGACAAAATCTAGAGCAAACAGAAAATGATAATTCCTATAAAATAGTGCTAGGACATATTTGAAGAGTTACAATTTGGAACTTGTTGAAGAAAAAAGTAGATTATCAGAGGTGGCTGCAAGCTTTCTGTGGAATGTCCAGATGAGTGTGGTTTGATGAGAAACTTCTGGAATACCCCAGAGGGTTCTATATCCAAGGGGAAAGCTCTATGCACACTCAGTGCTAGGCCTAAATCGGGAAGGGACTGGGGACAAAGCTGCCAGTGCAGCAGCACCCTGCCCTCAGTGCGTGGTGCAATTCTTTGCACTGTTCTGGTCTAAACACCTTATAAAAAGAATATTACTGTTCCACAAAGAGCAATCAAAACAGCTACTGGCTACAAGAGCTCTTCCATGAGGAAGACAAAACATTTTAGGTTAGAAAACATATAGTGTGTGTGTGTGTGTGTGTACATGCACGTGTTGGGGAGACACGTAACAGAGGAATCTGAAGTAATGCATGGCAAGGGAAACCAAGACAGAGACAAGTTTTTCTTCCTCTAGAAATATTTGAATGGGCCAATCCACTGAAGCAAAACATGGCTGGACTCGGGAGAACTGGGATGTGGGAGGTTCTTTATCCAACTCATAAGCAAGCAAAAACAAACTTTGTTGTCAAGGAGAGGAATCCTACAGATCCATGAAAAGGGCTTATGGTCGTTACTCATTTCACAAAGATTCCCACTAAATTTCCAGACTGAAGAAATTGAAATGTGACTCACCTCTATAGCTTTCTTGGGTTTTATGGTTTAGTTCTGTACTCTGGGCAGGAACAGTGTTGCACAACCCTGAATTATTGCTATTGAGGCTGACACCATCTTCCCGATGTGTGCTGACCTAAGACAAAGACAGCACAGACATAGATCACCATTCAACCTGGCATGAGGTCAGCAACGTCCAATCCACCTGAACATTTTTTGCCATTGTTTTGACTGCAATCCTACAACAGAAATCGCCATGTGTATGCCATGTGAGAAAGTTGTGGGAACTCAGTGAGCTGGTGAAGGGGGCTTCTGAGGGACTCTACTCCTTGGGAGTCACCACCCACACTTTCTGCAGGAGCTGCCTTCCCAGCAGAAGCACGATCTTGTTGCTGACTTTTGGGTAGGAAGAGAAAACAGGGCTAGTGCCCAGAGCTTGTGAGGCAGTGGAGTCACAGGCTGCACCTGGAATGAGCTGAAGTGCCCTTCCTGGAAATATGGCATGGGATGTTCTGTGGGCTAGGATATCAATCTCACATTATTTATACTTAAATGATTGTAGAATTTAAGAGTTCTTCCATTTTAGCCCGCTGAATCCATTTTCTGGCTGATGACTTTCCACTTTGTTTCTTGCCTTGTGTACACTCTTTAATGATGGTCCTATGTGCTACTTAAGAGCTGCAGAGGTGCTGTGATGCTGTGCTCAGGTGAGTGTGTGTGTGTGTGTGTGTGAGAGAGAGAGAGAGACACATGACAGTATGAAGAATGGAGCAGGGTGTGAGAAGGTGATAAGAACCAAGCAGAGGTCCCAAAGGTGCTTTTTCAAGAGGCAACTGGATTTTCTTTGAAGATGTTTTGCTTCTCATCCAAGAAGCTTCTTCTTCTTCTTGGATGAGAAGTGAAACATCTTGAAAGAAAAACAAGAAAGTCCAGTTGCCTCTTCAAAAAGCATTTTTGGGGCAACCATGATCTGGATGACTGAGGATCTCCATAGATAAAACCAAGCAGAGGGATAACCAGAAGCGTTGTGGCGAGACAGGCTGGGAAATAGCGAATCTCCAGGGTCTTCGGACCAGAACCGTCCTACAGGGACGGTGAAAAAGGAGAGGCATCTCGGACGACCTAGAGGAGCAGGCAAGCTCTTCGATCGGTCAGAGACAGCTCTTCGGACCGGCGGCGGTGGCCATTTTTGAATAACCACTACAAAACTGGGGCAACCGGACTAAGTTTTTGTGCAGGAGCATTGTTTGGACAAAGTGCTGAAACCGGGTGAGAAAGTGACCAACTCACAGGTAAAAGGCAATTTTTAATGTGGAATTTAATAGAATTAGCGGCTAATTGGCACCTGGGAACTGCAAAGAGGAAAGGAAAAAAAAACAGAGGCTAAACTATTAAAGCCCAAGATTACTTGTACCTTGGATATAATTTTAATTGGAGAAATACAAAATAATAGAAGGAAGAATCTTGTGAGAATTTTTTTTTAAATTTAAAGTGATTTTTGACAGCTTTGACAATCAGCTGGTGTGAGTATACTGGGGATTGGAGAATGCCATCTACTTGAGAGAAGAAAATACTGCAACAATTTGTGGATTGTAGGAGAGAAAGTGCAGCTGTCTGACCTGGCTGTAAGAAGATAATGTGGAAAGGCTGAGAACTTTTAAGGAGGCTTTGTTTTGCCCATACTGCTTGGCTTTATTTTTCTATGGTTGCGGAAGACAATAAAATGTGGGAATTGGTATGGATTGGACTATTATTTGAATTGGACATAAGAAGAAATTGGAAAAAAAGAGACTATATGGATCTTAAGTTTTAATTCAGTGTGATATATACCGTATTTTTTGGAGTATAAGACGCACCTTTTTCCTCCCTAAAAGAGGCTGAAAATTTGGGTGCGTCTTATACTCTGAATGTAGCTTTTTCGAAGCTTTTTTCCCAGCCCTAACTAGGTGCTAACGATCTTCCCAGCTCTTACCTTGCAGGCTCTTTCATTGTTACTCCCTCCAAAGAATGTTTTTCCAGCCCTAAGTCTTTGCAGGGTTTTTTCCATTGCTTTACTTGCTCCGAATAAGTTTTTTTGTAGCCCTAACAGGTGCTAACAATCTTCCCAGCTCTTACAGGCTTGTAGGCTCTTTCATTGTTACTCTCTCGGAAGAAGGTTTTTTTAAGTCCTAACCAGGGGATAAAATAATGTTCTGAAACTGACCAGACTAAGGATGCTAGCCAGATGAATACCTGTTGGCAAGATTTTTTTCCCTATTTTCCTCCCCCAAAACTAAGGTGCGTCTTATACTCCGGTGCGTCTATACTCTGAAAAATATGGTATAAAAAGTTTAAATTGGTAATATGGAGATTTGGATGTATGAGGAATTATTTGGCATGTTAAAAATGTGTGTGAAACTGTAAAAGGTGACAAAAAATCAGAAATTTTGTTGGAATACACAGAGCACGAAATAGGAGAAGAGTCAGAAACTTTGTTGGAATATTCAGAGCAAGGAACAGCAGAAGAGGTGGTAAAAGAGACAAATGAGGAACAAGAAAATAATATTGAAGAAGAGACAAAGTAAAAAATAACTGGATGATTACACTGGGATTTACAGTGGTAAGAAAATAAGCTAAGGAAAGGGAATATCCTTTAAAAAAGAATCAATCAAAGGGTAAAACGGGAAATAGTGAGAAGCGAGCAGAGAAAATTGGGGGCAGAACCACACGAATAATAAACTTAAAAGAGAAAAAAAGGACAGGAGAAAAGATACATAAAAAGAAAAAAAAAGAAGCTAAGGGAATGGGATAAAAGAAGAAAATTAATAAGGTGGAATTTTTGAGAGACCAAAGGAAAATGGTTAAAAAGGCTAGTGGAAAGGGGAAAAAAAAGGTTCATATTAATAGATTTTAGGAACTGTATTAATATTATTAATGGTGGATAGTTAATTAAGTTAAAGGTTTATGGTAAAATAATTTAGTAGTAATTAAAATATATGATGAGGTATACTATTTATGGCAAAACAGATTTAGTAGAAAAAGTGGGAGGAGAAATTTGATACATTTTTAATTTTTGATTAATTAAATTAAAGTTTTTTTGTGTAAGGTTTGAGGATGATGATGCATATTGATTATAGTAAAACAGAACAGTAGATGGAATGTGAAAAGGTAATTTGTTTTATTTTTAAAGATAACTTAAGGTAAATAAACTATGAGAAGATGTTGAATTATAGTATAATAGAAAATATGAGAAATAAACGTACAGGATAGTAAATTGATGTTATTGTAAGGGATTAGAAATTCAGGGCGATTAATAATAATAATAATAATAATAAAATGAGTTAAGATAAAGGAATATGTAAGGAGAATATTATGGGTTGGAATTGAAACAGAGATGATAATGGAATGGATTATCTAAGCAAAAACTAGATATGAAACCAGAAATTTTCCTATTAGGAATCATTGACCAAAGAATGGAAAAAAATATTATTATATTATACAACATATCCTAACTGCAGCAAGGATTTGCCTTGCGCAACATTGGAAGCAGAAGGATGTACCAATTGAAAGTATTGTAATTAAGAACATTTTCGAATGTGCAGAGCTTGACAAAATGACTTTGGAACTGAACGAGAAGGAGGACTCGAAATTCTATGAAGTTTGGAATATATTCTATGAATGGTTAGAAAAGAGGGAATAGAAGAAAAGCTGTATATAGTGAACTTAAAATATTTTACTCATTACTAATAACCATAGGAATATATACATATGATTTCATTATTAATAAACTAAGTGAGCAAGTATGAAATATAATATTGAAGGGAAATTATAGAAATATGAGCATTATTTATATAACATATATATAGCATATAAGCTTAACTTTTACCGTCGATATTAAATGCCGTAAGATAAACCTAGAGGTTAATTAATGTAGCTGATGGTATGTTTAGCTGTCAGTATAGACAGAATTGTTTTGTTTTGTTTGATTATATGTTGTTGTTTTGCTTGTGGTTTTTTTTCTGTACTGTTTTTAAATGTATATAAATTCAATAAAAATTATTTTTTAAAAAGATAATGGAATGGATTATGTATATGGAAAACTTTGTAAGAGTGATCCGAACAACACTGTTCATAAAATATGTAATGTTTGTTGGAAAAAATAAAAAAAAACTTATTAAAAAAAAAAAGATAACCAAGCAGAGGGACCTGCCCTTTTCCAGGTGTCTCATGGGGCCCAGTGCCGGCTGGACCAAAACCAGGGAAGGAAAGTAACGTTCTCAGTCACAAGGGTCTGCCTAATAAGGAAAGATCAGATGCTCACCATCGAGGCTTGTCTACTGGCTATGAGGAGGCCGGATGTGCCGTAAGTGGCATTCAAAGTGCTAACAGGCCTATTTTGGGATGGCCGCAATAAGCCCTCCATCTCTCCGTGGGCCCCTGCCAGGCTCGTTGAAGGCCCCACGGCGTGGCTTCTCAGCACGTTGATGGCGTCATCGAGTCTGTCCAGACGATCTTCCATCCGAGACTGCTGTTGGGATTGAGGGGTGCAGGAAGGTCATTTATGGCAAACAGCAGTTTATTTCATTCAATTCTCAAGTGTTCTACAATGGGAAATGGGAAAGGCAGACAGGGAAATGTGGTGGTATCAAAAAAAGCCAGAAGTGCAACCAGCAATTATGTGAGAGGGTAACAATTCTGGCTCCAAAACAAAAGAGAGGTGAACTACAAAACTAATCTTGTTTGGTATTCTGGAATAAAGCTTAAAAGAAAGAAGCAAAACTCTCAATGGGGATTAAAAAGGAAAAATGGTACCATAATTTGACTTTCACAAGATGACTGTTTTCTAGGCAACAAATGACAGCAAGCAGGAATAGCCAGAGGAGATTAGTATTCAAAACAGGTTCCAAGTTCCATCATACCCTGCAAACTCTTCCTTCTTCCCTCGGCCACTCCTGAGAGTCGGCAGAGCCTCTGTGGCCCTGATCACGGCTAGGAATGAGCATCCAGGCACCAGCCCCATCAGGATCCTGCCCTCCTTTTCCCAAAGAGCTTAAGAGTCAGATTTGACCATTACTACCATGATGCAAAATGCAGGAAAAGGGGGGGGGGTTTGAGATAGAGCAGTTTGCTTTCAAGTTTGAACTCTCAAATCAGATTTTCCTGATTGCATGCCAACATTTATCTTGGCATATATTTACTGATTGTTCAAATAAAGCACACGTCATATTGCCGTCATGTGACATTTTGCGACGTTTCCCCCCTTCGTGGAGCTCGGGTGGGCGTGGCCTGCAAGTGATGCATCCGGCCCGTGGGCCGCCAGTTTGACACCCCTGAAATAAAGTATGCAAAAGAGCATTCAAACATAAAGCCTTTTTACAAGTTGAAAAGACAAACGGATGGAAGGAAGAGATGCATCAGCCGTGCCATAGTAAATGGGGTGGGCTGTTACTTTTAAAAATCTGTAAGTAGAATTAATAAAAAAAAAAACCCCAAAAGGCACCCTCTAAAGAGAAATAGTACCTCACAGACATCCTTTAAGAAGGACATAGCATCTTGCAAATGCTCATGAAGTTGTTGCTCAACTCGATTTTTCTGGCAAAGTCAAGACAGAAAAAGAAGCAAAGCACAAGTTAAGTAACGATAAAGAGGTGAGGTAAATAGCTGGTGTACAGGTCAGCCTCAGTGGTTAGTTAATTCCACAAAGATTTAATTAAACTTGGAACTAAGGGGATAAAATGCTGTGCGCCAGAGCAATCTCTATCGATTGCTCATGTACATTTGCAATGGAAGGCAGTAGGCAAAGCACTGTGTTTGTTAGCTGCATGAGAAAATTGTTACCTTGGGAGATCTTAAAATGCTTCATCAATATGTACACATTATTTTTCTCTTCTGCTTCTGAGACAGGACTGACAGCTTTCTACAGTAATTCCTATCACCATCTCTCCTCCACAGATGCACACAAGGTGTTTAGTGGGGGGGGAGACCTGGGAAGCAGAGCACTTGCGCATCCTCCCTCTTCTGCAGCCCCCAGAGGCAGCTATCAGGAGCCACCGGTCTAGATTCATCCCCCGAAACCCCTTTCATGCTAATGGTCTCATGTCTAGATCCCATTTCACTCCATACACCCTGTGGGTTCTCTTCATCCTTAATTTTTCTGTGCTGAAGAGCCCAACACGACACCTCCTTTCTCGAGTTATACCAATTGCCTTTTGGCATATTTTCAAATTCTGCAATATCCTTTGAGACCAATGGCCCATAAACAAAAGAGATGCTGATATAGTAATGTAAGTGGCAAGCAGAATTACACCATTTTCAACTCAATGTAAGAACCTCCCAAAGATAAAACTCATTTTGATGTTGCAGTTTTAATTATTGCTGAATTTGTTTGTTTTAAAAAAGGGAAATATGATTTTAATGCACTGTAAATTTTCCCGAGAAAATGGTTTTGAAAGGCAATCTATCCAAAAATATGCATCTTGGTTCTGTTAAGAGGAAATGAACGTATAAGTAAGATTTGTTTCAATAAAACCAGAAAGCCATTTCTTGCCCAGAGTTGCCCAGCAATTCTTACCAATGAATGTAAAGAATTTTCATAGCTTGGAGACGGAGGGGCTTGTCCTCCAGTTCTTGACCACTGACCAGCACCTGTCAAAATCAACACTGCTGAAGCATGGCACATGCAGGAGAAACATATCCTACTGCTGCCAATATCTTCTGGTTTATAAAAAGCTTTCTATTACTTTCATACACATTTTGGAATGATTTTCTTTGTGGATCCCAAGCACAGAATGCTGACTGACAACTGGGAGTGGGGGGAGGAGATGACTGGCTCCCAAATCCTGAATGGGAGCACCTTAAATATCAAATTTTGGTCAAAGGGGCATTCATAGGTCATCTGCACATGCTCAGCAGCTCTTTGTTGTTTACTGGAGAGCAGAGATCCAACCAAACAGCACAATTGCCAGAATGCACCTGTATGTTAGAAAGTATCTTCATAAATGACCTAGATGAGGGAATAGCAGGAGAACTAACCAAATTTGCAGATGACACCAAGCTGGCGGGAATAGCAAACACCCCAGAGGACAGACTCAAAATCCAGAGGGACCTCGACAGACTCGAACACTGGGCCCAAACCAATAAAATGAAATTTAACACAGAGAAAAGTAAAATTCTGCACCTAGGTAAGAAGAATCAAATACACATACAAACTGGGCGAAACCACACTCAATAGCAGCGATTGCGAGAGGGATCTCGGAGTCCTGGTAGACAGCCAACTAAATATGAGCCAGCAGTGTGCAGCAGCAGCCAAAAAGGCCAACGCAGTCCTGAGCTGCATAAATAGAGGGATACAATCAAGGACCAGAGAGGTACTAGTACCACTCTATAAAGCCTTGGTCAGACCACACCTAGAGTACTGCATCCAGTTTTGGTCACCACACTACAAAAAAGACATTGAAACCCTAGAGAAAGTGCAGAAGAGAGCAACCAGGATGATAAAGGGTCTGGAAAATAAAACATACGAAGAGCGGTTGCAGGAACTGAGCTTGGCCAGTCTGGCGAAGAGAAGGACCAGGGGTGACATGATAGCACTGTTCCAATACTTGAGGGGATGCCACAGAGAGGAGGGGAGCAGGCTGTTCTCTATGGCACCAGAAAGCCAAACAAGGAATAACGGATGGAAGCTGACCAAGGAGAGATTCAACCTGGAAGTGAGGAGAAACTTTCTGATGGTGAGAGCGATCAACCAGTGGAACAGCTTGCCAGCGGAGGTTGTGAGAGCCCCAACTCTTGCGACTTTCAAGGAGAGATTGGACTGCCATCTGTCTCAAATGGTGTAGGAACTCCTGCTTGAGTAGGGGGTTGGACTAGATGACCTACAAGGTCCCTTCCAACTCTAATAATAAATCTAAATAAATCTAAATCTAAAACCAGTTCTTATAAGAATTCAAAAAAGGAAGAGGCGGTAGGGGGAGCAAGAGGAAGAGGAGATGGATACTACCTGTGAGAGATGATGGTGATCCAACAGGTGTTGAAGGATTTGAAGGAAAGCTACTACTAGTGTGATCAGGAGAATAAATCTGGGGAAAAAGAAATATCACAATATAAATTTAGCCATTTGAACTATTTGATATGCTAGAATCTACATATTAAAAAATTCAGCTGAAATTGAAATGTCTAGAACTGTTCAACCTGGTAACTGAGAGCAAACCACACTCCCTGATGATGTTACCTAGTTTAGTAATTAAACGTCTGCAAGAAAATGAACGTTCTCTTACCTGAATGTTCCTTCTATGTGCACTGTGGGAGAGTCCAAGCATGGGTTAACTTCTTGTCTGCTTGCCAGGGACTGAGTAAGAAATATCCGGCCACGCCTCCTCCTTGGCTCCACTGAGGCAGTTGTTTTACGAAGACACAGACTTGCAGGTAGTCAAAATGGAAATCCAATGTCCATACCCTGGACCAGAACGGCCTCAGGGTAAGTTGGACTCTCCCGCAGCGCACATAGAAGGAACGTTCAGGTAACACAATGTTCATTCTCCTGTGCGCTGCTTGGAGAGTCCAAGCATGGGATGTATCCAAGCATAATGTCTCAAGGGCGGGAAGAAGGCTGGTCCAGGGTCCCTGAAGTAGAATGAACCCTTTGTAGAACCCTCCTACCAAATGAAGCCTCAGCTGAAGCAAAGGAATCCAGCCGATAGTGTCTAATGAAAGGTGATGGTGTCGTCCAGGTTGCCACCCTGCAAATGTCCTCAATGGATGCTTGCGTGGCCCATGCCGCTGTAGTGGCCGCACTTCTTGCTGAATGAGCAGTTATGCGGCCCGGCGATG
Organism: Diadophis punctatus similis; assembly: GCA_023053685.1. Lineage (NCBI taxonomy): Eukaryota > Metazoa > Chordata > Lepidosauria > Squamata > Dipsadidae > Diadophis > Diadophis punctatus. The sequence continues at coordinate 21,683,988 of JALIGW010000012.1, forward strand.
GAGTAGCTTTCATCTCATAAGCCTTTGCAATACATGGTTTCAGCCAGAGGCCCACTGTGGAAGGCGAAACTTTCTTCCCCATTGATGTAGGTTGAAAGGACACGAATAAGGATTCAGATCTGCGGAAAGCGGTCGTCCGTTTAATATATCTACGGAGAGCCGTCCTGACATCTAAGGTATGCCATAGTTTCTCCCGAGGATGGACCGGATTCGGGCAGAAATCAGGAAGAATAAGTTCCTGGGTCCTATGAAACAATGAATTAACTTTCAGAAGAAAGGATGGATCCAATCTCAGAACCACCCTATTAGGATGGAAAATACTACAAGTCAGAACAAACCGACAGAGCGGCCAGCTCTGAAAGTCTCTTGGCAGAAGTGATTGCTACTGGGAAGACCATCTTAAGCGTCAACAACCGGAAAGTAGCACTTCGTAATGGCTCAAACGGAGGTCCAGTAAGAGCCTGTAAGACAAGGGTAAGATCCCAGGACAGATAACAGTGTACTGTCGGTGGTCGTAGATTAGAAGCCCCCGTGAAGAAGCTACGGATTCTAGGATGATGAGCCAGCGATTGTAGACCTTCATATACCAAATCAGTCAACAAGGCAGCCGCCTGCCATCTCAGGGTGTTGGGAGCTAAGCCTCTGTCCAACCCCTCTTGTAAGAAATCCAAAACTTGCGGTATTGAAGCGGAAACCGGAATGATCTGATGCGTGGCACAAAAGTGACAGAAAGCCAGCCAAGTAGCGTCATAGAGACGATTGGTTGATGCCCATCTGGAGGCTTGGATGGTGTGAATCACCTTCCCGGAAAATTTTATCCTTCCTCAGGATATCCCTCTCAAGTGCCATACGGCCAACTGCAGCCACTCAGGATCGATTTCAGAGATTGCATCTTGAACTTTTTGTATGCCAAATAAAGGTTGAGTTGCTTTAACCAGGAAGAGAATGGAGTAAAACCCTCGACTTTCCTGCCCCGGGGGGGGGGGCGTCTTTATGGCAGTTATATCCAATAGATGTTGGATTTCGATTTCCATGAGACGTCTTTTGGCCTGATTGGTGGGAACTGGATACCGAATGAAGCGCCTTGGTGGATTGGAGATGAACTCCAGAGTGAGACCTAGTCTTACTGTCTGAAGCGCCCAGGTATCCGAAGTAATAACCTCCCATTGGTGGATGAATCGATGCAGCTGACCACCAATGGGGGCCTCTGATTGAGAGTCACTTGGATTTGCGAAAGGGCTGGTTACCGGACCCTCGAAATGGTCTCCTGTTCTGGAAGTACTGTCTGCCCCTGTCTCTACCTCCCGACCTGTCCAGGGGGCGATTCGATCCCCGGTAGAAGGGATGTTGATATTGGAAGCCACTAGGGCCTGGGTCCTGGCAAAATGACTGTCTCCTGAAATACGGTGTCATACGACGATCTGCTCTTCTATAAGTGTAGGGCAAAATCTTATGCTTGTCCCTACTCTCCACCAAAATTGGATCCAATGATTCCCCAAACAGACTGCCCCCTTTTAAGGGTGCAGCTGCCAAGCCCCATTTTGACTTCATATCTGCTTGCCAGTGGCGAAGCCACAAGAGCCTGCGGGATGTTATAGCCCTAGAAGCAAATTTAGCTGCATTAAGTGTTGTATCTGCAGAAAATTCAGTGGCCGCCAGTAGTTTATTTAGATCTTGGCGCAGGCGCAAGTCCTCAGGAGACACCCTAGTCAGCATTTGTCTAATCCATAAAACAGAATTTCTGTTGAAAAAGGATGCAGCCGTAGTTGCCCTGATGGACCAGGCCGAAGCCAAATGTGCCTTACGGGCTGCCATCTCAGCTTTGCGGTCCTCCAACTTCAAACCCTCCGAAAAATCAGCAGGGAGAACAGTGGATGAAACCAGATTAGCAACTGGAGTATCAATTACTGGGAGCAGAAGGAGATCCTTCAGGTCTGATCCCATGCTATAGAACCGTTTGTCATTGTTACTGGGTGCGTTCTGTGAAGCAGGTTGACTCCACTTACGTTGAATAATGTCCACAAACATCTTTGGTGCCAGAACTGTCTCTTTCTCCAGAACCGTTTCAGAAAACACCCCCCCTGTCGAATCAAGACCCAGCTCCGGGTCTGCAGGTACGTCAGCTAACCCCATATTAGACGTCATCTTGGCCTTATATAAAAAAGATTTAAACAAGGCAGGCTTAAAAAGGCCACAATAAGAAGGCTGATCAGGAAGGCGGCCTTCATCTTCAGAGAGGTACTGGTCTTCTTAGACTGTCCTCTGCTATACTTGAATGATCTCTGCGAATAGGAGGAATGTGAAGAATAATGACCTTGTTGGGAAGTCCAGGCAGACTGCTCCTGCAAGCCAGGGGAAAAACCTGTGTTGAAATTCCGCAGTAACCCCTTGAGGGATGGTAGATGCAATTTCTTGGGGCAGAGATAATTCCTGGGACTCCCCAGACCGAAGACCCGCTGCTGTGGAGTAAAGGAGGCTGATGGGGTTCTTCTAACCACTGGATGAGGTGGATCCAGATCAGGGGCCCCTAGGCCCGCCAAAGACTCCGATGGGGATCTGCCAGTAGTCTCTTCCAGGACTGGAGGCTCGATGGCCACATCTGGAGACAATTCTCTAATAGAATCAGCATTTCCAGGGGATCCCTCCCTAAGGGCAGGGTCTTCCTCCTGCATAGGAGATAGAGGCCTATCAGTTGCAGCTTGCTGACATGCTTTTGCAAAATGTTTTCCCAGGGATCTCAGACGCCTCTGAGCGTCCCTGTCCTCAGCAGAGGAAGAATGCTTTCTAGAAGGTTCCTTTTGAGTCTTACTCTGCACAAGGGTTTCTTTGCCAGCTCTGTGGAGTCTATGGCCAGATTTGGAAGAATCCTGGCCTCTGGAAGGGGTCTCCCTTGATGTAGACCTGCCTTTCCTGGTCTTGTCTGCCATCTTATATGAATAGTCACTAAATGAAATAAGGATCAATAATCAAATAAAGACTTCACCAGATACTTTTCAAGGCCCTGCACTCTTCAAGTCATTGCCCAGACTCCACTGGGAAGGCTCCAACCTAGGAGCAATATGTTGCAATAGGAACTCTTCCAGGAGAAAGAAGTTTTCAGACCGCCCCAGTAGCAGGGAAAAAATTGGTGGTATAATAGTTACTAGCCACTCTGGATGATCAAAGCCAACCACCAGTGGCCAAGGACCTAGAGGCACATGCAGCACAGAAAAACAAAATGGCGACTGAGGAGTGAACCCACCCAGCGCCGACTCACTGTAACCTTCTGCAACACGTGGGCAAAATGGTGCCCTCCTGGGGAGTGAACTCTCCCGGCGCCGAGTTGTTCGCTGCAGCTCCTGCTTCCCAGCCGTGTGGGCGAGCGATCTCCGACTGCCAGCTGATCGCCTCGCCGCGGCTGTAGAGGAGTCCTGCCGGATCTCCGGACAGAAACTCTGTTTGCTCTTAACAGGAGATGGAGGCTAGGTGCTCCCCCAGCTCTCCCCCTGCAGCGGAGCTTTCAAGAAAGACCACGTGATTGGGAAGCCCGGCTCACGATTGATTGGCCCACCGCTTGGCACAGGAGCCTCGCCGGAGATCCGGACAAGCGCTCCTGCTGTCCTATGTAAACTATTTTCGAGTAAAAACAGCCGCCGAAGTCATGTGAGCGGAAAGCCCGACTCAGTCGATCGGCACTCTTCAAATTACTGGAGTCTCGCTGGAGACCCGGACAAGTACTCCTGCTCCAGTCCAAACTCTCTTTTTCTTTTAAAACCGCCACCGAAAGCCATGTGAGCGGAAAGCCCGACTCACAGCTGATCGGCTCATTCCAGAGCACCGAGCTTCGCCGGAGTCCCGGACAAGAACTCCTGCTCAGTATTTAAACTTTTTAAAAAATGTTTTTAATGATTTTATTGTTTGGTGTTCTTTAAAATGCTGAGTCCTTAGGGAGTAGGGCGGCATAGAAGAATTCCCAAATAAAATAAATAATAAAACAAAATAAAATTCACATTAATTACAGTAGAAATTCATCGCCGAAGTCACGGGAGCGGGAAGCCCGACTCACCGCTGATTGGCTCTCTAGATGGCACCGGAGCCTCGCCGGATCCCCGGACGAGCACTCCTGAGACCTTACAATATTTCCAATTGAAATAAACGAGCCAGAGGCAATTCTAGGCAGAATCCGACTAGTTAACCCCCCCTCCCCCCATGGGAGAAATTTCAAACCTCAGGGTGGCAGAGAATCCTCCCTGCGCTCACCCGCTCCCAAATAAGTAAAAAAACAGTAAAACCTGGAAATAGATGAGAGTCCAATATAAATTCCTGTTTGTTCTCCAAGAATTGAGTAGAGAAATATTTTTTGTGTCCCTCTTGGCTAGATTGAGTAAAACAACTGCCTCAGTGGAGCCAAGGAGGTGGCGTGGCCGGATATTTCTTACTCAGTCCCTGGCAAGCAGACAAGAAGTTAACCCATGCTTGGACTCTCCAAGCAGCGCACAGGAGAACCATCAAGGTCAGAGAGCACCAAGGACCCTACAGTTCAACCCTGAGGGACAGATATTCCCTTCTATCAATAACTGTAATTCCCTGTGATTTTCTCCCCAATGCAGTTCCTATAGTTCTTATATAATAGTTCCCAATGCTACTGTGTACCTTAAATGCACATCTGACTAGAAACAAAATATGAGGAATTTAAACTCCACCAGGATTGCCAAAGGCCAAGGCACTAAGGCTGAAGCTGCAGGCTCTGAGCTGTTAACGGAGAGACTTAAAATGCCCATGTCATCATCCTTTGAGACACCATTGGGATCCCTGGGCCTCAAGCAATGTAAGACATTCTAGGATCACTTGGAAAAGTCAACTTCCCAATGTTTCCCTCTTTGTTCAGAGACTGTGAGCCCTGAGCTATCCAAGCTGCACAAAGGCTGCTCTCTGTGAACTGGAAGTAGGAAGCAAAACATAGGTTTGGACAAAGAGATTTGATATAATCAACAACATTAAAGAAAAACCTGCGATTTGATCTTCTTTAAATTAAAAACCAAGTGTTTTGATTTGGCATTAAACACTGACATAAACCAGATGCTTCTCTCACCATGGGACCCCCTATGGGCACAATCTATGGGGTTATTGTCTGGCAAATGTTCAGGGAGGCACATTAGATATGGTAGACATGCCCAGATTTTCTTTGCTTTCTATCCACACCAGTTCATTATCCAAGCCCAAGTATAATCCATTGGGCTTTGAGAGCTTTGGGTAAATACTTTTGTGTACAATTCTCTTTCTTTCCCGCTCTAAGATTAAGACTGCAATTATCCAGGCTTAAATCTAAAATAAAAGGACCTTTGCAAACGTAATATCTGACCTTTCTTTTTTCACCATGGAGTATTTTGAAAGGAATTTGGTATTTAGATTCAGAAACAAATGTTGCATCCTGTTATTTTTTAAAAAGCACCACATCAGACGCAATCTTATTTCTGCTATTAATGGCAACATTTAAAAGGGAGAGAAAGGCAGCAGCTTTACAATTTCAGGATGGTTTTATTGCTTCATCAGACAGGTTAAGAGTAGCAGAGGGCAATGAACACACATCTCCAGGTGAGGGAAAGCCCAGGACTGCTCGGCTCTAGCAAGGGCTGAGAGGCCAACAATCAGCCCCACTGTGAACTGACTTGCTGACTCATGTCAAGCAGCACCAAGGTGGAGGGCTTCCTTATCTTCCAATTATGCAAACTGTTCGTTTCCCCAGCACACACTACACTCCTCTCTTCTGCCTCCAACTAACAGTACCCATTCATACTAGACCCTTAGCAAACTGTGGCTGCATCCAATCTCCCTCCCATTTCTTTGTCATGGAGCCCTTCTACTGGAATTCAGACTCCTCCTGTGTGTGGGGGGGAGCCAACCCCAGGAGGAAGCTTTGGGGAGGAAACTTTAGGGCAAAGCTGCTACAGGCAAGGTAGCTGCAACACTGAACCCCTGCCTATGCCATGCAGTTAATTATAGAATGTATTTCTCATGATGAATTTATTTCTTAACCTCTGGACAATCAACAGCTTACTCCATTTTATTTGCCGCCCCCTGTCGTAGATCTCTAGAGGAATATTTCAAGGGTCATGGTTTAAAACATACAGGTGAAACTCGAAAAACTAGGATATTGTGCAAAAGTTCATTTATTTCAGTAATGCAACTTAAAAGGTGAAACTAATATATGAGATAGACGCATTACATGCAAAGCAAGATAGTTCAAGCCGTGATTTGTCATTACTGTGAAGTTGCATTACTGAAATTTCACCTGTAAATGGCATTAAAGAAACAACCCTGAATCGGAGCTCTCCCCAGACAATCTTTGGAAATACAAAGCCTTCAGCAATGCAATTTTACAGCACATAATTATTTAATCAGTTTGTCTTTTGCTTTGGGTCTTGCGTCTTGTTTTCCGTGGCTCCACGGGCGCACTCCCCTGGGTCTGCCTATTCAGGGGGCATGGGGAGAGTTTTGCTGCCATGCCTGCATGTAATGTGTCTGAAAGGAGTTTGAGGTGTGAACAAACTTTAGAACATCAATCACAAATTCACGGAAATGCCCCCCTCAAATCCAAGCCACCCCGGGGTTGCCTGGCCACAGATACCTCCGGATGCATTCTGGGTTTGCTCACTGAGATCTACTTGAGGCAATCTGAAGGGCTTGAATTTGTATATGGAGTTTGGGTCCTTTACAGAATTGCTCCACATACAATTACTTACAGAGGCCAAAGCTTTTCCAAGGGCATCCCCAGTCTGTGAACTTCCAGCAGGATTCCCTCTATGAACTGTAAAGAAAAAGGCAACACAATATTGATGTAGTGCAGATGGTGAGAACACCCGGACCGTATTTAAGAGAGCAGAATGTGGGGAGAGGAAGAGAAAGAGATCAAGAAGGGAAATTACCTCTGAGGCTGAGCTGCTGTTCTCAAAGGGCCCTTCCTTCTGGGGGATGCACATCCTCTTTAACTACAGGTAAGGTTAGTTTGCAAAGATGCTAAGAGGAGGGGCTTCCTTCAAAGAGGGTTGGAAAGCAAACTTTCCCAACCTACAGTCAGAGCATCCACTGAATCGGTTTATATAGGATTGTATTTCTCCCATCCCATGGAATTCTAGAACTTGCGGAAAGGGGAAGAAACCGCCTCCACTTGCAGCTGTGCCGTGATCGTTCTCTACTTTAGGGACCTAGGTAAACGGGCTGCCCTGTCCCGGTCTTATTATGGTCAAGAATTAAAACCAAATCCAAACGTTTTTTTCCGTCAGTGCCACAAAGGTAAGAAAATGTTCACATCTGGCAATTAAATTACAACGTGTCTCTATGATAGGTCTTACTCATGCTCATCTGCAACTTTTTCAAAGGCAGCATTATCATGTTTTTAAAATGTATGTCAATGTGCCAAGGCCTTACAGCCCATTTACTGCAATCCCCAATCAATGCAGGAAACCTCCATCTAAAACATCCTGAATTTCCCTGACAGAGTAACTAAGACGATTACATGCTATGCAGAATGGACCTGGATATCCTTTAGAGAAGTCTTACCCCTGGCCCGGAAGGGGTAAGACCTTGAGGTGTTCTCCCTCTTGAGACACCTGCCAATGGCAGAAGCAGAAACTCTGACCTCGGTGAGGACATCAAACTTTGCAGTTTCTCTGTGAATCTTAGTTCTGCCTATAAAGAAGCCAAGGCCCCTTCAAACGCTGTACCCTTCAGGTGAGGGAGATTAGAAGTCTGGTAGTGGCATGTCCAAAATCTATGGAAAACAGAAGTAACTTTAGGTCTGAATGCCGGATCTAGCTGCAGCATTTCATCTTCATGAAAGAGAAGGTTGATTCCCTTAGGCAAATTCAGGATCCTTCCTAACGAATGGCCACTGTGGGAGGAGAATGCTAGGCTAGACAAATATGCTCCTGTTTTCAAAGGTCTTCAGGCAAAACATCTTTTTCTTCTAAATCTTGGACATAATGAGCCAATGACGAGAGACATGTTCCATCTTTATTGCTGATGTTTCTCTGAGGTGAGCCACCACTTGCATGCTTCCTTCTGTACGTGAACTTATACTTCTCTGTCTGTTTTGCTGCCTGCCAGCCTATCAGTACCAACCAGAATGAAAATGAAGCTGCTGGGGCAATCTGATCCTCAAGGAGTATTGTTCAAGCTAGGAAAACTCATCTGCCTAACCAACTATTTAGTCCAGGGTTTAGCATCGTACAGCATTTCAAGATCACATTTGCACAAATAAATAATTTAGTTCAGTCAAATAGTCCTAAGCAGCACATTGCTTAAGACAACAGACTTCGTCCCTGATCAATCCTCAGTCTTTTTTTAAAAAAGGCATATCTTTGTAAGAAATCATGAAAAGACTTCAGAATAACCAATCAGAGTGCACAAAACACACCAAATGTATGAATAAGCAGAAATGTCACCTCAATAAGATCTATAAATCTGGGATTTGGGGGAAAACTGAAGCTTGCTCATTAGATAAATATATGTTCTTCCTGAATAAAAGTTATAACCATATTTCAACTACGATAAAAGACAAATGATTTCTGGTTCAATCACTTTTTTTAAAAAATTGTCTGTCGCACATTTATTTTGGAGCAGTGCAGAAATAATATCCAGATCGACATAGAATGCCATCTAAAATCCATCACACCAGCTTCGTGAATAGATCCACAAGTATGAAAAATGTTTTCTAGGCTGTGCTCTCAGAGTAGAGATCAAATTAAGAGAGATGTGAAAATATTCTGACTCTAAAAATACCAACATTATAAGTCTTGCCAGCTGATAAATCCTTTTTACAGTTTTAGCAGATAATTATACTATCACGACTTAACTGTAACTAAACTAGCTATAAATTTTATGGACAATTTTAGGACTCCGAGATCTTACCAAGCACACTGGTCTCTGATCCGTTGACTGGTGGAGCATGAGAGGCGGCGGCAGCAGCAGCAGCAGCATATAATGAGTTACTGCTACTGCCCCGGTGGAAGCTGGACATTGGCGGAAGGCTAGTGCTTCTATCTGTTGTTGAGGCTGAATGAGGAGGAGAACTCTAGGAAAAAGCAGAAATGGAATCACAGTGCAAGAAGGGAACAAGAGTGGCAATTTCATATTAGCAAAATTCAAAGTAACTCCGAACTCTTAGTTACAAAGAGAACAATGGTCATCCGAACTAAACCAGAGTTCATGAAGCAAGCAAAGGGCAGAAAGATACCTTGCCTCAATAATCCACAATCATCTCTGAATGTGAGATTTTATTTTTAGGCATTAAAGTCAATGCTGACTGAATGAAGGAGGTGGGGCTGTTTGGAAATAATGGGAAACTCTCTTTCTCCATCATCTGGAAATCAAAACTAGGGTCCCATCATTCTGCAGATGCTGCTACAGGTACTGGTTATAACTGAAATTTGTAACACTTCAGCAAACTAAAACCTGGATTCTGGTAACAAACTCTAAAACTTAGTTTTACAATTCTTAGGTTTAGCGGGCTGAAATGGAATGGGCAACAGGATGAATGGTGTGCAGGAGCTCAATGCTCATCCAACCTCATTTGTGAAACAGGAAGCCAAGGTCCCATTAGGCCCAAATTATTAAACTGAGGTGCCAACAGGCACTATGTGTAGAGACAAGCAAGCTCTGAAGCCACTTTCTCCCTACAAATCTGAATTGCTGCACAGCCAGATCCTCCACTCCAAGGACGAGTGCCATGCCATGCCTGAAGACCAGAAGCTCTTCTGGCTTGGAAGATGAACTTCCTGAAAACCCTGAACCATACCTGGAGTGGTGAGTTTGCTCTGATCCAGAGGAATTTGTCAGCCTCTCTGTTTCCAGGATAATGGATACAAATTTAAGAATACGAAGGAACAGAATGTGTTATATACACAGACTTCCCAAAACACCAGGGAGGCCACTGAAAGTGTTTACTGATTAACCCACGGCCTCTATTTTAGCGGATTATTCAGGGACATGTGGCACTGCTGTCCTCCCTACCACCATCTTACCAGGCGCTCGTGGGGATATCGGCTGCCATAACTACCGGAGGGCGACAGGTGAGGAGGACTTTCCAGCATTCCACCATAAGCCGACTGGCTCACTCCATGGGAGGGGCTCCAAAGTTCAGGAGCGATGTGGGTCCCATCTTTATTGTTGGATGAAAATAAAAGACAGAAGGCCTGAGGCGTCTGGTCAGGCAGAGTTATCAATTTCTACTCTTCAGAAACTCAGCCCTGCATTTAGGAACAGGCAAAGAGCAGGGCTTGAGAATGGGGGAGAGGTGGGTGGCTCAGAAAGGACCAGCATGCAGATCAGCCGCCTGCCCCACGGATCTATTGCCCCGACATGTGATTCTCAGGCCTTTCCTCCCACTCTTTCAACTCGGTGGACTTTGGGCTCTTTTCCCCCAGCCTTGAGCCTGGGAGGCCCCTGTCCCAAGTGTAGAAGATGTAAACAGAAATCAGAAGAATACTCCAAGTACTTTCAGTGAATTGTCCGCGGCCTATTCACCAGCCAAGGACAACACAATCCCAAGCACACAAAAGCTGTGCAGAAGAACAGCGTATTGTGTAACTGTAAAAACCTAGTTTCTTAAAAGAGAAACTGAAAAAATAAGAGACAGATCTGACACTGATATGTGTCCTGGCAAACATATTTTCAGAATCTTGGGTTAGCCTTTTCAGCTTGGTAGGGATTGACAAGAGATTCTGCATAATTACTGTATTTTTCGGAGTATAAGACGCACCTTAGTTTTGGGGGAGGAAAACAAGGAAAAAAGGCCTCTGCCTCCCAGCAATTTGCCAAACAGCAAATAGTACATATGATATATACTGTTTGCGATGTATTTCTGTGCATGTATGCCTGACCCATAGAAATAGCAAAGAATTGGAGAAATGTACATAATGCCAGAAAGTTTTCTTAAATGTAATCACACTAACTCCTCCCAATTATTTAAATAGATTTACTCCAAACATGACTAACTGAGGGTTTAACTCAGCTGCCTTATCTTAATACTAAACAGGACACTGTTACATTTCAGATTATACTTTTACAGATCTTTAAATTTGATGTGGCTTTCTGGAAGTATACATTCTCTGCTATTTATTTATTTATTTATTTATTTATTTCTTGGTTCTTATATGCCGCCCTACTCCCGAGGGACTCAGGGCGGCGTACAGCAAATATACAAGAACACCAGCAAATAAACATTAATTAAAACCAAGTACAAAAATTAAAAAATTAATCTTTAAGAATATCCATCAGCTATTCTTGTATCTTTAAAAGAAGATACAAAAGCACTGGGCCTCTTCAGAGCAAGCATTTATTTTAAAAAGCTTCTTCATTTTGTTAAGTTGTCTAGAACAATAATAAAGCAGTCTTTAAAAAATAAGTCTAATAATTTGAACACTCTACAAACATTTATAGTTATTACCTCCTTTCAGTTTCAGCAGTCCAACATTGCCAGCAGTCTATCTCCCAGCAATTTGTCTCTTTGCAGCCACCATAGTTAGTTTCATTTTACCACGTGGCTGCAGCCTCTCAGCTGTCAGTCGGCAGGCAGATAATCACTTTCTTGTACTAATAAGCCTCTGCCCTGTTTGCTGCAAAGAGGTAAATTGTTGGGAGGTAGAGGCCAAAGGGTGGGGGTGGCTGGGTGGGGCTACATTTGGTGTATAAGACGCACCCAAGTTTTCACCCTCTTTTGGGGGGTAAAAAGGTGCGTCTTATACTCCGAAAAATACGGTACATAACCTCCCTGCTTTAAGGTGTGTAGTAGTGAAGTTGCTTCTTTCACTGCAACTGCCATTAGATCCTTTTTCTAGAGGATATAGAACTGGCACAAGAAGTCTACTTGATTCAGGTAGAAACAAGTAACCACTGTAAACCTCGTTGGTACAAACAGCTGCAATGGTTGCTTGCCAGTCCTCTTTTAATTTTGTTTTACCTAACAATGTTCTGAATTTTATGCTCACCTCCTTGGGAACATTGCGACTAAGAAGCAGGCTAAACATCTAAGAATCCAGAAAAAGTCAAGACTGCTAAGATTACCTCCTTTAGCCCCTGGGGACAATGATGCTGTTTGCAGTTATTCCATAAGGGCCAGAGATGTCATAAAATGAAAGACCAGCTGTCTATTTTAAGTGCCCAAACCATAAGAAAAAAAATGCTAATCAGATCTACTTTAAGATATGCCCTTAAACTGCCATTACCAATTCACATCCAATGAATATCATGATACTCTTGACTTCAGACAGCATAAACAAAATAAATTATACTCTCATTTATTTGATTACTAATGCTATTTATTCCTTTTCTCTCGTATCTACTTTGAAAATGTCAGCAAAATCTTTCTTACCTTGTAACAAGAAAGTGCTAGCAAACATACTGCTTGGTGGTTTAGGAGATGGATAACTTGGAGATTCTCTGTTAAAGTCATCTGAATTAGGAGAAGGTGCATAGACCTAAATCCATGAAACGAAAGGGAGAAAAGGACAAATATACAGTTATAACCAAGCAGAGCTTAAAAGGAGGAGAGAAGCACAGCTGAATATGAAGTCTCAAGGGGCAAATGCTTTTGGGGGAATTTCTTCACCTCCCTCTCGAGATGCCGATTCCAGCAAGCAGAAGGACAAAAGCTGAAGGGCTGACTCTGCTCAGCAAGCACAAGGCCCTTCAAGGGGTTGAAAAACGTTAGCAGTTACTGAAAAAAGGCAGATGCTCTTAAGAACTTAGCAAAGTGGAACAACAGGGACCGACACAAAATCCTACATTTGGGTAGAAATATGCTGGGACAGATAGTCAACTTACAACCACACATGAGCCCGAAGCTTCTGTTGTTAAGCAAGACATTTAAATGAATTTTGCCCAATTTTACTTTGTTGTCACAGTTTTTAAGTGACTCACTGCAGGGGTCAAGTAAGTAACATGGTAATTAAGTGAATCTGGCTTCCCCATTGACTTTTTCAGAAGGCCACAAAAGGGGATCACAGGACCCCAGTATATTGCAACTGTCATAAATTCGAGCCAGTTGGCTAGTGTCCAAATTTTGATCACATGACCATGGGGATGCTGCAACAGTCGTAAATATGAAAAATTGTCATTTCAGTGCTGTTGTACCTTTAAACGGTCACTAAATGAATGGTTGTAAAGTGAGTGCTACCTGTATTAGCATGTGAGGAGAGGATCCACTATTCTTAAGAAATAGCCCAGAGATTCTTCTGCTATATTTTGAACAAGGAAGAGGGGAAATTCTGACAGTTCTATGTTTTTACAGATCTTAATGACAAGCATAGAAAAAAGCAGCAGAATAGGCTCCGGTGGACCATAAAAGTTGATAGTTGCACCTTGTTTTTAAGCAGCCTACAAGCCTCCCCCTCCCCCCTCAAGCAGCAATATCAAACAGCACTTTCAGTCTGGATTTTGAAGCTCAAAGACTTTTTGTGGCAAAACACAACTGATGTGGTCTCAGACTTCATTCAGTCCAGATGTTGGGAAACAGTCTGCCAATTCTAAAACAAAAAGCAAGTTTCCTTTGTTACAGTGAGAACCACACACAAATTAAAACCAGTTCTCTCAAGTCATTTGATCACCTGCAGATGATTGTCAGTTTTTCCTCCCGCCCTGGTTAATCACAGGTTTTATTCTATTTTGTTCTTACAAACAAAAATGTAAAAGCAGAAGGCTGACTGAGAGGCAAGATTAAGCAGTTTGTGAGTAGCCTGTTCCACGCTTAGTGCCACAATTTGACCAAGACGGTATTTTGGATTTTCAGCATGGAGATATTTGGCAGCACATTTCAGGCCCAGGCTGAGCAGAAACCCTAACCAAGTACAAAGCAAGCTTCCTTGCGCTCTTCTGGATCTTCCTTCTCTGTACTAGCCACTGAGGAATGCAACCGTCTGCCTGGTTCAGCTAGTCTTTCAAGGAGGCCTGCAGAAAATTCCTTGGGTGTCCAGATGCCACACCATTATAGATAGGCAAAAACCAGGGCAATCATGCCCTTGGTAAATTTATTGTGTTTCTACATGCGTTTGTGTGTGGTGTGTATATCCTTTGATCAGCAATTAAAAAAACACCTATGCATATTTCTCTTCATATCTGGAACAATTCAGAGGCGAGAAGAGATAAAGAACTGCTGGAACAGTGGGCAGGGATGGTTCCTTCTGTGCCTCCCCATCACATACCTGGCCCAGCTCTTCTCAGACACAGAGGTCTCCACTTTAGCTACTGAGGGTAAAGGTGAAGTCACGGTGGGACCTCAAGCAACTGAGCCTCTCCCGGAAAATGGGCTTCTAACGGTTAGCAGTCGGAGGCTACTTTTGCTCTATGTCATTTAAATTTGATAAGAAATACTTGAATTCTTAAGTTGTAGCTCTGACATTATCTAGTTTTAAATTTCTGACATCTAATGGTTTTTATTATTTTATTTTTTAATCTGACTATTCTATTATTATTTTATTTTATTTATTTATTAATTTTTTATGCTGCCCATTTACCCTATAAGGCGACTCTGGAGTTACAAGAAACTTATTTGAAATGAGTAAGTTGCCAGAGGCTTACTAATTAAAAAACAAGGAAAGAAAATCTGTAGAAGCAGCACCAAAAAGCCTAGTGAAAAAACAAGTGCTCCGAATATATTTTGAGATATGGAAGAGCCCAAATAATACTCAAAGCAGACCCGGGTGGCAGTTTGTCTGCATAGAGTTGTCAGGCAATAGTCCCCACACAACTATGCAAGTTCTCTTCCTATAGAAGCCAACTGATCGAGCTGCTTTTTCAAAATTGTACTCGCACCAGTAATCAGTGGCTGGTAGTTGCTCATACTGAACTACACATGTATGGCCCGTTTTCTGCTTGAAACAATGGAAAAATACATCTTATATAAAACACACTTGGAGAGAACAATCTACTAGCCCCCGGAAGAGGACCTTCAAGGAGGAGGAGACATGCTTCATCTGGCACCGGGTAGCCTCCTCCTACTGGTGGCCACCAGAAAATGAGAGTCGGGAGGGTGTATGTTAAGGACGGCTCTTCTGGGTGGCCTCACGGCTGCTATTCACATCATTTCCTGAGCAGTGCAGGTCTTCCTCCTGCAGCTTGAGTTATTTTGTTTAATAAAAATCCTATTGTCCAGCCAAGGAGAAATTTCAACTTCCTGGGTTTCCCCCAAATTCTCCTAAGCTCCCAGGAACTCTCGTTCCCTTCAGCCCTCCTGAAGGCAACTACCTTTGCTGCTATGGAAAGAGAGGGGTTATTGTGGGCGACGAGAGAATGATTCCAACGCAGCTCCATGTATGGAACCCCCGACTTCCAACCCAACCACGTGTTCTGGGCTTTCTGCGTCTCCCGTAAGAAATAAATACAAGGAATGGAATGTTTCCTGCAGCAAGAAGGAAAGAAAAGGACATTTCAAGGCGGCTCACCCTCTGTAATTCTCCTGACACATGTGATCGGTTTAATTGAGATCCCGTGTAATCTCTGCTACATGGGAAGTGTGGTTCTTTTTCTTCCAAAGAGGGCTGTTGTGGTGATGCCGAGCAAAACAGCTTGAAGCCTTTACATGCTTAGTTCAAAATTCAGGTTGCTGAGAACCGCACTTAAAAAGGCACCATTGCTGGGCAGCCGGTCCCAAAGCTTACAGCCTCAGTGAGGGAGCCATCCTGAACGGAGCCAGGAACCAGCTGCAGGGCTCTGGAATCAGCCCAAAGGATGGCAGGGAGGGAACTATCACCCAAGGGTGCACTGAATGATCGCCCAAATCTACCTGGATGCCACTGAAGTATAAGGCTTTTGGCATACTATGCCATACACTTTAAAGGTAGAAGTTTTATGAGTATGCACCGTTTAATAAAATATACAAAATTGTTTGCATGGAGTCTAATGAAATTCTCCCGTTCTATGATTGCAGTAAAAATGATGATATAAATATATATTATGTAAAATCTAGAATTTTTTAAAAACATTTTTCTTTCTTTGATGACATGGATTTAAAAAATGCACTGTTCCAAAACAATATGAATGCATGTTACTACATGCAGCAACATTGAAAAAGTGGGACTGTATCCATTAAGTTCTCTACAATAATCTTACAGAAAAGGAATTTTTATTGTAAATTAGTAATAAATATAATAAATAGCATATCCTAGTAAAGCAATAAGACTTCTGTAAGAGTGCCACTGTTTAACTCCGTTGTACAAAGCAGTCGGGGGGGGGGGATGAAAATGTGTCCAATAGGAACCCCTTACTATTCTTTACACTGTACACTCTTCTTTTTCCAAGTATTAAATGAAAGTGGAAAAGCAACTCTGCCCAGAGATTAAATTGTTTTTCCTAAAACTTGCATTGCCCAAAAAACCCTTTAAAACAAAAAGTGCTTGATTAAAATCAAGGCTGTAGTTTAAGACAGTATTTTTTAATGTAATCTGCAAAACTTAAAAAAGTATCAATTCTCAAGAAATTGCAAGTGTTCCTTGCAAGTGTATTTCAGCAGCTGTATTTCCACATATAACTAGAAGAGCCTCTGTTGTGGCTATTCAGAATCTTCTAAGCCACAGCTCCTCTTTAGGGTCCAATCCAGCCAGGTCAAGGACAGCTACAGATCTGAATAAAGCCGTACCCCCAAAAGTCAGCTCAGCATTTCCCAACTCAGATGGCTGCCGGACTGCCATACACTTGGTTTATCACGGAGCAGCAGTTGTTAAACATCAACAACTGTTGATATATAACAATGCTTTAAAAACCCTTTTTATTTAAAGTTCTGAAGCAATCTATTAACTAATTGGTAAAACGCTATGAACAAAATAAGGGCTAGAATTGAGATCAATTCTTAACAGCAGCTTCTCTAAGAGTTCTCCCTCTCAAGGTATAACCACCATGCTTGAATCATGACCAAATAGAAGCCAGCGCTTCCAATGATTGTATCAGGACATTAATGCTTCAGTATACCTTAGTCTTCTCCCACTTGTGCCCAATGTTTAAATACTTCCTGAAGGCCAGTGTCACATGGTTAAGGAATACCAAGAAGGGGACTTCTCATTCAATTTTCTAACTCTTCCAGTTCACAAAAGTCACTCCTGAAAAGCAACAAGCAGATGCTCTGAAGTCTCCAGCCCTGCCAGGCTTTAGGATCACTTCCCTCCTCCGCCCATATGCCTGGAAATACTTAATAACATCAAAGCACTCACTTCCCCCCCCAGAACAAAGGGGAGCGGCCTGTGCTCAAGGGAGAGTAAAATCAATATTTCACACAAGCTGTAATGTTATGACTCTGGGAGAAGTAAATGTGATTTGACTTCTCAG
This sequence comes from Diadophis punctatus similis, assembly GCA_023053685.1. Lineage (NCBI taxonomy): Eukaryota > Metazoa > Chordata > Lepidosauria > Squamata > Dipsadidae > Diadophis > Diadophis punctatus. Next base: position 21,701,280 of record JALIGW010000012.1, read on the forward strand.
CTCAGCTTCCAAATGATTTTATCAGAGGAGGTAAGGAAACAAAATCACATCTGTAGTAGTTCGCTTTTCACTGGAGAAACCACTAAAAAGAACAAGCAATTTCTCTCCAGTCCCTGACACCAATCTGCATTTCTTAGTGAGTCCGAGCTATCAATCCAGAACTATTCAGTGTTTGCTAAAATGGCTTCAAATAAAAAGTTAAGTCACCCAACTCCAGTATCCAAGGAGATTTCACAGTCCCTATCAATGAGTAGAAAAGATTAGACAATAACTGGAGATTATTTGTAGATGTAACTGAGCCTCAACATCGCTCTTATTTACATAATTTATCAGGGCACAAAGATTAAAAGTTGAAATATTTTGCATCTAAAACAAATTTTGCACGACACATTGCAAATGAAACTGGACTGAATCTCTGCTTTGTCTGAAGCAAATGTTGGTATCAGAACCTGGAAACAAGCTTATGTCTCCCATAAAATGTGCAAGTTTTATTATATGGTATGCAATAATCATACATGCAATTTGCATCATACTAATTAACAAGAAATCCCTATTTTAGAGTCTTATGTTTCTGAACAGGGAGCATAATCATTCCTGGTTAGAATACAATATATTATTTTTGATATAAATATTAACTCAAATTTTTGAACATTACTACATATACTAACCCCTCCCCCAAAGCATTTGGTAGTCAATCCTGAGAGTATCTGAAACTCCAGATTGGAAAGAGCAGCCCGATCGCCCAGCAGTCTTAGAAATCATTCAGAGACAACTCTGACTACACTGCTCACGTCTTGAACTGGCATCAGAATGGCATCTCTGAATCAATGGCAGATCTGTCAGAAAATCCACCCTACCCTGAAGAACATGGCTGAAAGGGCTCCAGTTCATGCCAGCAGACGCACCGCGTGGCTGGCTGAGGCGACCTTCGGAGTGACCCAGGAGATTGTGGAGACACTCTGAACAAAAGAAAGAAAACCTCACCGTTTTCCCAGAGTAGTAATACATGAGAGAAGAAGTGCTGCTCATTCCAGATATTGGGTATGCGCAATACATGCCTGCCTGCCTGCCTGCCTGGGAAATTGCACTGCTACAGTCCCAGGCCTGGCGCCCATCCGTGATGTCAAATTCACCCGATGAAATACAGCGGCTCTTCGGGGGCGAGGGAAGCACATATGGATGTACTTTGGAACAAATGTATGCAAAGCAGGACTGAACCATCTCAGACAGCAAAATGGGGTGGGTGCATATTAAGACAGGAGGGCTCCTCTGAAATGGTCTTTCAGATTTACCCCAGGGTGGTTTTGTCATGATAACACAACAAGGAATCCATTCGGTTAGGAATGTAAAAATCTGAACTTCACTTAAAAGGACATTAGATTCCAGCTAATCCCAACCCCATTTTTTTGTTTGTTTTGAACTCCAAAGCACCTAAGACACCACTGAGCCAGCTAATCCTTTTGTTTTAATAAAACGAGACAAGAGACCTCCTGACTGGCTGCACTTCTCCCCTCAAAGGCTCTCCCTAAAGGTCTTTGAAGCCAGTCTAAGTTTTTTGTCTATTCTGTCCTGAGAAGAGCTCAAAATGTCTGGTTCACACATGCTGGAACCCATACAGAGTATATACACGCTCCCCAAAGGAGCCCACAGATCTATATTCCAATGTGCGCCAGCAATTATATTCTGCCCCTCAAATGGGTTGCACACCAGTAGAGGGCAATGGTTAAAATAGGAAAGTGGATAAGAACAGACCCTCAACTAAGCAGGTTCATAACTTTGAGCCAGTCCTTGTCTCGAGAGAGTTCTTCTGTAATGGATTGGTTCCAGCAATTTAGGCTATTTGGCTCAATTCCTTTAACAAGTATTTCACCAATTCAGATTAAATTACAACTCAACCTATCATAGGCAGATGCAGTTTTGACTGATTCCCGTAGATGGCTGTATAATCTAAACCTATTCTGTTGTGAGAATATTTTAATGCCTAATGAAAATGCGCATGAACAAATAGAAGCAAATTGCCACATTCTGTGGCTAACGTCTATCGCAAGGGGTCTTGGCATACAGCAACACCTGCAGAATGTTAAAAAGAGTTCCTAACAACTAAAACACCTGGCAACACCTGTTTTTTAAAGTTTTAATAATCATTGTTTTTAATGCTTTTTATATGTATTGTTGCATGTAAATTTTTATTGTTGTAAGCTGCCCAGAGTCTCTGTGGAGTGGGCGGCATACAAATGCGACCAATAAATAAATAAATAAATAAACAGAACCAATCCTGCCAAGAGATCAGGGCTATCTTTTTTGGATGTCTTCAAGCAGAAGTTGGACAGTCATCGGGCAGGGATGTTGGACACCTGCACGGAACAGACTCTCTTCTGACTTAGCTCTTGACCTGAATGGTCGTGTTACTCAGCAAAATGTAGTTTATTCAGGATTTATTGTTTTTGTACTGAAATAAATATTTTCTATTAGACTTTTAATCTCAGTTTTATTTCTAACTGTCTGAATTCCAAGAAAAGATCTAAATCGCCTCTATGAGATTTTATTCTCAATCCAACATGGTGTGTGTCATTCAAATGTAGTAGTTAAAAATATCATAAAAAGTAACTTGGAGTAGCTTTAAACTTCTCTTGGGAACAGAAGAGGAGGGGAAGGTTCCTATATTTAGGGATAATGGTTGGCTCTCTGCTCCTGAGTTTATCAGGAAGCTTGTCATGCCAGCTGCTTATGCAGAAGCTGCTTTCTGAGGGTGTCCAGCATTAAGCCCGGCTTCCAGATTAATTGCAGCATCTTGCATCTGGGAGGAGGAGGAGGAGGAGCTGATGAGGGAAAGGAGAAGCAGCATGGAAGCAAGTTGCAGCTCCAGCTTCCACTCCCAGCAGGCACTGTGGGGGCCCCACTGGCTTCGCTCCTGCCCTGAGCAGCAGCAGCAGCAGCAGCAGCAGCAGCAGCGCATCCAATTCACCCTGCACAACTCTTGAGCTATAACTCATCCAAGCGCCCCTGCGCCATGTGCCAAGTGCTGCTGAATAAAAGCCCAACACCTCCATTTGCACAACAAAGAAGTGAGTTCTTGCGTGCTCTGAAAGGCAGGGGGGGATGAAGGCCCTGCTTTTATCTGATATGGATTTTAAATGCAGATATATTTAACAATTTTCTTACTTTACTGAATGAAACATGGTTAATATTTCAAACTCCCAAAGTGATAATGATTTTTTTACTAAGCCCCTCCAAACCATTTTTCATCACTTTTATTCTCAAAGGATTTTAAAAAATGTGCAAGAGGATCAACAAACCGGCTGCTTGAAAGCCTTTCTGATGCTCAGCTCACGTTAGAAAAGGCTTAATGAAGGCTTGAAAATCCACCAGGGCTTCACAATAAGCATCAGACTTGGTGATTTATGCATATTAATAACCTCAGTCCTATTGAAGCAAGCTGAGCTGTACATGTCCTACCAATCGAATCTTAAGGTCTTCAATACCACTGGGATCATTAGCAATGTAAATTTTACCATTCTCTACTATTAATCTCTGTCCTCCTGTTCAGCAACATGACTAATTAAACATCAAAAGATGTATATCAAGAGATAGTTCCTGGGACACTCCTTTCCCCTTGGATTACAGGAACTAGCAGGTAAAAGTGAATAGGAGTTCCACAAATTGCTGCTGGCAGCTCTAAAAATCATAGATTTAATGGGAGGACCAGACCGGGGACCTGCCCTCTACTCTGTCTCATTATTACCACCTCAAAACCTTTTGTTCTTAATGCTTAATGAGTTTGTTGCATGTGCCCCTCCTCTGTATACTCACAGGTCTCTCTGGAATCCTCTTTCTCTGTTCAAATCTAAGGCAACCTATGCACAACACTTCTTCTTTCTGCATAAACAGCCACAGGATTGCATCTCCTTCCTTGCTGACAAGCTTGAATCCTTATGACTAAGAAAGTTAGATATATAAGCGTGTGCTTCTAATTAAAAGGTTAAAAACCTCTAGGACTTACAGAAGACGGCAAACCAGGAGGCACCTTCCTTACTTTTTTTGTCTGCAGAGAATCTGCACAGAAAAAAAAAATGCTTTAATTAACAGGAAAATGTAGCAGTATTGAAATAAAGTGACACAACAACACAGTGCAAAAGGAACTCAGAAGATTAGGAATATATATAGTTCAACCTCCACTTGAAGCCACTGGGTGAGATCCTTCAATAGCTATCATCAGAATAGTCCTGAATTTATACTGTAATATGAAGGACATGCCAAATGTGCTTTCTCAGTATAAATGACAACAAATCCCTTTCTATAACATTGAATTATTAGATAATTAAATTGAAGTGTTAAATCTGATGAGGAAGTAAGCAATTTACACTATTATCCACACACTATTACACACACACACACACACACACACACACACTCTAGTGCTAGAACTATTCTGTGTGAATGGGGGGGGGGGCAAAGGGAGAAACATGGAACAATTATCAGTAAGTTCTACCCTCCAGGCTATTAAAGCACACTTCCCTTCTGCAGCCTCTTCCTCTCCCTTGCTCCCATTTCTAACTCAAGGATTTTGTGAAATGTATCTTATCCAAGAAATGAAGCCTATAATCCGATGTGTCCCCTGGGGAAAAAGGGGCACAACATGACTGACTCACCAAGGGAAGAGGGATCACGAAGGGGCCTTCGTCGTGGATTTGCAGAGGGAAATGGATAATATGGTGTTCCAGTTTTTCCTGAGCAAGCCAGGGGGGCTGGGCTTCCAACACCAAGGTCAGACCGAAGCAGACTTGTCTGTAAACGAAACAAGTAATACCTGACTCTTTTTAGATAATGGTGGGAGGTGATTATCACCATCAATGGAAACATAGCTGTGCAGGTTGGCAGTTTGCCCATATTAAGACAAAGGAACAATCCTTATCAAAATTCAGAAGACTTTTTGGAAAAAAAAAGGTTTAATGCAAGGCACTAATCCGTAAACTGTGTTTTGTAACTCGTGATGGCTAAGTTCACAGAATAATGAGCATATTATGGTTTAACGTGCTCTATATTAGGCCAGTTTTAGATAACTTTCTAGTTTTGTAACAATAAGGAAGGGTCTGATGGCACAAAGGTTAGAATACAGAATTATTGCAGGCTGACTCTGCTGACTGCCAGCAGTTCGATCCTGACCGGTTCAAGGTTGACTCAACCTTCCATCCTTCCGAGGTCAGTAAAACGAGGATCCAGATTGTTGGGGGCAATAATCTCACTCTGAAAACCGCTTAAGAGTGCTGTAAAACATTGTGGAGCAGTATGTAATTGCTATTGTTAAAAAGGACTTTACTCAAAGACATAAGGTTTCTTTTCTACTGCGGATTCCTGAAAAAAACCCATCAAGTTTATATGAATTACTACTGGCTGCCAATTTAAAATTAATACAGATATAATTAACTCATCATATTGCTTTTATTGTCTTGCAAATAATAAAAGAATTGCAATATTAAGATCAATTCCATCCGGAGGTCATCCGATGGAGACAGAATACACTCCTCCTAAGAGTAATACTGATATCAGGAAAGCTTGGTATGATCAAGATCTCACTTCCTCTTGATTACTTATCATGGTCTCAACTCTCCCCATGAACTTTGGTTCAGTGAGATGTTATGTGTAGACCAACGGAAGTCCCCCAGCGAACTGAAATATCATTTTCAATATTTACAACAAAATCTTTGAAAAAAAGGGTCCCTTTCAAAAGTTAAAAGGAGGTATTTTACATATGCTGCTCTTCATTCCAAAGCACTTCTTTCAAACGCTATTTCCAGCCTAGTTACCCGATGCTCCTCACAGGCCCACTTGGTCTTCAAGGCTTTCCGCCCTCGTCCATGAAGCTGGGGTGGTAGGTAGCATGGTCAGAGGGTTGAGGATAGTCTTCAAAGGCAAAGCCTGAGTCCAGGCTTAAATTCTGTCAGCACTGGGGATCTTTTTCTTCGGTGCATTATATGCTTCCTTCCTCCTTAGGTTTCCAAGCAAGCTTCACTCTTTTTCTGTCCCTCCTCAGGAGCTTCTCCTACCTTCCTCAAGAATTTCTGATCCTTCCCAATGGTCTCTAGAGCAGAAATTCTCCGATTAACCCTTTCACCACCCTCTCCAAAGAGGACACAAAATTGCACTTCCATCAGGTATGGTTTGAGTTCTCCTCAGAGATGACTTTACTGCTCAGTCACATGCAGATCAGCACAAGACGCTTCTGTTCTCCATGCTGCTTGAAGTTTCCCTCCATGTTTCCTGAAAAGCTCCCACGCAATCCCTGTTCAAGAGATTATTGAGCTTGGGATTTTGTTTTATAGGTATGGTGGATGGATGTAAGTGGTTACGACTGAGGAGGTGAATGTGTAGATTGAAATGATTTGTGAAAAAGTGAGTTGGGGGGCTAGGACGCGGGCTCCCCACGCTGAGTGTGGAAACGGAAACGGAAACGGAGGGGGGGTCTGACTCTATTACCTGGCTCAGTGAGGAAGGTATGTATGGCCTGCAGGGAGGAAGGAGGACCAGTGGGGATGGGGACGGGATCTCTGGGGGGTGGAGAGCCGGAATATCTCGGTCATGATGGGGAGAGGTAGGTATAGCGGGAGCAGAGGGGTGGGCCGCTCTCGGGGAATAAGACCTCGCTGTTTACAAGCGATCCCTTGTTCCGGCCCCTCTGATGTGGTTCCATCTTGCTCAACCCGAGTACCTGGTGACCAGGGTTTTCAGGGCCCTGGGCTCAAGCTGATGCTGTTGAATGCCAGGTCAATTGTCAACAAAGCCCCCCTGATACATGATTTAATCACTGACGAGGGGGTTGACCTGGCATACATAACTGAGACCTGGCTGGGCCAGGAGGGGGGAGTAGCCCTCTCCGAGATATGCCCAGACGGGTTCTCAGTGTTGCATCAGCCATGACCCCAGGGAAGGGGGGAGGAGTGGCTATTATAACGCGCCGGAATCTAAATCCTCGAAGGAGCCCTGCCCCGGAGATTGTCGGGTGTGAGACGCTCCTTCTGAAGTTGGACTTAGGGGTTCAGGTGGGCCTTCTGTTAGCGTACCTGCCTCCCAGCTGCGTTACGAAGGCCCTGCCTGAGCTGCTTGAGGCGGTAACAAGCCTGGCAGTGGAGTTCCCTAGGCTTATGGTGCTGGGGGACTTTAACCTGCCTTCGACGGGCGAAACCTCTGGTGCAGCTCAGGAGTTCATAGATTCCATGACAACCATGGACCTGACCCAAGTAATCCAGAGTCCAACTCATGAGGGAGGTCACATGCTTGACCTAGTGTTTCTCTCGGGGCAGTGGAGAGATGATCTGAAGCTAGGGAATATAGTCACCACCCCGTTGTCATGGTCAGATCATTTCCTACTGAGGTTGGATTTCACAGCCCCACTCCTCCTCCGCAGGGAGGCGGGACTGACTAGATGGTTCCGCCCCAGGCGCCTAATGGAGCCGGAAGGATTCCAGAGGGAACTTGGGGAAATACCTGAAACCCTGGTACACAATTCGTCTGAGTCCCTGGTGGCTGCATGGAACACCGCAGCATCAGGGGCATTAGATAGGATTGTGCCTTTGCAATCTCTCCATGGCAGCGGATCTTTACTGAGGTAAATATCTTTACTGGTTTACTGAGGAGCTCCGGGAGATGAAGCGCCACAAGAGACGTCTGGAGCGTCGCTGGAGAGCCAGTAAAACCGAATCCGACTGAACACTTCTAAGAACTTTTATTAAGTCTAATCTAGTGGCGATAAGGGCGGCAAAACGATCTCATTTTTCCGCTCTTATTGCATCCGCAGATTCTCGCCCAGCCGCCTTGTTTAGGGTGACTCGCTCCCTCCTTGCTAAAGGGGGGGGGCGAGGAACACCTGCAAGGTAGAGCTGAGGAATTCGCTCAGTTTCTGATGGATAAAGTCACTCAGATTCGATCGAACCTGGACTCCAGCTGGACAGAGTCCATTGAGTTGACAGGGGCAAGTCTTAGTCCAGCGTTGTGGGAGGAGTTTGAGCCAGCCACTCCTGATGACATGGACAAGGCCGTGGGTGCGATGAGCTCTTCCACCTGTTTATTGGACCCATGCCCCTCCTGGCTGGTTTCGGCCAGCAGAGAGGTGGCACGTGGCTGGATCCAACGTTTCTTTTAGAGAGGAATCCGTACCACAGCCTTTAAAGGTTGCGGTGGTGAGACCCCTTCTTAAGAAGCCTTCCCTGGATCTGGCGGATTTGAAGAACTTTCATCCGGTCTCCAACTTACCTTTTATAGGTAAAGTTGTTGAAAAGGTGGTAGCTTTTCAGCTTCTTCGGTTATTGGAGGAAACTGATCATCTAGATTCCTTTCAATTGGGTTTCAGGCGCGGCTACAGTACAGAAACTGCCTTGGTCGCCCTGATGGATTATCTCTGGTGAGCCCGGGATGGGGGTTACTCTTCCATCCTGGTGCTACTTGACCTCTCAGCGGCTTTCGATACCATCGACCATGGTATCCTGCATCGTCTCGGCGAGTTGGGAGTGGGAGGCACTGTTTTACGGTGGTTCTCCTCTTACCTCACCGATAGGCTGCAGTCATTGTTAACAGGAGGACAGAGGTCATCTCCTAGGCCCCTAACTTGTGGGGTGCCTCAGGGTTCGGTCCTCTCGCCCATCCTGTTTAACATTTACATGAAACCGTTGGGGGAGATCATCTGTCAACACGGGGTGAGTTTTCAACAGTACGCTGATGACACCCAGCTGTACATTTCCACCCATTTCAATTCAGGGAGGCAGTGGATGTAATGTGCCGATGCCTGGACGATGTCAGGATCTGGATGGGGAGGAACAGGCTCAAGTTTAACCCCGACAAGACTGAGTGGCTCTGGATATTGCCTCCTAAGGACTATGTCGACTGTCCCTCCTTGGTTCTTGGGGGAGAGAAATTAGCTCCCTCGGAACGGGTTCGCAATTTGGGAGTTCTCCTAGATCCACAGCTAAAATTAGACCAACATCTAACAGCTGTGGCTAGGGGCGCCTTTGCACAGGTTCGCCTGGTGCACCAATTGCGACCATACTTGGAGAAGGAGGCTCTATTCACAGTCACTCATGCCCTTGTCACCTCTTGATTGGACTACTGTAATGCGCTCTACATGGGGCTACCCTTGAAGAGTATCCGGAGACCTCAACTGGTGCAAAGTGCGGCTGCACGTGCTGTGGTGGGTGTCTCAAGATACACCCACGTAACACCCATACTCCGCCAGCTGCACTGGTTACCCATTGGTTTCCGGGTGTAATTCAAGGTGTTGATCATCATCTTTAAAGCCCTACATGGCTTAGGTCCAGGTTACCTTCGGGACCGCATCCTACCTCATACTTCCCTTTGGCCGGTCAGGTCCCACAGAGTGGGTCTCCTCCAGGTCCCGTCAACCAAACAATGCCGGCTGGCGGGGCCTAGGGGGAGGGCCTTCTCTGTGGGGGGCCCCCCGCTCTCTGGAACCAACTACCCCCAGAGATCCGAATTATCCCCACCTTGCTGGCCTTCCGAAAAGCCATCAAGACATGGCTTTTCCTGCAGGCGGGGTGACTGAGATAATTTTACATCCTAAGTCTCCCCCATGTATGTATGGTTTTATATGTTTTTTATAATTCTTTTTAATACTGTTTTTAAATTTTATATTGTTTAGTTGTTCTTTAAATGTTGTACGCCGCCCTGAGTCCTCAGGGAGTAGGGCGGTATATAAGAGCACTAAATAAATAAATAAATAAATAAATAAATAAATAAATAAATAAATAAATAAATAAATAAATAAATAAATAAATAAATAAATAAATAAATAAATAAATAAATAAATAAATAAATTGAAGAGGCCGCGATCTAGAACAAAATTTATAGCAATTTCTTAATAGACTAAATTATGCAATCAATGGCAACTAAATAGTGAAATGCTGACATTTGCTGATACCTTTTCATTTTATTTCTTTGAAAGTTGGGTAAAAAGAAGCCTAATAATCTTTGAGTAAAAACATATACCATAATATTGGGAATTTCTGGTCCCTCTGCCTTGAAAGCAAATCACAGCTATTGAGGAAAGGTAGTTTGCCTGAGAACGGGGAGACTGAGATTCTGGTCATTTTCCTTCAGTCCAATCTGCTGCACAAAATTATATTTGTGAGAAAAAGTAGGAGTGCCACGTACACTGTCTGGAGCTTCTCAGAGGAAGGATAAAGCAGAAATCTAATAAATAATACAGGAAACTTTGTTCTGCCACAACTTCAACTTGAAATATAAAGATAATGTGTTAATCTATTACTACTGTATTGTAAAAGTGTAGGAGTGTGTGTGTGTGTGTGTGTGTGTAATTTGTATTAAGAATTTCAAAAAGAAAAAAAAACTAATGGCAACTCTTAAATTGGCAGATCTACCTGACAGCCTGAGAGCCCGGCATCTCGACCAAACATTGGAAACTGACTCCTCTCAGAGGCTTTTCCTAGAAAGCAAACAAACTTAAAAATGAATGCCCATTATAGACATACTGAGAACTTCCTAATGACAGCATTTTACATTTTAAAAGGGAATATAAATTAAAAACCAGCACAATGTTTAACAAAAGCAGTAAATAATTTGGAGGAAGACAAAAGATTTAAGAATACTTCCAACTGTTTGACACACCTTGATAGCATACAAAGCACAACATGCTGATACTTCTCAGGATCAAGATTATTTTCCTGTGTGAAGCAAATTCCATTTGCCTGTTGCTGTTAAGGAGAAAAGGACTAGCTCAGGCCTCCTGATAGCTTTGCATCATATAGGATCAACCTCCTTAATTCTCAAGACTCTCCCCGCCCCCCGCTACATATTCAAAATGGACTGTGATTTTTACACAAACACACACACGTATACAGCACATGTGTGTGTGTGTGTGTGTGTGTGTGTGTGTGTATGGGTGTGTATATACACACACACAATTTTCTTTTGAGAGCAGGCATCAGAATTTCAGTTTTTATATGTGCCAGTGTGTATACAGAAAAAATGGTAATGAAGGTTATCTATCATACACTTTATCATGCCATCACCTTCTAAAATAATAAATAAATTTTGTATTTTCCCTCCCAAGCTACAGGGTTGGGTCTTGGTCTCATAACCCCACAATCAAAATGTCTCCTGATGAGGTTCATCAAACGCATTTTGTTGGCCAGGCAGTCACACAGTGAAACTGCAAATTGAGGTCCCCCGTTTCATGGGTTTTGGATGCAACTAACCTGATTTTTATCTCGACTTTCCTCATAAGAACAAATTCATATCCATATTCAAAAACAAAACCAGTAACTGTTACCCAGTCAAGCAATTAAGTGCTCCAAAAACTGCCATATGCCAACCAAGGAAAATAATACCCAGCAGGCCCATTTTTCCCTCAAACAATATTTTTTTCCCAAAAAAACCTTTATTAAAATTTAAAATATACAAATACTTCTGTGACGTAAATACGTCCATAATAATTGAACAATTCAACAGAGTTATGACAGTACACAAATCTTAACTCTATTCTTATATTCTCAGATATTCCTATTTGATCAAATATACCGTATTTTTCGGAGTATAAGACGCACCGAAGTATAAGACGCACCTTAGTTTTGGGGGAGGAAAACAAGGAAAAAAGGCTTCTGCCTCCCAGCAATTTGCCAAACAGCAAACAGTACAGATGATATACACTGTTTGCTGTGTATTTCTGTGCATGTGTGCCTGACCCATAGAAATGGCAAAGAATTGGAGAAATGTACATTTATGGCAGTATATTAATCCCAGAAAGTTTTCTTAAATGTAATCACACTAACTCCTCCCAATTATTTAAATAGATCTACTACAAACATGAGGGTTTCTCAGCTGCCTTCTTTTAATACTAATACTTAATACTAAAACAGGACATTTCAGATTATACTTTTACAGATCTTTAAAATTGATGTGGCTTTCTGGAAGTATTCTCTGCTATTTAAAAGAAAATACAATAGCACTGGGCCTCTTCAGAGCAAGCATTTATTTTAAAAAGCTTCTTCATTTTGTTAAGTTGTCTAGAACAATAATAAAGCAGTCTTTAAAGAATAAGTCTAATAATTTGAACACTCTACAAACATTTAACAAAATAACATATTAACAGAATCTGCCTCTACCTAGGATAGAACTCACAACCTCCTGATTGTGAGGCAAGAGCTCTAGCTCTGAGCCATAGCAGCTATAGCTTGCCTCTTCTCAATTTCAGCAGCCTGCAGTTTATCTCCCAGCAATTTGTCACATTACAGCCACCGTAGTTAGTTTCATTTTACCACCTGGCTTGCAAGCCTGTCAGCTGTAGATCGGGAGGCAGTTTATCTCTTCTTGTGCTCTTCTTGTGCTTTGCCCTGTTTGCTGCAAAGAGGTAAATTGCTGGCAGGCAGAGGCCAAAGGGTGGGGGTGGCTGGGTGGGGCTGCATTCGGTGTATAAGACGCACCCAGGTTTTCACCCTCTTTTTGAGGGTAAAAAGGTGCGTCTTATACTCCGAAAAATACGGCATGTAAATGCAATTTATGTCTTATTTTGATCTATATATTTCCTATTTTTATTTTCTATCCATTGATACCAGTTTTCCCAAGTTGAGTAATATTCCGAGTCTTCCTTATTATTTAATTCTATAGTCAGTTTGTCCATTTCTGCACATTCAAAAATGTTTCAAATTATTACATCCTCTGTCGGTATAGTGGACATTTTCCAAGCTTGTGCGAATACAATTCTCACTGCTGTAGTAATATGGATAATCAAATATTTACCGTATTTTTCGGAGTATAAGACGCACCAGAGTATAAGACGCACCTAGATTTTAGAGGAGGAAAACAAGGAAAAAAGTATTCTGAACCAAATGGTGCAGTAATATATTATTTAATAAAATACCAGTGTAGCAGAATACTTTTTACAATCATGTATACTTTTTACAACCATGTACACTTTTTACAACCATGTATACTTTTTACAAACTTCAAACTTGACAGGTTTAAGACTAGTGGACTTCAACTCCCAGAATTCCTCCTCCAGTCATGCTAGATGGGGTAATTAGAAGGCAAAAATGCCCCAATTTTTGCAAAAATGGCCCGTTTTTCATTCATTTTTTCCCCCAAAAACAGGGCTTGCAGAGGATCTGGGAAGCCTGCAGTGGACTCCTAAGGGGTGGGGGAAGGCAAAAATGCCCCAATTTTTGCAAAAAATGGCCTGTTTTTTGTTCGGTTTTTTTTTTGCAAAAACAGGGCATGCAGAGGATCTGGGAAGCCTGCAGAGCACTCCTAGGTGGTGGGGGAAGGGGAAACCCCCCCATTTTTGCAAAAATTGGATGGGGGCGGGGCTTCGGGAGGCTAAAAATTGCTGTATTAGGTGTATAAGACGCACCGACATTTCCACCCTCTTTTTGGGGACAAAAAGGTGCGTCTTACTCCGAAAAATACGGTAATCTTTTTAGGATATTTTCCTTTAATGATCCCCAGAAGAAACAATTCAGGCTTCAATTCTATTTTGCATTGTGTAATTTCATTTAGCCATTTTTGTATTTTAATCCAATATTTTTTAAATTTCTGGACAAAGCCACCATACATTAAAAAAGGTACCTTGCACTTTTTTACATTTCCAGCAATTAAGAGTTTAAATTGGGGGCTTCCGGCAGTGATGTCACAACAAGACAGAGTGGAGAAAGCGAAGTCCGCTTTCAAGCTCTGGTTTATCCGATCCGGAGGCCCTTTACAGGGCACATCAATCTTGGAGGGATTGATGGATCAATAGAGGAATTTAGGGGGCACCGAGGAGGAAGGCAACCACCCGGCTGCAACGAAGAGTAACTCTATAAACCCGGACTGGAAAGAACGCAGTCATCCTATGATGGCCGGCCACAGTTGTGGCAACCCAAACAAATAGAGGAAGGAAGACTTTAAATTACAGACTGGAATATCGACAAACTGAAAAAATTTATTTATTATTTATTTTATTTTAGAGTTCTTATATGCTGCCCTACTCCCTGGGGACTCAGGGCGGCGTTGTACCATAAGAAGAAAGTGTGTGTAGAGAAGTAGAATCCGGAAGAATTACTGGTGGAGAAGTGAGCCTGGGTGGAGAGGAGACCGAGAGACGGCGGTGACTTAGTGGCAACAGCGTGATCATAAAGAAGGAAGCGGCTACCGAAGGCGAGTGGAGGAACAGCGGAAAGAAAGTAAAATCGAGGGTTAGCGACGAAGTGTGAGGAAGAAAGCTGTGCAAGCAGGAGAAAAAAAGTAAACATGGAGAGAACGAAAAAGTATCGGATGGACTTTGTATGTGAGCTGTAGATACTAACATTGAAATTAGAGCTGTGGGTGAAGATTCCAGATCGTGAAGATTGAAACCAGATGTGAGAGTGGTCATTTAATTTTAATTAATTTAATTAAATTAAATGGATTTGTATGCCGCCCAACTCCCTAGGGACTTTAAACAAACTTTGTCAGAAGGGGATAAAGCCAGCAGGAAGCAGAAAGGTTGGAGATTGAAAATATTAAATAATAGAGATTGAATGCCCAAGGAAGTATTGTAATAAAGTAATAAACTTAAGTGAGATTGATAAATAGCAGACAAAAGAAATAAGGTGGATTTTAAAGAATTGATTAAAAATTGAGAAGAATATACAGTATACTATTGAAATATAAGTCTTATAAGTTTATATTATAACTAAACAACTTAATAATTAATTATTGAAATTTAGTGATTATTATCTGGTAGAATCAACTATTCCTTATATATATATATATATATTCTCTCCCATATTTGGGTACACCAGGATAACACGACAGAAAAACATATATAACCCTTTCCTGGTGAAAGAGCTGATTGGGAACAGAGTCTATGGCCTAATGGATAAGTTGCTGCACTGCAAGGCAGCCGGCCTGGGTTCAAATCCCAGTAAGGGGTATGGCTATCTGACGAGAGCAAAATAAGCTCGAAATAGATCTATAATAGTCTCCCTTTATTTTCATTTATCAGCAAAAAAATCCTACATATATATATATGTATATATAATAGGTTCAAATTACATAGGTTCAAATCCCAGTAAGGGTATGGCTATCTGACGAGAGCTAAGTAGCTCGAAATAGATCTATAATAGTCTCCTTTTATTTTCATTTATCAACAAATATATATATATATATATATAGAGAGAGAGAGAGAGAGAGAGAGAGAGAGAGAGAGAGAGAGAGAGAGAGAGAGAGAGAGAGATTAGAAATATTTTTTCTTTTCTTGTTGAAATTGAATAATCGAACTATTATATTATATAAATATTTAATATACTTGATAGATTGTATTAGTATTAATGAATCAGAGATTATATATATATATTAGATTAAGGAATCTGGAGGACTTTGATTGATTAGAATTAAGGGATATTGATTAATAACTGATTAGTATCTGAAATTAGAATTAGTGAAATATAAATAAGTATTTGATATATGGTGAAGTGGGAAAGTTTCTATAAGATAGCAAAAATGTCTACCACAGTGGTGGCCAACCTTAAACATACCATCCGCCAAATTTTTTCACAGACGAGTTCCGATCCGCCATTTATTATTTATTTATTTTTTGGTCGTTTTTGTATGCCGCCCCACTCCCGTAGGACTCAGGGCGGCCATACAACTTTTTCTTTCTTTCTTTCTTTCTTTTTCTTTCTTTCTTTTTCTTTCTTTCTTCTTCCTTCCATCCTTCCTTCCTTCTTTTTCTTTCTTTCTTTCTTTCTTTCATCTTTCTTCTTTCCTAACATTTCTTTCTTTTTTCTTCCTTCCTTCCTTCCTAACCCTTCCTAACTTTTCTTTCTTTCTTTCTCTCTCTTTCTTTCTTTCGTCTTCCTTCCTTCGTCTTTCTTTCTTTCTGTCTGTCTTCTTCCTTCCTTCTTCCTTCTTAACATCTTTTTCTTTCTTTCTGTCTTCCTTCCTTCCTTCTGTCTGTCTTCTTTCTTCTCTCCATCCATCCTTCTTTTTCTTTCTTTCTTTCATCTTTCTTCTTTCCTAACATCTTTCTTTCTTTGTTTTTTCTTCCTTCCTTCCTAACTTCTTTCTTTCTTTCTTCTCTGTCTTCTTTCTTCCTTCCTTCCATCCATCCATCCTTCTTTTTCTTTCTTTCTTTCATCTTTCTTCTTTCTAACATCTTTCTTTCTTTCTTTCCTTCCTTCCTAACTTCTTTCTTTCTTTCTCTTTTTTCTTTCTTCCTAACGTCTCTTTTTCTTTCTTTCTCTTTCTTTCTTTCTTTCTTCTTCCTTCCTTCTTTCTTTTGTCTTTCTTCTTTCCTAACATCTTTTTCTTTCTTTCTGTCTTCCTTCCTAACTTCTTCCTTCCTTCCTTTCTGTCTTCTGTCTGTCTTCCTTCCATCCTTCCTTCTTTTTCTTTCTTTCATCTTTCTTCTTTCCTAACATCTTTCTTTTTTTCCTTCCGTCCTTCCTTCCTTCCTAACTTCTTTCTTTCTTTCTTTCTTTCTTTCTTTCTTTCTTTCTTTCTTTCTTTCTTTCTCTTTCTTTCTTTCTTTCTTTCTTTCTTCTCGCTCCTGGGGGAACCGCGCCAAGCGAGGTAGGTGGGTGGATTGCTCCCCTCCCCTCCCCTCGGAGGAAGAAGGAGCCTCTGTCGCCGTCTCCCGCGGGGCTCCAGCCATCCGACCGAGTCCCCGACCGTGGCGCCGGCAGGCTTTACGCGCATGGGAGGGAATGAGAGTGCATGCTACCACCGCCGCTGCTATTGCCGCTCCGGTGTGTCCTTCGTGCAAGGCGCTGCATGTGCGAAGTCTCCCCGGTTGCTGTGGCTGCACCGGGGAGCCCGCGTCCTGGTCATTAACAATGAAGACGCTGTGCGAGCGGGAGGGACCGTGGAGCAGAGGTGCCTGGCAAGCGGGGCGAGAGGCGCGGAGATGGCAGTGGTGGCATCGGCGGCAGGCTCCTGCCCGCGTCTCCCGCCCGCCCGCCTCTCATTCTTTTAAATGCTAAGGAAACAGGTGGGTGGGCGGGCGACGCGGGCAGGAGCCTGCCGCCGATGCCGCCACTTCTGACATCCCCGCGCCTCTCGCCCCGCTTGCCGGGCGCCTCTGCTCCGTGGTCAGAATCGCTTTCGCTCGCTAAAACAGCGTCACCTTTTCTGTCCGTTGGAGGATTGCAATGCGCCACTTGCAATCAGCCAATGTGCCACATTTGGCGCATGCGCCAGAGTTTGGCCACCCCTGGTCTACCACAACCACTATCCAAAAAATTGGAAAGAAAACTGCATCCAACCCAACATTAACGACAGCATCTCCTGCAGGACAGAGATCGATAGAAGGCATGTTAAGTACCAAAAAATACAAAAAATACAGAAACTAAACAGATGTTGCAGACAACATTGTTAGCAATAAAAGAAACGATGATGAAGATGCAGGAGAAGATGGACAAAAATCATGAAGAAATGAGAGATATACAGAAACTCGACAATAGGATGGGAACAATGCAACAAACAATTGAGAAAAACGAACAAAAAATAAAAACAGTGGAAAATAGAATAATTGAACACAGAAAAGAAACTGGAAGTGGGTAGACCAAAAACTAATGACAATGAACAGGAGTTGGAGGAATCAATTATTCATCCTGAAATAGAACGAGCAGCCTACTATTTAAGATTCCAAAATGTGATAGAAAACAAAGAGGATGATTTAAAAGAGATTATGTCAGATTTAATAGCAGAAACACTACATAAGGACAGACAGACAGAAGCAAAATTGCCAGACTAATGGGGCGAAGCTTATATTACATTAATCCCGAAGGATGACACTGACAATAAACAAATCCGAAATTATAGACCCATTTCACTGTTAGACGCAGACTATAAAATATTTACAACAATTGTGGCAGAAAGGATGAAAAAAGTATTAAATAAAATAATTCACACGGATCAGAATGGATTTCTGCCATACAGACAAATTAGAAATAACACAAGGACAGTTTTAAACGCAATAGAATATTATGAGAAACATATAGAGAAACAAGTAGCCTTTCTATTCCTAGATGCCCAGAAGGCTTTTGATAACCTGAACTGGGGTTGCTTCATTCCAACAAGTACGAAATATGAATTTTGGATTAAAATTTGAAAAAATGATGACTGTAATATATTCAACTCAAAAAGCAAGCGTGGTAGTAAATGGGGACCTCACTGAAAAATTTAACATATCCAAGGGAGTGAGACAGGGATGTCCGCTGTCACCTTTAATTTTTATTCTATCAATATAAATATTATTAGAACAGATCAGGCAAAAAACAGAGATTAAAGGAATCAAGATAAAAAAAGGAGGAATATAAAACTCAAGCATTTGCGGACGACATGGTTTTCTTTATAGAAGACCCGATGATATCAGAGATAAAATTACGAAATAAAATAGAAGAATTTGGCAAAGTCACGGGTCTCAAAATAAATAAAGATAAAACCAAAATACTAACTAAAAATCTTACGAGTAAGCAAGGAAAAGAATTGACAAAGAAAATTGGTATGCAAACAGTGAAAAAAGTTAAATATTTGGGAATTTGGTTGACTAAAAATGTTCGTCAATAAAGGAGGATAATTATAAAAAGCTTATGCAAAAAACAATAAAAGATCTGGAACAGTGGGGAAAATTACAATTATCATTAGTAGGAAAAATACGGGCAATTAAGATGAATATTCTTCCAAAATGGCTATATCTATTTCAAACAATCCCAATAAAACTAGACCAAAAAAATTGAACAAAACAATAACCAAATTCATGTGGGGAGGAAAGAAACCCAGAATCAAACTTAAATTATTACAAGACAGTAGGATAAGAGGTGGCTTTGGACTTTCCGACTGGGAATTATATTATCAGTCAGCATCACTCCTTTGGATAAAAGAATGGATATTGTTAAAAATAGAACACTTATATTAGAAGGACATGATCTGCAAGCAGGGTGGCATTGTATTTGTGGGAGGAAAAAAAGTACAAAAATGTCATCTTTCCAAAACCATTTAATAAGAGACGCACTGTTACAGGTGTGGAGAAAGGTCAGGAAAAAGCACTATATTAGAATACCGGGATGGCTATCCACAATGGAAGCAATGATTTATTTATTTATTTATTTATTTATTTATTTATTTATTTATTTATTTATTTATTTATTTATTTATTTATTTATTTATTTATTTATTTATTTATTTATTTATTATTGGGTCTTCTATGCCGCCCTACTCCCGAGGGACTCAGGGCGGCGTACAGCAAATTATACAAGAACACTAATAATAAACAACAGTTAAAAACAACAATTAAAAATTACAAAAAGATTAAAAATGTTCACCATCAGCCATACCACCTTAGACATAACTAAACTGAGAAGATATAATCAATTAATAGATGAGCAAGGACATTTGAAAACCAATCAGGAGCTGAAAGAACAAGGAATAATCATTGATTGGTGGCCATATATGCAATTGCAAACAAGGTATAAAAAAGATATAGGAAAATTTGGCATTGATAAAGAAAATCAACCTATAGATAAAATTTTATTAGGATCAGAGAAGGGATTTATTTCTAAAATGTATAATTACTTGCTACAAATAGATAAGGAAGAAGAAATTGTAAAAGGAAATATGATCGCTTGGGCAAATTTTTTTGGATACAATATACAACTGGAAGATTGGGAAAAATTATGGACCAAAAACTGCAGATTAACAATGTCAGCCTCTCCCAAAGAAAACCTATATAAAATGTTCTACCGATGGCACTTAGCCACTGCAAGATTAGCAAAAATATATCCAAACTTAAGTCCTAAGTGTTGGAAATGTAAATATGAGAAAAGCTCCTATTTTCGTATGTGGTGGTTATGCCCAGAAGCCAAAAAATATTGGAACAGAATAAGGAATTGGATACAAGAAATAATAGGCCAGCAAATTGAACTCAAACCAGAAATGTACCTATTAGGAATAATAAAAGGAACATACACAAAAGAAATTCAGTATATTATAATCCACATATTAACAGCAGCAAGAATAGTCTACGCACAGCATTGGAAAGCAGATAGTAACCCCTCAGATAATATGATAATCAAAAAAATAATGGATTGTGCGGAAATGAATAAGTTAACTCTAGAACTACAAGATAGAAATGACAAGGAATTCTATATGGTATGGGAAAAATGGTACCTTTGGTTAGAGAATAGAAAAAGTTAAGTAGTATGTTATAAGTATTAGCAAATATGTATGTACATATACGTACTGTATATGTATACATAAGTAAATGTCAATGTACTATTTTTATAGAATATATAAATGTTAATATTTGTGTAGATTACGTGTAATGTAAAAAGATTGGAAAATATGTATGAAAATATTTATGGAAATAATGAAAATGAAAGTCAATATTCCAGGACTGAGAGAAATGTATGCAAGATGTTTTTAATGTGTAAAATCCAATAAACTTTATTTTAAAAAAAGTTTAAATTGGGATATATTTTTGTGAGTCTTGCTGGGGCTAAGTGCCACCGATAAAACATTTTATACTGATTTTCTTTGTATGCAGAGGATTTTGTTAATGTATAATTTTTCTTCCAAGTTTTCCCCCAATCTTCTAGCTCAATATTGTGTCCCACATTTTTAGCTCATGCTATCATTGGCCCCTTTACAATCTCCCCATCCAAATCAAATCAATGATTCACCCTAACACATTAGATATGGGCAAAATGTTAAAATATAATGAAATTTTGGATAATGAGGGAAGATTAAAATCCAACCAAGAATTAAAGGAGCAGGGAAAAAAAATAAATTGGTGGCCGTATCTCCAGCTACAATCGAGATACAAAAAAGATCTAGAGGAATTTGGATTTGAATTGAATTTAACACAATTAGACAATTTATTAATAGATCCGGAAGAGAAATTATTATCTAAAATATATAATTTTTTGTTAAACTTTGATTTGGATGAGGAGTTTTCTCAAACAGAGAAAACAGGGGGAGGGCCTTCTCTGTGGCTGGCCCCGTGCTCTGGAACCAGCTCCCCCCAGAGACCCGAACCATCCCCACTCTGCAGGCCTTCCGAAAGGCCATCAAGACATGGCTCTTCCTGCAGGTGGGGGGGACAGCTTAACTCATTCGAGCTTACCCCCCAAGTATGTATGTTGCTGAATGGATGTTGTTGTTTTTATATTGTTTTTAAATTTTGTACTGCTTTTAAATTTTTGTAATTTTGTTTATTCTTGTATTTCCCTTTGTTGTACGCCGCCCTGAGTCCTTCGGGAGTTGGGCGGCATATAAGAATAACAAAATAAATAAATAAATAAATAAATAAAACAATATTAACCCTGCTGTTCACGTTAACCGGTCTGAGCATTTTCTGTCCCATAAATCAAAAGCCCACTACCAACTGATAAACAACCCTTATGTCATATTTCAGGGAGGGTTTAAAATAACATGTTAGCACAATAGCAAAATACTAACATTGGAAAAATAACTGTGAGGCAGCAGGAAAACTTTAAATCTGCCTGATGAAAATCCTGCGGGGAAGGGGAGAGCACCCCAGAGAGCCCCTGGCTTTAAAAGGATCTCCCTCCCTCCCATCCAGCATCAGCCTTTCCTCACTGGCTGCAAGCCCACTCGGAAGCCCCACGGGAGGAGGATGTTGCCTTGTTTGTTGGACTTTGAGTAAAATAGGCAGGCTAGAAACTATAAAGGCTAAAATATTTTAATCAATTTTTATTTTTCATACTTAAATTTAAAATTTTAAAAATGGTGATAAAAATATATTACCCTGTGTATTTTAAGTAAGAATAGCTAGTTTGGGGGTGGGGAAGAGATATCATTTCATGCCCAGCAGCTACAGAGTAGCAGGGCATGCAAAACTGACCGTTTGGGAAGGTTGATGGCTTCCCAATTTATGCTAGCAATTTTTTTTACCGCAAGGAGCATGGAGATGCTTGCTCCATTAGTGAAAAACTATGATACAGAATCTTTTAGCAAGGTGCAGCCTCTTTCAAGTCAAGCTACATTCCCTGCAGTCCACAAACTCTGCTCGGCAGTACTTTGGAAAGAGTTTGCCACCCAAACCCCACCAGGGCCTAGTTTTGCCTTTTTCAAAGTTAACTGAGGTTCTAGATCGGCCATCAATTAAAGAAAAATCCATAGCACAAGTGAACATGTAGAATAGAATAGAATAGAAAATAGAATAGAATAGAATAGAATAGAACAGAATTCTTTATTGGCCAAGTGTGATTGGACACACAAGGAATTTGTCTTTGGTGCTTATGCTCTCAGTGTACATAAAATAAAAGATACATTTGTCGAGAATCATGAGGTACAACACTTAATGATTGTCATAGGGTACAAATAAGCAATCAGGAAACAATCAATATTCATATAAATTGTAAGGATACAAGCAACAAGTTACAGTCATACAGTCATAAGTGGGAGGAGATGGGTGATAGAAACAATGAGAAGACTAATAGTAATAGTAATGCAGCCTTAGTGAATAGTTTGACAGTGGTGAGGGAATTATTTGTTTAGCAGAGTGATGGCGTTCGGGGAAAAACTGTTCTTGTGTCTAGTTGTCTTGGTGTGCAGTGCTCTATAGCGTCATTTTTAGGGTAGGAGTTGAAACAATTTATGTCCAGGATGCGAGGGGTCAGCAAATATTTTCACGGCCCTCTTTTTGACTCGTGCAGTATACAGGTCCTCAATGGAAAGCAGGTTGGCAGTAATTGTTTTTTCTGCAGTTCTGATTATCCTCTGAAGTCTGTGTCTGTCTTGTTGGGTTGCAGAACCGAACCAGACAGTTATAAAGGTGCAGATGACAGACTCAATAATTCCTCTGTAGAACTGTATCAACAGCTCCTTGGGCAGTTTGAGCTTTCTGAGTTGGCGCAGAAAGAACATTCTTTGTTGTGCTTTTTTGATGACATTTTTTATGTTAGGTGACCATTTTAGGTCTTGAGATATGATAGAACCTAGAAATTTGAAGGTCTCTACTATTGATACTGTGTTGTCAAGTATTGTAAGAGGTGGTAGAATGGGAGGGTTTCTCCTAAAGTCTACCACCATTTCTACGGTTTTAAGTGTGTTCAGTTCCAGATTGTTCGGGTCGCATCACGAGGCGACTTGTTCGACCTCCCGTCTGTATGGGGTTTCATCGTTGTCTCGAATGAGACCAATCACTGTTGTATCATCTGCAAACTTCAGTAGTTAAACAGATGGATCGTTTGAGATGCAGTCATTGGTATATAGAGAGAAGTGGTGAGAGCACACAGCCTTGGGGGGCCGCTGTGCTAATTGTACAGGTATCTGATGTGATTTTGCCTAGCTTCACCTGCTGCTTCCTGTCTGTTAGGAAGCCTGTGATCCACTTACAGGTTGTGTTCAGGTATCTCTAGCTGATTTAGTTTAGTTAGGGTTAGTAATTAACTGTGTATTAATTACAAAGTTTCAAGACCCGAATAGTGAAAGATAACACTGATATTTAAAGATAAAGGCGAATCCATTTAGATCACTAAAAATCAATAGGTTGTTAAAAAAGTCTGCATAATTACAATTAGACTGATAGCCATCCTGGTTGCATCTCAGAGAAGCAACTCTGGCAAAGCCAAGAAACTTATTTGGTGATGAGGCCACCCTGATATTCCTCTCAACTGCCTTATTATTTATTTGTTTGTTTGTTTGTTTGTTTGTTTGCTTGATCTTATAGGCCGCCCATCTCCCTGAGGACTCAGGGCGGCGTACAACAAAAAGATGAACAATTTTAAAATAACAATAGAAAACAATTAAAAATACATATAAAAATTAAAAACATTTCTCATCATTCATACGCCTGCCGGAAGTATTCTGCCAAATACTATGCAAAGGGGCACTGAATTAGTCTTGCTGTGAATGAACAACTGGAAAAACTACAAAATCTTTTGCTAAACAGAAAGTGATTTAAACAAGGAATTGCACATGCCCTAAACAATTTAGTGTATTATTTATTTCATTAATATGTTTAATCAAATTGATTTTTAACAGCGGAGATCAGTATATTTTATCTTTCCTGAAAAATCATCCCTTGATAAACAGATCTTTAGAGTGCTGCAGCTTCTTCTATATAAAATACACAAAATCATGCAAATCCAATTGTATCTAAAATAAGGCAACAAATAGCTTCACTACCCTATTACTCTACAGTATTACATGTACTCCTTTGCCGTTAACCCCTTCTGACAGCACAGTTCACAATGGTGGATGGATGGCTTGCTCAACCCACAAGAGCCAGGCGGGACAGCGGGATTCCCTGAACTCCAGGCAGAAAAGCCATCCCAGTTGAACCTTCATCAAATCACTGCAATGGCATCTCTAGCCCTGAACTTTGCTTTGCTTTTTTTTTTTTTTTTTTGTAGAGGATAAAGTGGAAGGAACTGTATTCTCAGCCCCAGATGTAACTCCTGTGCAACCAAGGTAAGTTGACTAAAAACAGAACCAAAACCAGTTCTGCACAAATCTGAGTATTTCATTTAGTTCTAAACTGCTTGAATGCAGGCAATACACATTCAAAGAACCTCCTAGACAAGATGCTGTGCAAATGAAGCTCCACCGACTACAGTGGAAGAGAGTATCCAGAAGGCAATGGTTTATTAGAGAAACACCATTCCAAATAACAGAACAACAGAGTCAGAAGGGACACAGTTCCTTTTACCACAAATAAAATGGATTGATTAAAGCAATTGCTTCCTGGAAGAATATTTCAAGAAATGTGTTGTGCTGTTTACACTTTGAGGCTTCTGTTACAGTTACCCTTCCCTTGGGCGAGATGAGACAGAACCGCTCTTCTCATGGCCTATTATCATTTTAATTACATTCTCCTCCCAGGCGGTCTTCTTCATGGACTGCCACAGTTTAGAAGCAGTTACTAAGAACACACAGAACGTTGACTCACAACTAAGGTATAATTATTTTTCAAGCTTAATAAAAATAATTATGGTAGTAAGCACATTGTTACTTCAATAGCCTCTTTTTGCTGACCATTAAGTGGCCTGCTGGTTACTTTAAAATTGATGATTGTACAAAAATGGAGAACTAGTGTTTCACTTTGTTTGACAGTTTAGAGGTCCAAATTTCACTTCCTGTTTGTATGCAGACAAACCAAGCAAATTTGCCATAAACAATTTACTGAAACAACTGAGGGGCTGTGTGTGTGTGTGTGTGTGTGTGTGTGTGTGTGTGTGTGTGTGTGTGTGTGTGTGTGTGTGTGTTTGTACTTGGCATTTACTCAATGCTCCAATGTATTCTTCATTCAATTTGTATAGCTGCCCACTTACCACGTGACTTGGGCACGATCAAAAACTCATCAAAACAAAAGTGAAAAATACATCACTGACAGAGTATAGAAAAAAACCCAGGTCCTTGGGGCCACTAAGGTATGAGGGGTTACACTGTTCCACAGGAGGTGCAGAGGCACTTCTGGGTCCCACCAGGTAATGTGGTTTTAACCAAAGGGATGTGGAACATACCTTGGGATCTTGCATGTGGGATCTTGTGGAAAGTGGAAATAGCTGGAGACAAATAGCCCCACAAATAACTCAGCCTTCTGCTTTCAATGGCTTTCAATGTGATAACCAGCATCTGGAACTGAATCTTAAACAACTATAGACAAACATTTTGGAGAGAAAGGAGGGAATGGGAGAGATGGAAGCAGGTCATGAACTGGGATAGGTTGCAGAAAATAGAAGAGACAGAAGTTAGTCTCGCTTTCTCCAAACTCTATCACAGAACTCAAAGTGCAGGGAGGCTCAGGACTGGTTAATGGAAGGGCTTCTTGCACAAGACAGAGGAATCGGGATGGTTTTAAGAAGTTCAAGGGACCCACAGATGTGGATGCCAGGGCAACTCATTCTGATGCCCAGAGGCAGAAAGCCCTGGATCCAAGGCACCCATGAGTGAGAGGGAAAAGGGGCCATCGCTTGCTTGCCCAGGTTCCACTGTGAGTTTCCACCCAGCATGTTGTGCTTGAGGGGCCACTACCCTCTATCAGTGCTCTTATTATGACCTTATGTTGTGAACTGATTATACTTTTCATAAAAATATTCACTCAAAATAAACTTAAAGCACCAATATGGATTTCTCATACACCCCCCTTCTGTACGGCATGATGGAGTGCCTGAAAATAAAACTCCTACATTATTGTAATGTGATTCACAGAAGAATGTTGATAAAAATGAATATTCCTCTAGTTTCATATTCATGTCTTTAATATAGGTGTTGCATAACTCAGAAATACAACAGTGCTTCATTAGAGCTAAACTTATTTAAAGCAAGTATTTTTATAGGCCTATTTGGGCAGTCACAAATAAACCTTCCAAGCCTCCAGTTCTTGGCATGACCTGGTGACCAAGGCAGAGAAGATGCTCAAAGAGTACAACTCTTACAATTCTGGCCTCCAGAAGAAAACACAACATCAAACCCTAAACACAGCATCAATTTTGGTTAATTGCAGCCTGTCAGCAATGTGATTATTCAAACAGCTCGTGCAAATGTCAATGAGTCTTATTTGCATATTTATTTTTTCCTTTGTTGAAATGTCATTATTAACATTCTACAATGATGAATAGTGCTGATGAAGTGGCTGGATATGTAATTAGTCATAAGGTGGCGTGAATAGATCAATTATAGAAAAAACTGAGATTAAGAAATAATCAAACAAGAACACCCAATTAAAAAAATTAAAAGTAAAAAAACTAAAATGTCCAGATAATGATTTATCATTTTGATTTCAAAACTCGTTTATAATAAAGCCTTTTTTAAAATGTGAGATTGTAAGAATAGATTAATCAGATATCCGAAACAATAAATATGTTCTGCAAAAGCAGAGCTGGACCAATATTTTTCAGACATTGCCAAAAGTCTATTTGACAAAGATTTTCATAAAGGATTTGTCATCCTTCTGTAGTTGAAACATGCACATCTTTAGCTTTGTAAAACATATGGAAATGGGGGAAAGCATGGCTTAAAATACTGCTTTATTTTTAAAAGGAACATCTTCCTTAGTCTTTTGCTATTGCTTGTTTGTTATTTGCTGGGGAACACATTACTGAACACCAGATGGGGACATTCCACATGACCAAACCAATCCATCACCTCTGCGGGGCACAGGTGCAACACAGCCGTGCAGCAACACCCCCATTTCACAGTCTATCGGACACAAACACATGATCGCCAATCAATGGCACCCCAAGGACTTCAGATGGGGGAGGCTCTCTCGAGTCTTACTGGTCCATGCCTGATGACTTCATAATCACACATTATTACATTCACTGGAGGATACAAACTAGCATTTTAATAACCTCCACTGGAAGCGCTTCACGGTGTGCACGTTATTAAGAGCACTCTTTGCAATGAAATCGCTGATTTATATGGCATAAGGCTGAATTATATGAAGTTGGAAACTTCTATCTTAAAAGTATTTCTGTTCAGCCCAAGTGTCCTAAAAACTTCATTCATTTTGACTAAAAGACTAGGTATTTAATCTTTGCACAGAGAAATAATGATATATCAAGCTAACATAGGTAGAAATTTTAAATAATGCAAACATTTGCTACAGAAAACTACACTACAGTCAATAGGGTCCTTCACATTTTATTCAGAACTATTTTCTGAAGTGATGGCTATGTCCATTTTAACTGTATGCCAGGACAATCAATCAAAACTCCAGCAAGGTTTCTATAGTCTTCATAGAGAACTATTGGCCAACTGGTATTTTTCCTCTCTGGGGCCTTCTGGACCAATATTTTTCAGGCCATCCCTACCCCATGTTCTAAAACTCACTGGGCACTGGAAGTGATGGCAGCAGGGAAGCAGCCACATTCCCCAGCTGGGAGACAGGGAAACTCTTTATTAAGCTGGTTACCTGCAACACCGTCTGTGCAGCAGCCGGAGAACGCTTGCGCCGTGCACGTAAGTTGTCTCCTTCTCAAACTTTAGACAGACAAGCGATGGATCAATGTGTTCAGAAAAGAACGAACCTCTCAGCTCTGCTTCTCTAGATTGCTATTCTGAAAGGGAGCGTAATTTTAACAGATTCATTCCCCAGGCCGGCAAGTGGGACCCGAGTGAGATGCCTTGCTCCTACAATGACTTCCTTCGGACTTACTGTAGGCACCTGTTTTCTAAAGCCCAAGAAGAGTGCAGGGCAGAAGCAAGACCAGCACTTGGGTTGGTAGATCCATCTCTCATGGTCGAAGCGATCTGCAACCACGAGGTTTCTGAAGGGGCCAGCAAATTCTACAGCAGAGGAAGTGGACAGTAACCCCTGTGCTCCTTGATCTGGGACGGCCTTCTGGACAACAGTCACCAGGACCCATGAGCTCTCAGTTAGACTATTCAATATTTTCCTTTGTGTAGCAACAGTTCAAACTCACTTTTTTTTATTTCCTAAAACCTGAGCATAACTGTACGGATAGTAAACTTTATGAATCAATATTACTCCTGATTGTTCATTGACTGGTTTCATGGACCAATATAATTACTTCTGCTCTGCATAAACCCTCATCTGAAAACCTGCATTTGAACAACTGCAGAAAGCTGCACATATTGTTAGTGTCGAAAAACAGTGAATTGTTTCTGAAACCATCCCCTATATTCCACATGATTCTGAAAAAGGAAGTAAGCCAAAAGCAAGTTTTTACTTGTAATTTAAATCATTAATATAAAAATATCTTCAAGGCACAGCAATTAGAGCACTTAGAGAAGATAATTTACTTCCCCAGCGAGAGGCACATACACAACAATTCTTCTAAGTTGCATCATAAACACATTAACCAAGAAGCATTCTGTATTTTTCCTTCTTTCCTCAATTTATTTATAATTGAAATCTATGAATTCTAATAGTTACTATTGCTCCATTGCAATTATTTACCAAATTAACAATATCACAGCAGAAAATGCAGATACACATGAATTTGTCAGAGACTTTTCTTTAAAAACCAGTTACTGTTAAAGTAAAACATTTAATTCTTTACGTTATCCTAACAAAATTAGAATTAGAAACATAAATCAGTTCAATATAATTTCCTCTGACAAAAAACACTTCAGAATGTCTAAACCAATTTTAAAATTCATCTTCTAAAAAAGCATAATGTTCATTGCTGAATAATTATCCTTTTCTATTCTTTAGCATTTTTGCTCCCGTAATGTAAAAGATCATTAAAGTGTTTTAAAACTCCATTGGTCAAGCCACCAGCAATTAATAATCCACTATCTTTCCTGGCAAACATGCCTGTGGCTGAACATACAGTAATACAAAATAAAATAATAAAATAAAATACCATTCTGCTGACAAATAACTATTTTTAATGATACATTGACAGGACTTATGAAATTAAACCATTTTAAATACTGTGAAGAATAATCCGTTAGACCACCAACAGGGAAAGCCTGAGCAAGCTAGTTTAAAGCAAATGCACAAAAATCAGCTCCCCCCTCTCTCAAAATGCAATATACCTTGGGAAAGAAATGCATGGAGTTTCAAGATCTGCTTATGAATGACATCAGACATCACCCAAGGCATAATGGGGTTTAACACAGGTTGTTAACTCAGTCATTGTAGTTTGTATGTCACATTATTGCCAACTGTGGCTTCCTCTAAAACCTAATTGGTTAAATAAGCCATGTTGAGGTACCACAAAGTACAACGCCCTGCAACATGCGCCCTCTCCTATGGCCTCAAGGCACACAACATGGTTGCTGAAAGAGAGAGAGAGCTAATGGACACTTACACAGGAGGCTGCACTCGAAGAATTAAGAGATTAGCATGAAATTTGATATCACTGCAGTGGCAGTCCGTCTCTTCCACGGAATTGCAAGGATGGCAGTGATTTTTTCCAAATATACTTGAGCAGAGTACGGCAATCTCCGCCTTTATTTAACAAGTCCTAACCCTAACCCTGCAAACTAAAACCACACATTAAAGCAACCAAAATCCAATCATGGCTGTCCTTGCAGAGCCTTTCTTTGCCTTGCCAGCACCACTGACCCAAACCACAGCCGCCCAACTCCTCTGTTCTGTGTATCTTCCTTTTGTTCTCTGCCATCTCCAATCATTGAATTATTCACAGAACGTCTCTATTGGGACCTCTCTTCCTTCTTTACTGGCATTGGACACCTCCTTGCCCTTCCCCTCCCCTCCCTGCTTTCCTTTTCTCTGGTGACTCCCACATTGAATGGCTTCTGCCAAAAATAACAGAATAAGAGAATAACAGAGTTGGAAGGGACCTTGGAGGTCTTCTAAGTCCAACCCTTTTCTCTGTACTCTTTCAGAGTCTCAAAATCTTTTTTTATATCGTGGATGCAAAATTCCGAGTGTGGTCTTACCAAGGCTTTGTAAAGCGATACTAACATTCACATGATCTTGATTCAATCCCTCTGCTAATGCAGCCTAGGACTTGTGTTGGCTTTTTGCGCAGCATATTCAAGTGTTTGTCCACTAGGACTCCAAGAGCCCTCTTGGAAACACATGAAATAGATGCTTGGGGGTCCTGCTGTGACCAACTTCTAATGCCTCAGTCTTGGCACTGACTGCTTGCTCCTGCCTGATCATACCAATGGCATTAATCTAGAAAAAAGGGGAGAAAACCATTTTGTAGGGAGCAACACAGAAATTAATATCAACTTACCTATCAGATTTGAATTCAGGAAAGGAGCTGGAGATAATCCTTCACTGGGTCCTAATTGTTCATCACTCAGCTGATCACCATAGGAAGGAGTATCTATAAAACCCTATGCGTAAAGAACAGTATTTAAGCAGCTATTATTTTGCAGCTCCACTTACTCAGTTCAAGTAAACTGAAATGAAAACATGGATGTACAGAGGGTCATTTTTGATGAAATTGGATTTTAAATGTTGGTGTCACAGAATATATCCTACTGTAAGCCGCCCAGAGTCCCTCTGGGAGTTGGGCGGCATAGAAATTTTTTAAATAATAATAATAATAATATACAGGTGAAACTCAAAAAATTAGAATATTGTGCAAAAGTTCATTTATTTCAGTAATGCAACTTAAAAGGTGAAACTAATATATGAGATAGACGCATTACATGCAAAGCAAGATAGTTCAAGCCGTGATTTGTCATAATTGTGATGATTATGGCTTACAGCTCATGAAAACCCCAAATCCACAATCTCAGAAAATTAGAATATTACATGCAATCAATAAAACAAGGATTGTACATAGAACAATATCGGATCTCTGAAAAGTATAAGCATGCATATGTAATCAGGACTTGGGCCCCTTTTGCAGCAATTACTGCCTCAATGCGGTGTGGCATGGAAGCTATCAGCCTGTGGCACTGCTGAGGTGTTATGGAAGACCAGGATGCTTCAATAGCAGCCTTCAGCTCTTCTGCATTGTTCGGTCTCATGTCTCTCATCTTTCTCTTGGCAATGCCTCATAGATTGTCTATGGGGTTCAGATCAGGCGAGTTTGCTGGCCAATCAAGCACAGTACTCCCACGGTCATTGAACCAGGTTTTGGTGCTTTTGGCAGTGTGGGCAGGTGCCAGGTCCTGCTGGAAAATGAAGTCAGCATCCCCATAAAGCTCATCTGCGTCGGCAGCTCGGCAGCTCTCCGACCTACAGCTGATCTTCAAAGTGCAGAAAAATGGCACGGAGTTCTGCCGGCTCCCCTGACAGAAACACCAGTGAATCAAATCCCTCGGATCTTGCAACAAGGTCCGCAGTCCCTCCGATCACCACAGGGCAGCCATGTGAGCTGAGAAACCCCGATTCACAGCTGGTCGAGCTCTCGCTGGCATCGGAGTTCTGCCGGAACGCGAACAGAAACTCCTGCCAGCATTCAGCAAAAATGAGGATTGGAGGTGGCTTTCGAGCCTAGGATAACCAGCACTCCACCCTGATTGCAAACTTTATCTCAGGACTTTATCTCAGGCTTCTTGTTGTCGTTCCCCTCCAATAACAACAAACGAAATACAAACTCAAAAATCTAAAAATATCAAGTTAATCTCTGATTACTCAGGATGCTGAGCAGAGAAAAGGTTTTCACATCCCTCTTGGTCAGACTGAGTAAAACAACTGACTTAGTGGGGTCAGAGAGGAGGCGTGGCCGAATAATTATTACTCAGTCCCGGGTAATCAGACGGAAGTTAACCCATGCTTGGACTCGCCAAGCAGCACACAGGAGAATTGTTGATTCTATATTGTAGATATTTTGCTTTTGATAAAAATACTGTTCAGATTATAATTGAAGAGGTGTCATATAATGGAATCAAAAAATATGTGCCTATTAGGATTATCCCATCTCTAAAAGCAGACATTTCTGGAATCTGACTATTACCTCTTCCCTCCTCAGCCACCAGGACTTCCACAGATTCATCTTGGTCACCCCAATAACTGCGAGGCCAGATGGTCTGCATGCCAAGTTAATGCACCACTCCTGAATTGTAGCCCTTCCCCTGTGCCTACCCTACTATCTGACTCTATCCACCCCTTGACTAAAATAGAGCTTTCTCCGTAAGACCAGCTGGTCAGATGGAAGGCACAAAGGGGAGCCAGGGTTGTGGCCACAACATGTTTCTTCTCTGCCAGGACCCAGGGTTAGGCCTCCCCCACCCACCCACCCACCCACCCACCAGGATTCTCTCACATGCAGACTATTCCTGGAATGATATTTCTTCATTCTATGATTTAATGGGCAATCTGTAGAGTCAGGAAAGTTTCCTGTTTGGCATTTCAGGGAGACTGTGTGTAAAAATATAAAGGAGATAAAAGAGAAGATAAATTCTACAGAATCACATACATACAAGAAGCGAATCCTACCTCCTCGTGTTTCAGCTTCTCCAGAGCTGTTGAAATATCTGAGCTTTTTCCAAGAAGGCTGCCATTTTCCTGTAAAAGAAAAAAATGTTTAGCATAATGTACCAACCTTTACATTTCTAAATAAACAAACCATAATAATAAGAAAACTGATGATTTCAGTTTTGATGAAACTGATGAGCCTGATCAGTGGTCTATTTGGACAGTAGTTTGTATCATGAATAACTGTACAAATTATATACACACATACTTGGTGCTCTTGGAGAGATTAGTAACCTGAAGCATACATGCCACTTAAGAACCATGCTGTCCTGGTGTACTTATAGTTCCTTATACAATTAAGGAGATGGTGACATGTTTAGAACCCACTTATCTCCCAAAGCACTTGACAACCTTTAAGAAAAGAGTATATGAACTCTCATAAAAAATAAAAAAGCTATAATCAGGGTTTGATGCTGCAGTGTTGGCCACAATGACCTAAGTGCAGCTGGGATTCCCCTTGTGTTAGCTAGATAGGGAGACATTACAATTCTAGTTATCAAAGTACTCTTCAAGTAACTTATAGTTGTCATTTTTTTGCTTGAACATTCTATATTCTACTAGAGGGGTGAACCTCTAGTCCAAAACACGTCATTAAATTAAATAATATTCCTGATAATCACTGTAATCAAAATAATTGAAGTGGCTGGGAATTGTAATTAAACAACATCTGGAGGCACACAGATTATATATTTTTTAAATCCTACCTTTATTATTTTATAATAATAAAAATAATAGGTGGCAAACATACACAATGCTCCTTCCTCCTCCTCCTTTCCCCACAACAACCATCTTGTGAGGTGGGTTGGGCACAAAGTCAACCAGCCAGCTTTCATGCCTAAGGTAGGATAAGAACTTGAGACTTCTGGTTTCTAGGCCATAGGGTGATGCTTCAACTAACAATTTAAAACCATTTAATTCTAGTAGAAAAACTATTTTCTTCAACATGACCCAAACTATTTCAAACAAGTATGCTATATTAACTATTCTACATGTAATAATTACTTCAATTGCTTTACTGGACTTACATGATGACAATAAACAAGTAATTAAACCTAACATCCACATTTTGGCTGGGGACACCAATGTTTGATGGAAAGCTTTCATGAGGAAACTCCAGTCAGGAAAACTGTGGGAAATTTGAGGCCCTCTCTGGACAGTAATGAACTCTTGATTCAAACCTCACACTCCCAAACCTGGACAGCTGCTGTAACACATGTTCAGATCCGTTCACAAATCTCCCTAGCTCGTATCTCATTTTCTGATTAGTTATTTGTGTTGGGAAATAATTCAGAGTTGCTCATTAAAAGCACCCCAAGGCAAATACATGTTCAGGAAAGTGCTCAGATATTGGATATTCCTGTAATTGGCTTTAACTACAGTTACCGAATTTTTTGGAGTATAACACGCACCTTAGTTTTTTGGGAGGAAAATAGGAGGGAAAAATTCTGCCTACCAGGTATTCATCTGGCTAGTCCTTAGTCTGGTCAGCTTCAGCACATTAGTTTGCTGGTTTTGAGCGTGCGTGCTTGCTTTTTATCCCCTGGTTGGGGATAAAAAACAGTTTCTAAAATGAGAAAAGCATGCAAAGGGAAGATGGCTTCAAAGCAGGCTTCACTCGTTAGCACCTCGTTAGGGCTGAACAAAAGGCTTCGTAAAAGCTACATTTGGAGTATAAGATGCACCCAAATTTTCAGCCTCTTTTAGGGGGGGAAATGTGCATCTTATACTCCAAAAAATATGGTAAGTTATTCTCTTACCATTGTAGGTTCGTAGGAAGGACTTGACTGACCGCTTGCTTCCCAAGATATCGTCCCTGCTCGTTCCTCCATACCTATCAGTAGAAAGAAAATGCATGCTCTGTAATAAAATGCGAAGACTCAAAGAAATCATGGGTTTAAATGGCTCAACTTCAATCTCCTGAAAGCATTCAGAAGATACCCCAGGGCAGCTTTCTCCTGACTACTCACACCCAAATTAGATGACAGTTTATATTAAGTGAGGATATATTCTGAAAAAATGCTTTAAGCTTAGTTACACTGAATCGCATTTGCCTGTTAACGACAAGGCAATTTGGGAAGCTCTTCTTTGTATTTTCTTTCATCTGTTTGCCACATAGTAATAATATATGTGATCTTGCATACTGCAGACTCAAGCTTGATTGCAAGTCATTCACAAATGTTATGAAACTCAGTATTTCCTTGCTCTCTTCACTATCAAATGCTTTTTGGAAATTCACAAAGTTTGGCAAAGGAAAAAGTTTAATGGTATGACTGTGCTGATTCATCATCTCTAGCTGGTTGTTTTGCAGGCTTCCTGGGGCTCTGGATCAACTCTGAACTAGATTCCAAAGAGATACCTCAGAAGACTGAGGATGTGAGTGACATTCCTTGAATCAGGGGTGCTCTTTCTGGGATGTGAGGCAGTTGCAGAAACCTGGGAAAAGGTGCGACTTCTTTAAAAAGCTGGAGACAAGGGCTGTAGGTGAGCTCTGACGTACCATTCTGCAAAAATATCCAAAGTGCCACCTAGTTCTACAATATGCCAAGAACAAAAACCTCAAGACAGTAATTCTCTGGATCTACATACATCATTTATTTTACATCAATGTTGAAAGGAGGTTGCTTTTACTACCGGTAGTAAATTTTAGTAACTTTTATTTTTCCTCTAACTTCTTGGATACACAACTGAACACTTGTGAGTAAAAAGGATGTAACAACTGTGCTAAACTTAATACAAAATGGCACAAAATCTTACGCTAATAAATTGCATGACAAATTATTTATTTTTGAGAATAATCTTTATACAGTAATGCCATATGCAGGATTTACTCAAAAAGCACAAAGAAATGACATTTGTTAAGTGATATATATAACTCCATAATTTACAAAAGCAATAAAATCTCATCATGATTGCTACATTATCATTATACAATGGTAATTTTCTACAGCATTTCCCAGAGCCCCAGTCCACTATGACTTTGCCACACTCTACAGCTGACGATGTCATAATTTCATTGTACTTGGTCCAAGTAGTGAGGAAGTATGGTGAATGGCACCAACAAAGGCAGAAGTCACCCTTTGCATATCGTTCTTTTCTCCATAAGAGAAGGCAAAATGACCACCATAGCAAATGCAAACATAAAGATCTTCCATATTCTGATGCAAAGAAAGAAAACAATATGTCTATGGCAGTGGTGGGTTGTAAATTATTTTGCTACCTGTTTGCGCGCACACTCATGCGACGCTTCTGCCGGGTGGGTGGGCAGAGCCCCCTGCCGTCAGCGCTACCGGTTCTAAGAACCGGTCCGAACCAGGAGCAAACCATCGCTGCTCTATGGAGATTCTCAGTCAGCCAAGTCATGGTTGTCCCAAAGGTGCTTTTTCAGGAGGCAATTGGACTTTTCCAGTTGCCTCCTGAAAAAGCACCTTTGGGACTAAGAACACAATACATTTAAAAGACTTGCAAAACCTACAGTACATATACACTCAAATATACTGTATAGAGAAAAAAATAGTGCTACAATTAGCACCTATAGCTTACATAGATGCAATAAGATTCCACTCCCATGAAAAATTCTATCAAACTCGCTTCTAATACTAAATTAGTAGGACTGTCTTTCTTCCTCTTGTGATCAAAATGCAAAACAAAAAATACCAAGTTCTTGGATAGGGAGATCAGAGAGAAAAAATTTTGGTTATGAGGGCAGGAATCATAGTCAGATGTTCCCTGGTTTACTTAACAACTTTCACAAACAGGAGGAAATAAGCCAAAGAAATCATTTCACACTCACACAATTCTCATAATCACATTTAAGGATTCAAACCGGGTCAGTAAGTAATTTTCTCCCTAAACCGAATAACTGGTTTATTAAGTGATCATGCAAAAATCAGGCTATGGAAAAATGAAAAGCACTGTCTATACATTTTTGTTTCACACAATGAGTCATTGTTTTATTGTAATAATCTTCAGGTGGTGGTTCTTTTTTAAACATCTTTAAATATATTATGATTATG
Source organism: Diadophis punctatus similis (assembly GCA_023053685.1). Taxonomy (NCBI): domain Eukaryota; kingdom Metazoa; phylum Chordata; class Lepidosauria; order Squamata; family Dipsadidae; genus Diadophis; species Diadophis punctatus. The sequence continues at coordinate 21,738,120 of JALIGW010000012.1, forward strand.
CAATCTGTTGAGAATAATTTGAAAATAGTTTTTCAGTGTCATGCAAATAATGAATGTCAAAGTAACGCTTTCTTTACTGAATTGCTTTCTTATTATTGAATAGCAAACCAGATTCAAAGGTGTAATGCCAAAAAAGCCACTGGCTTTGCTATCCAATCAATTGCACTGGACTCAAATAACACACTTCCCAACGAACAACATTCTATCAAGACCCCCCAATGAAGATTTTCTAGGAAAGCTGTGAAATCCCACCTGCTTCCTTATTATTCTGCATTTTCACTGGACTGTTCCTGGGTTTTGTCTTTATAATAAAACAGATTTACTTATGCAAGCTACCTGGATTTCTCTTTTGCCTTTGTAAGTAAGCCAAGAAGTACTTTAAATTGATGCTCTTAACTGGTTGCAACAGGACGGTTGAAAATAATGTAACAATACTGCGATCACCTGTTCAGAGCCTCCAGCAGCCCTCTGAATGTGGAAGCAAAACTCTTCTCTCTTTCCCACTTCTCCCCACCCCTCAGCTGCTTTCTGCAGATCAAAGCCTAATTACTGCAGAATAAAATCAAACATAATGGTCCAAATCAGGGCTGTCAAACTTGCGGCCCGGATGCGTCAGGCGCTGGCCACACCCACGCCCGGTTTAGCGAAGGGGGAAAAAGTCCCGATACGTCACGACACCACCGTGACGACGCGAGTTTGACATTCCTGGTCTAAATGATCTTTGGCAGAAACGGATACATACATACATACCCTGTTTCCCCCAAAATAAGACATCCCCTGATAATAAGCCCAATCGGGCTTTTGAGTGCATGGCAATAAGGCCAAGCACTTATTTCAGGGTTCAAAAAAATATAAGACAGGTCTTATTTTCGGGGAAACACGGTACATACATACATACATACATACATACATACATACATACATACATACCGTGCATACATCAAAAAGTCTGATCCCAGCAAAAAGTAGCACATTGTTTACTTAACATTTCAAAATTTCTCCATTCCAATGAGAATTCTTTTAACTAAAGCAAATAAATTAACAGGAAAAAGTATGCAGAGCGATAATAGTACCGGTATTAACAAAATAATTTTTCAAAAATGGGAAAAAAGAAAAAGCTATGCAAAATTATTTCATGAACAAAACATTCCCCAAAACTGACCCAATTGCTCATCCTCTTGTTCCTGGGATACCCACTCCACGGAAGAAAACAACTAGTGATAATTACCGCCTATCAGCAATCCTCTGCTGCAAATCAGGTAGAGATTTATTCATCCAATGTTCATTGCTTTCTTTTATCATCCCAGTCTTCAAGGGTTTTAAATATTAGGGATGTAATATTTGCACATCTTTATTCCCAACCATTCCATTCAAAGTCTTTTTACAATTCTTTGAGTTTTAGCTCAAAACACAATAATATCAAGTTAGGATTGTAATGTCTGGAATTTATTTCTACCAAGGCAACTGCAGCTCATTATTATTAAACATTCTTTGGAGTGCCAGATATACCCAAAACAGAATTATCCATTGTACTGATTATAAAATCAAAATTTTATATTGTTCAAGGCCAACTTCCATTGCTTTACAAAAGCACAACATCCATGCTCATTATCCCAAAGCTTACATGAAATTCAGGTTAATTATTTATGTTATCAACTTTCTTCAACTTCTTATAAAAATAGATTTGCATAGGAACTTCAATCAATTCTTCCAAACCTTTTAGCAACTGCAAAATTTCAAAATAGCAATTGAACTATGATCCCTAATAACCAAATAGTCCAAAAAAGCTGAATGAACTGCCAAAAACCAAAGCAAAAAAAAAAAAAAACCCTTCATCTGCATTTTATCGGAAGTAATGTAAAAAATTTAGCAGCAACTGAATTTTCCCATATCGAGTTTTGTGTGTGGTTAAAATGGTCAACATTCTACACCTGTAACCTATTATTGTCCATATGGATCTTGCCAAATTAATTCCAGTCAAAGTTAAGGGAAATGTGCACAGGTTTAGACCAGCATTCCTTGTTTCATCCCAAAGAGATATTTATGAAGCATCTGAATTCCTATGGAGGAAATCCTCAAATTATGAACACAAATGAGTCTGGAATTTTGGTCATACATTGTTGTGGTAAGTTGAGTCATGTGACTGGTCACCGTGATTTATTGAATTACCTGGTTCTTAAGTCTGAATCCAAATTCTCCAATAGCCGTTTTTGGCTGGAAAATGGCAAAAAGCCTTGCAAAATGTGATCCTGTGGCCATAGGACCTCTGCAACTGATTGTAAATGCGAGCAGTTTGCCAAGTGCCCAAAATGCCATCACAGGACTGTAGAGATGGTGGGGTAGATGTAACATCAAGGATGGGTTGCGAGTGATTTTTTTGAGCCCCTCGTAACTGAATGGTTAACTAACCGTTTGCAAGTTGAGGACTAAGTGTGTGTCACAAGTGTTTTATAGGATGCCATTATCCACCATACTGACAGGCTTCCTTGAAGAATATAAAACTATCTCACATCAAGATAGAGCCAGTAAACAAATACATAAAGTAGAAATAGAAAATAAGGTGATTTGATCAGAAGCCAAAACATTTTCTTTTTCTTGCTAGTAATCAGACTTTGTTTTTTGAAATTCTCTCCAATTTCAAACGTTGCTTGTTACATTTTGAGGATGAGAAGGTAATTAAACTAAGGTCATAGGTGATGCATGTTGTTTGTTTTGCCTTTGATTTTATCTGAATCTTATGCCCAACACTAATGAAACATTTTTTTAAGATCACAGGATCCAATGTTAAACTTTCTATTCTTTTTCACAAGTCTCTCTCCTTAGGACCCATTCTGCACTTTCCAGTTCTATTGCTTCTATATTAGAGGTGAGGTGGGTTATATCTTACTTGCTTATTCTGTTTCATGGAGTTCTTCTATATCCTCCAAGACGCTTGGGTACAGTTGTTCCCTGCAAGCAGATGGAGACAGTAACAAATACAATTTTTTAATGGCAACATCCCCATGTGAGGGGAATTTACAGGCTCAAAATCCTAAATCTTTCAAGAAAAGTAAACAAAACCCACTATTAGACACGGTAATTAGTTGTTGTTAAGTGCTTAAATCTCAGGTGATGTCAAAATAATTGTGTAGATGTTAAAATTACAACTTAAGTCAGCCCTACACTAGATAATATATTCATTGCTAAATTTATATGAACATCTGAATGTAGGCGGGAGCGCTGGGCAATTCTCACGGAACCCAGGTCAAAGGAATCTTTCTCCACAACCTGTTTCCCAACAGTTCTTAAGCTTCCTAGGCAGCCTGGAAGCACAGCAGATGGGAATCCGGGAAATGACAACTCCCAAATATCCAATGTGCCAGGCCAGGGAAGACTGGATTAGAGTCCCCTCTTAAAAAACAATACACCTTTGCAACCACACTTAATTCCATATGAAATACTTAGAGCACATAATGGGGCCTGGATTATTTTCTTAAATACAGTTCCTTTTAAGCAACTGGCTTCCACCTGGCACATTAATTATTGTTAAAGTCTTAAGCATGTTAATGTCTGTGTTTCTTTGGAATACAGTATTTGTTCCAGTGTAAATGAGAGAAGCAGCCATCAGTTAATTACAGGGTACTTCCAATATTCAAAGTGCCACCAAAATCAATACCATAACATGGCTTTGAAATTCAATCCTCAACACACTCCTTGGAGGTCAAAGACCATTGTGATTGCTTTAAAAACTAAAATTATACCCACACCATCTGCTCACACTAAATCTCACAACAATGTTAAAACCTGAATGACAGAAAACAAGGAATTAACTTTGGTTGCTAATGAATCCACACTTTTTTGTTTGGAGGTTTGTAATAGAAAAAGCAGAATGTTGTTCTTACAGGGAAGGGCATATGCCAGACCTTTAGCATCACTAAACAATAAAGGCTGTAAACACGTGCTCTATTTATGGCAACTTTTCCAGTTTAATATAGTATCCAATCAAAGAAAACCCCAGAAGCTGCCTGGTAGATCATTGCTCACTAGCAACGATGCTGGCTGCAGAAGTGGATTTACTATCAATTCTGCTTTCATTCTGCCCAACGAAAGTTATCCAGATTGATCCTTGCTATCAACTCAGACAAGATCACAGACTGATCAACTGCTTTATCCAAAACTGCTTAAATGTGCATCATTGAATTTTAACAGATCAACCTGAACAGTCAAATTTCAACCATCAGTAAAATCCTATAGTAAAGCTAACACAAATAAACTTTTGTCTAACCATAATTTACTCTGGCAAATATTTATTTGCAGAGATGTAAAAAATAATTAAGAATGTTTGCATATTTTAATAATTGAAATTTGCAGCAAACACTGATAAATCTGATTCAGTTCTCAGTCATCAAGATATCTGAAAATGTTTTCTTTCATTTAAAGAGGCTTTCCAAAAGCCTTTTAATGTCAAAACTTTTAAAGCCAAGGAGAACATTTCCCCTTTTAATTGCTTTTTTAATTAAATATTTTCCAATGACATTGGGACTTTTATTTAAATATATATAGAACACTTTCCTATCTTGATGTAGAAAAGATCTCCACATATGCACACTAAATTCAACTAAACATTTTACTAAAATTAGCAGCATCAAATAACTAGATAATCAACCATGTAGCACTAGCATCATAAAGTAATTCTGCTAAAGAAAATTCCCAGGAGAACAAAAACAAACAATAAGCCTTACAATAAAGTAAAATTGGTTCATTTAGTCATTTTTCAATCTGGTTTAGTTGGGATGGCTGACAAAGTCACAATCCTATATTCAAATAAATAAAAATTTATCCTGAGAATAAATTCATTAATCATTTGTTTCTTGCAGGTACTGCTGCTATATCCTTAAGAGAAAAATTGATACTGCTTTTTTCCGTGTTTTTTGTACGTAGTTAAAAAACCTGCCAATAGCAGCTAACATGGCCTTCCTCAGATCCCTGTTGAGAAGCAGGTTGTTCCCCAGCCCACCAAGTTTATTATTTTTATTGTGTTCATGAATGTTCGATTTTTTTTGAAGTGGTGCATAACACTTTGATGGACAATACATAATTTTAGAATGAAAGTTGTATGCAAACATAAATAGCAAGATTACACACACACACACACACACACACACACACACATCCTTGTGCCTTAATTTCTTTGGCTTATTATATCTTGCTCCCTTTCTGCACTTTAAACGAAGTTAAAGGGAAAAGCCATGTATATATCTATATAACCAGGGCAATGCTAATACTTCATTTTTAGTTTCTTATTTTATTGTTATATCAGAGTAAAACTGTTTTTTCAGGAAATTATAATCCATTACTTGAAATGCCATTTCTGGCTTCCACAATAATATATTCAAGAATTACATTTTTAAAAAAAAGTCTGCTAACTAAATGAAACAAAATATACTTCACTATTAGGAAGAAAATTATTTGATCAACATTTCACTGCATGAAAATCCAAGTCATACACATAAGGCTGAAAAGTATCTAAATGCAACAAACCATATATAGCATGTTTAAGAAACCATAAACAAAATTTCTGTATATAATTATGAATAGTCACCCTATGAGAGCAGGAAAGCCAGGAGTGTTAAGTGTTATACAACACTGTACAGTCGAATATAGTTTAAATGACAAGGAATGAATTAATCTAGACGCCTAAGAATCCTGATTTGAAATTTTACCAGTATAATTCAGTATGTAGCCTTCAAGACTTTTGTTTATCCAACTGTAATACAGGGGTGATTGGTAATATTTTCAAGGAAGGATTGAAAATTGATGTAATTTTTCCAAAGTGATTGCTGACAAACTGAATACATGGCTTACATAATTGATATGAAAAGATTTGTATAGAAAGAAATCAGCATCACAGGGGAACAAAGAGCTAAGAGATCTCTGAGAGTTAAAGCCTGGATTTCTCCGGAAGAGGAGGGGCAGCAGGGGCTGTTTACTGGATTAAATACACACACACAGTCTAAGACCTAACTAACCTTATTATCTTTCCCTTTTCACTCCTACTAGCTCATATCATCATCTTCTTCTTGCCTTCTCTTTATCCAGGTTTGTTCATCATCCTTTTTCTCTCTCTTCACGAAAACTCACTAGTTGCAACAGCTTCCATTTCTTGATAGTGGCTGGTTTGTTTGTGAAAGAGGCTGTCTGATACTTGCAGATGGGGGGGTCAACTGATTTTGTAGACGGATATGCTTTGAGAGGCAAATCATTTTATTTAATTGGTTATTGATAGGATTTCAAGTGAAATAACACAATATGCATATTACATGTGGAAATAAAAATCCACTGTTCCTTTTATTTTCAAACTTTTTAAAAAACATATTTCCCCAGTGTGTCACAGTCAGTAGGTAAATGCTGGTGATTATTTTGCTATGTGTCTGTTTAACTGAAAGGAATTAAGTCATTAAGAAAACAATTTCACAAATCTGTGGCTGCTTAAATTTTTGACACAATAACTTTGGTGACCATAACTTTAGTATTTAGGGAACTAAAACACTGCTATGCTGTAAATGTAGCTTTATAAACCCAACTTCCCCATCCTCAGATGATCAAACTTTCTGCATTTTTCCACAATTGCAATCAAAGGAAAAACATGAAATTCATCAGCTGTTGTCTTCATCAAATTTTCAGAGAGGCACTTGGCTTGTTTTAAAATTAAAAGTTGAAGTTAAAATTACAAGGATTCTGCAAGGGAGTGGATCTGACAAAATTCAAGTAAAATCCTCAGGGAGATAAAGGGTAGTCAACTTTATTCAGGACCACAACAATATACTAAATGCTTTCCATTGTAGGAAGCCGGGAGAGGATCAAAAGTGCCTATCATAGAGAGATAATAGAAACCTAATGTGGTTAATTCTATTGGACAAGATATAAAAAGTGCACGGTTCTGTAACAAAATATAACACATGCTGTCTTAAGAACAGATTCATGCAACTCATTTAAATTTTCAATATCTGTTCTTCTCTGGGAACATTATCATCTCCTGAAGTTCTGAGTTCTTTATTTTCTATTACACACATCAGTCAACATTAGCCGTATTAAATCAATCTGATTTTTTAATTTCAGGTGAAATGTTTTGACTACAAAAAATGGATTAAGCCATTTTTAAATAACATTATTGCATTCACAATAAATGACATATCTTCAACAGTTAAAATGCACTTTGTATATTAACTTTAAAAGATTAACTCCAGACAGAACTGTTTTTCACATAAGTTGGAAATATTTTGCCCTTCTGACAGATGTAGTTTGTTGTACCTACTTAGTTGCAAAGATTTTAACATGTCAAATACAGGTGGCTCAATTCTGGCTGTCATGTATTCATGTATTTGCAATTCTGGCCTTATTTTTGGTTATTTGTTCATACTTGTTTTTAAAAAGTTGGGATAAGGCTGTTTGTATGGTATAATTATATTTGCTCTCTCACCCAGCCTCTTTCAATTCTTTCAATAAATGATCAAGTTATTCCAAACAACTGGGGTAAGTGAAGCAAGAATGCCCCATACATTGGACCAGCGATTGTGGTTAGAACAGAGCCAGGAGAAATGAATGCAGCTACTGTATATTGGACAGACAACTGTGTTGGCCCACAGACTCCACAATCTAAACACTGAATTCCAACAGACTCAAGGGATTGTTATTTATGACCTCATTATCTACAGCTTTACACTGCAACTAATGCTGCTGATATTGAAATAAGTTTATAAACTCTAATTGATAATTTAATTTTGGGTTGTTATAGCCGGATAAGAATTTCTCTGGACATAATAATGTGTAAAACTACTTAATTGCTTTGCTAATCTGTTTTCTAGTGCAAACTGACTAGTTGAAAAAAAAAGTTTTGAAAGGAAGTACAGATAGTTCTAGACTTACAACAGTTTGTTTAGTGACCATCTGAAGTTACCGTGGCACTGAAAAAAGTAACATGACTTTTTGAAACATATCCCCATGGTCACGTGATCCAAAATTCAGACACTTGTCGATTGGAATGTATTTATGAAGGTGCAGCATCCTGGGGTCGTGTGATCACCTTTTGCAACTTTCTGACAAGCAAAGTCAATGGGGAAGCCAGTTTCACTTAACAGCTGCATTGATTCATTTAACTGTGGCAAGAAAGGTTATAAAATGAGGCAAAACTCATTTAACAATTGTCTTGCTTAGCAACCGAATTGTTGGGCTCAATTGTGGTCGTAAGTCAAGATTACCTGCGTTTTATGACTCAAGTCTGTAGTAAGCTACTCAGCTCCCAACATACCTTCACATGTGCTAAAGTTAGTGCTCTAAAATTTTGAAGCACAATATGAAGAGCAGAACCTTAAACTTTATTAAGCCCTACAAGCCACAGCAACAATGATTATAATGGTAGTTGAAAGTTATAGTCTTTACAGGAGCCACATAATATAACCAAGAGGATTCTCCAGTTGCCTGTGGAAAAAATGGAATCAGTCCAGGTAGCATACTTATTCTCTAGGCCCAACATAGAATACTATGTAATAACATAGACTGAATACTCCGCAGAGTTCAATGTAAACCTGTGGTAAGATGGGTGGCCAATTAATTTTACAAATAAATGAAATTTATGGCACTGTCCAGGGGAGATTGGATATAGGTCAACCAATTTCCAACACACTATTGAGGCCTTCTTGTCCACTCAATTTTATCTGAAGAAGGGCCAAAAAATAGAAATACAGATTATGGTATGAGAGTATAAGAAATTGGAAGTTTTCTCCAAGGAATTTCTTTCGGAATCTGTTTTGCTCTCCTCACTTCTGAGGAAATGCTGAAATATTCTGGCATGTCTTCCCACTTAGCCCATCAAATTAGATAGCTCATTATATAGACTGAGTATACAACATGTATATAGAGCCGAGGTGGTGCAGTGGTTAAAGTGCAGCACTGCAGTTCAGCTGTTCAAATCTCACCGGCTCAAGGTTGACTCAGCCTTCCATCCTTCTGAGGTCGGTAAAATGAGGACCCAGATTGTTGGGGGCAATATGCTGAACTCTGTAAACCGCTTAGAGAGGGCTGTAAAGCACTATGAAGCGGTATATACCGTAAGTCTAAGTGCTATTGCTATGTATATTAAAATTAAGCATAATATAATAAAAATGTAGACATGTTTCTCCAAATTAAATTATTTAAATATAACTTAAGACTCAAATTGTAATAAGACTAATAATATTGAAACCATTTTAAGATAAACACATTTTATGTCAAAGCTGCCAAATCCCAAGATATTCAAATCATACCCAAAAATGCAATTTGCAAAATGCTGTCAGAACCATAATATGGTAAAAGGAAACAATTTGGCCAACCGAATTTGCAATATTCTTTAGAGAATAGAGAATTAGTAATAGAGAATTAGAGAAACAACCTAAGGAGAATTACTGGAAATACTTTAGTCAATATCGTGCTCATTTCCCTTTGTCAAACTGTCAGAAGAATAAGCAAATAGTATGTAAGAAACAAATACAATTGAAATTACTTAATATTAGAGTATTAGTGAACAATACTATTAGAATTTAATACTAGAATTGTCAGCTCTCATGCAAGTTTACATGACATCGGACACTAGAGTAACCAGCAAATCTGTTGTATAGGATAGCTGAGCTACAGTGGAAGAGGAATACTTAAACAATAGACAACATAACTCCCTTAAATATTGGCCATGAAGCACCTGCCACAAAAAACTGAAGCATGCTCTTCAATGAGCAGAAAACTCGGCTATCTAATTTTGCTAAAGAACAAAGACATCCTAACATTACAAGGATAAGAAACAGAAAGACAAGCTGACCCAGCAAAAATACAACTTCTTCCTTCAGAGGCAAAGAATATTTGAACTACAAACCAGTTGGCAATCTACTGGACACAGCAAACTAGATTTCAGGACCCAAACTAAGCCAATTGAGTTCTATAACTATATACTCAATTGCAAATAAAATTATTTAATTTTCAGGAAATAATTAGAATAATTCAGTCATGATATGAAAGATGCTGGAGACAAAGACCTGAAAAAAATAAAGATAAGAGGGATAGAAAAAAAGTTGTGCTATAATTTTGAAATTACAGAAATACAATTAAAAGTTTTATGAGGCAAATTACACTGTATAGATGTGATTTAGCACAGCAAGTGAAAGTGCTGAAAGAAACTTTTCATGTTTAAAATAGAAATGAGTTTTTGATTCCATGTAAGCACTGTATTAATATTTATCCCATGCTCCTAAAACCAAATACTGGTATTTGATTTTGTCAAATCCAGTTTTCAGATTATAAAATTTTTGAAGTCACAAAATTAATCAATTATCCAAAATGTTAAAAAGAACTTGTATGTACCATAGTACAGTAGGAACAATTGACATGAAACATTTTTAGTTAATATTCAGCATACAGAACATATGCGCAAAGTTTACCGATATGAAAAATCAAGATTTGGCAAGGAACTCACTAAATCAACTCCTCCAACAAGGTACACTGTATTTACAATTAGATCAGAAACATAATTTCTTGAAATACAGTCCCTCCTTCTACATTTATATAAAAGGATGATTATCAATTGTAGAAAATATTAAAGATGTTAAAATTTATGCACATATTGATGCAACAGAAGCATTTGCTTTTTTATAGAAAGTAAATGAAGGGATTGAAAGAGAAAACTAAGGATATCACCATCACTCAAAACATACACACACACACACACACACACACCCACACCCACCCACACACGCCACTAGTTTGCAGCTTTGCTAATTTTCACTGCAATTTCTAGACAGATAATAGTACAGGAAATCCTTTCTCCAGCATCAAGAAAACCTTAAAACCCTAATTATCGTTAATTATTTCTGCTTCTTATGCTAATGATTAAATCTACCTCAACATATTACCAAGTAGTACAGTAAGGAAGCATGTTTAGCAACCATCACTTGGGAGAAGGATGGTTAGCTTTAGTAACAGTACAATATGAACACTGTATCTGCACCACAGGATTAACTATTTCTTCTTCATTTGTCCTGGGTTGCACAACTAGGCAGGGACGCCCCCTCCCCTCCCCGTGGGTCACAAGCAAGTGGGGGGAGGCACCACTTTTGGAAGAAAACTACCAGGCTTGCCAAAGCAAAGAAAGGCCCCGATCCAAACCAGCTCTGGGCTGCCCCATGTGCAGAGGGAGCAAAAGTGGCGACAGCGCCCCCGGCCCTCCCTGGGCTCGACCCCCGGCTTATCGCTCTCATTCTGCCTACAATACCAAGTTAAACGGAAGATTTCTTCTTGCGCAGCCCTCGCGCCAAGCGTTGCTTTTATTTCTTCCCCAACTTTGGGGTTTTGTGCTACTGCAAAGCTGAAGAGGCCGGGGCCGAGCCCTCCCGAGGACCGCATCCGTGCAGCGCCAGAAAGCAGAGCCAGCAAGCGAGGCCAATGGGCCTTGGCAAGGACGAGGTCGCCCAGCTACACGCGGGGCTAAAGATGGGCGTGGAGGGGAGCGGCGTCTCCTCATGGCCGACTTTCCGCGCCGACTGCCGGGAGGCCGTCTATTTATTTAGTCCGTTTATGGGGCCGCCCAACCGCCCCCAAAGACAACGTTCACCCAAAGGAAAAACCCGAGCGGAGCCACTGGAGAAACCTCTCAGGAAAGACACGCCGAGGCTCTTCCCGCCCCGCCCGCAGAGCCCTCCGGATGCTGCCCGCCGCCCCGCTCCCTTCCTCCCCCTCCGCCCGCTGAGGGAGCCGCGGCGAGGCCCCTCTTGCCCGCCCGCCCCTCAGCCGCGCGGGGTCCTTCCCGCAGGGCCTCACCTGCCCCGCCGAACCGGCTGCTCCCCAGCGTGGTGGGCCGGGCCTTCCCGCTGTTCACGGGGGGCGAGAACATCTGCAGGGGAGACAGAGAGAGAGACGCGGCTCCTCAGTGGGGGCGCGGCGGGCTTGGGGGTGGGAGCCGCCCCGCCGCCCGCGCAAGGCCTACCGCGCTGAAGTCCAGCAGGTCGCTCAGCTCCTTGTCGGTGCCGATGGCGGCCAGGCGCTGCTGCGGGTTCATCTTGGCCTCCGCCACCTGCGGGACGGGCACCGGCCGTCAGCGGAGAGGCCGCCCTCGCCCCGCCGCCCACTCCGAGGGCCCCGCAGCCGCGACAGGCGGGCGACGTGGGCCGCCTTCCTCCCCCCTCCCTGGCGGAAAGGGCGGCCTCCCGCGGGCGAGCTCTGAGGAGCCGCAGCACCACCACGTCGAGCCGCCTGCCCGGGATCCCTGCGCGCAGGGCGGGGCTTGGCCTTGCCCCGCCCCGTGCCGGCCCGACGCGGCGGCGGCAGCAGCGCTGGACAAGGGCCCGCGAGCCGCTGTCCAGGCGCCGGCGAAGAAGGCGACGTCACAGGGCCCGTGGTGGGCAAGAGGGGGCGCTGTTCGGCCGGAGCCGAGGCCAGGTCTGCGTCCCGTGGAGGCTGCCGGGCGCCTGGCCAGGCCCAGGCTGTGGGGTGTCTTCGGCGGTGCAGCCGCCTCGAGGGTCCCAACCCTCGCAGGAGCAGCTCTCCCCCCCCCCCCCGCGCTACCCTCGTAGGCCACCCGGCGCCCCGCTCGCATTGCGCTCTGATCCCTGCCCGGAGCGGTGGCCCTCGGACGGGACTGATGTCTTGGGCGCCCGAGCGAGGCCCCACCCCCTCCCCCCACGCGCCTGCGTCGCCCGCCCTGAGCGGCCTGTGGAGGGCGGGGCGCGTGTGGCTCCGCCCCCGGCGCTCATTGGGGGCCGCGTCTCGCAGGCCAGGGCAGCCGAAGTGGGGGGTGGTGGGGTGGTCGCTGTTTCTACGGACGCCCCTCGGCCGCGCGCGGGAAACAAAGAGCGGCGCGAGGCGGTTCGACTCCGGACGTGCCGGGAGCCTCGCGGGTTTGGCGCGCGGGAAGTTGCCGGCCGCGTCGCTCCTACCCGCCGGACCGGCCAGCGCCTCCTCCGGAGTCTCCGGGCGGGCGGGGAGGAACACGGGACGGGCACACCGGCCGGGCGTCGCCACCGCCGGCCACGTGGGGCGCCCGAGGGGAGGGGCCTCCGGGCGTCCAGACCGCCGCCGCGCGTGGCCCAGCCGTCGCCGCCGCCGCCGCCCTCTGCCGGCCAGCCGGCCGACCGACCCCGCGCCCCCCGGGTAAGCCCTCCGCCGCGGCCCCGCGGAGTCCGGCAGGGGGAGGGCGCCCGGGCGGCCCCGCCATCTTGGATGGAGCGCGGCCTCCTCCCGCCCCGAGCGGGCCTGGCAGGCGGGGTCGGCCGGCGGGGCCCTCGTGGCCCGGGGAGTGGCGGCGGGGCGCGTCTCTTTCCCCGGCAGGCCCACCGCCGCCATAGACAACGTCCGACCTTTTCCCCCCGCCCGCCGGCCAGGCCTGGGACGGGAGATGGGCGGCTTCGCGGGGCTCCCTGGTGACTGGGCGCGGAAAGCGAGGGTGGCGGGAGAGTTGTCGGGCAGCCCCCGCAGGGGTCGGGGACTCCCATCTCCCCCAGGCCGGAGTCTGGCTGGGAAGCCCCAGAGAGAGGGAAAGGCCAAGGGAACCCTTGGGCGGGAGGGAAGGGGCTTGTCCGTGAGGCCCCTCCAGGAGATGATGGGCTAAAGAAGCAGGAAAGGCCGAGGCCGAATCGGGAGCCCCCCAACTGCTCCTCTTTCCCCGAAGGCCTTTCCTGGGAAACAGTTTTGCTCTGAAAATGGTCAGCGGTGCCTCATAATTTGAAACTCTGGGCCGCCGCCGCCTTTCTTACTGGTGAGGGTTGTGTTATCCAAGGCCTTCGGTGAACGTTGTTCCCAATGGAGCCACAGAACTGCCTAATTTTTAGATAATTCTTTGTACTGAGGTCCCTGTGCCAGTCTGAAATAGTGAGGAAAGCTGGGTTTCTTCCTTGGGGAAAGCTGGACTGGGCCCAGTGAGAAGGGGACGATAGGACTGGACCAACGAGCTGCCAGCTGCCTAAAGTATTGGGGTGGGATGGTTAGCTTGGCTTGGTGTAACCCATTAAATCACTGGCTTTCATGATTCCGAACCTCTAAAACTGGCCATACAAGTTGTTCGTGGCCACACTAGATTAAAGCGTGTCTGCTGGGTTAGAGAAAATGGGTTTCTTTTCTTGAAGATGCAGCCGTTGGCATCAGCTGTAGGGTAGGGTTCCTGAGCCCTCTCTTGGCCTGCCCTGGGCAAACTGGGCAAACCGCAGCTTTAAGCAAGGAGTGCAACCCTAACAGCGGTCTGTTCCACCTGCTGCTATTTTCACTCTCTAGTTCCACAATGGCAGAGCTTTTCATGGAATGCGAAGAAGAAGAGCTTGAACCTTGGCAACAGAAAGCAAACCCCATTGTTGTTGACGATGATGATGATGACGACGATGACGACGAGCCTATCTTTGTTGGGGAGTTCTTGAGCTCCAAACCAACCAATACCTGTAAGGGACTGTTTTGAACTGGGGGGGGGGGCACGCACAAGGGAAAGAAGAGCAAGCTTCAAAAGTTAGTCATCGCAGTCTGCCAGGGAGTTGCTAATAGGCTAGTCAAGCTTAACTTGCATGTATGTCCAAAATGGGTTCACTCAAAAACCCTGTTGAACTGGTAGGAATCATAGCATAAATGTAGTTTAATTAAACTGGGATAATTTATTACAATGCTCTTGGATCCATTCTTGGAACAATTGCAACTTCTTTCAGGAATAAGAAGACTACAAACACTTTAAGAATTAGTGCATCTCACAGTGAGATGTTCCTTTCCTTCTTTAGGTACATATTGATAAATTCCCTTGAGCATATTTTCTTTCTCCTTTATTTTCTGAAAGCAGTAATGATCATTTTTAACAGATATATTGAACAGAGTTAACCCGAATTCATCACGAATTGGAGTGCAGAATGGTGCCCCCAAAAGAGGTATGATGTTCTCCAGTGATGCCAAACGTTGAAGTCTCTAAACGCTTCTGAGTCTAACTCTGTAATCTTTTGTTTCCTGGTTCTCACTGCAGGTGCTGTGGCTGTTTCTCCGGGGTTTCACTCTTTGGGCAGACCTGCAACTAGTACCCTAGCTGTTCAGCCACAGCCACGCGTCAGCAGCATCTCGGGATCGTCTCAGGTCTTGCAGAAGCCGCTTTCAGGATGTTCGTCACCGCAGGAAGGAGCTAAGTCTAGTGCTGGGATCTCCCAGCCCGTCAATATATCTGCCCCTCCCCAGTCCTTGTCACGGAATCTCCATATTCCTGCGTCAGCCCAGTCTACGTCCAGGCCGGTGGCCACCGTAACAGCACAGCCCGTTACACTGAACCGGGTAGGTTTGGAGTTGCCCCATGGTGCCAGCAGCAAGAGTCCCCTGACCTGTGAGGGCTTCTGCTGCTGCTTGCCGTGTCCTGGAAATAATTGTGTTCTGAGCACAGGGGGCAGGAGCACTGAGGACTCTGGGCCAGTTGGAGCCCCTCTGTGGGGCTTTGGAAATGGGACCTGGCAGAAAGTGCATCTTGCCGGAATGGAACCCTTAGAAGGGTAAACTTGGGTGCTCTGTGTATGAAACTTTTGAAGCGTTTCTACAGCAACAGAAAATCGCTGTAAGAATCCAAGAGTCCCATGGCTGAGCTCTTGAACTCATCCCCCACAGGTGACCCCAGATAGAACCTTGGGCCTGACCTTTGACGTAAGGCAGAATTCAGGAGGGTCACAATATCAGAGTGGATCACCCATGAACACGGCAGGTATGTCTAAGTCAGGTTTTTCATTTTGCTTGTGGTTTGATGCAAAAATGGAATTTAAAAAAATGGGTGGCCAGGCTCATAATATTTAGTTGGGGACTGAGAGGGGTCCTTGGTTCTTTCTGAGCTTGGTTGTTTTCTTGGAGATGTTTCATTACCCAACTAGGTAACTTGGAGTGGGGTTTGCTCATAGTCAGGGACCATCAAATATTGTGCGAACATCTGAGGAAAGCTGAGGGCGTATGTCAGAGGAATGCTGTTGATAGCAATAACTTTGAAATAAGGCATGGAGGGCCTTCCTAGCAGGGCAGTCCTGCTGAACAAGGTAGGTGTGGCTTCTGAGAAAAACTGACTTGGATTGCAGTGTGAGCTGTGTCTATGGACCAATTTTATGCCTTTAGGGTCACTTGGGGTAACCTGGCCTGGGGTTCGAGAGACTGAGGAGTAATTGGTTATGAAAAGATACCAAAATTTAAATTTTAAAACATTTCTAGGGTTGTCCAAGCGTCCTTCCACTTCTGAAGCCAGTAGTATCACTCCCAAAAAGGCCAAGACTAACGAAACAGGCTCTGAGAGTGAGTCCCTTCTCCTGTCCTCTGTTAAACCTCCAAATGACCTGGTCCTGCTTGAGAAAGGTAAGTCTACCAAGAACATGCTGGATGTCTTGTTTGGATGGAATCTTCTGTGAAGGAGTTTGAAAAACCATTCTGAAATACTTAACAAGAAGGGGGGGCATCAAAACTTGTGATCCGAGGGAATCCACGTAAGGGCTTCATTCACCTCCACTGAATGGTCAAACGGATTAAAGAATGCTTTTGGATAATGAATTTAACATATCTCTCTCTCATATTCAAACACACATTAAATAATATTTCCCCGTTCTGTTTTTCCATAGATGTTGCATCAAGTAATATTAAGAATGGAGCCCCTTTTCCACAGGCATGCCCAAAATGTAATATTCATTTTAACCTTTTGGAGCCTTTAAAAAATCATATAAAGGTAAATATCTTCGGGATGGAAGTAAAATACAATTATAGATGTAACATTGAGTCACTTGGCATTTCTAAACATAAAAGGACTGTTTTATTCTGTTTTGTATTCTTAGCATAGATTGGACCTAGGTAAAGACAACTGCGTTTTCTTGTGGCTTTTAAAGGTTTCTCCCATTTGCCTTGCACAGATACCATTTAAAATAGCTTGTTCAGCTGCCACATTTTTGTTTGAGCTGAACCTGTGTTCCCATTCCAGTGAGAAAATGCCCACTAAATTCACTCTTACCAGTCGCAGCCGAGACTGCTGTAGCTGAAATAAGGCTCAAATGAAGTTGAAGAGTGGAAAATTCTATGCAACCTGTGGGCGCTATTACTTCTCTGGGATTTTTCCTTCTTGTGGAGATTTTCTTTCTGACATTGTCTTTTGTTTGCTCCCTTAAGACTTACTGGTGGTCTTAATTTCCGGCCTGTTTTTCCTCTATCAGAAGCAATTTCATTTTATGGTGGTATATTAATTTGCTAACTGAATTTGGGATTATCAATACTTGCAATAAATACTGATATTTTTTTAATAGCCTTCTGAACTCAAGATACCTGATTTTGCTAAAAGCCTGCGAAGGCATCTTGATTAGCTTCTTAGTGGTTTCCTAACAATTCAGCAAACACTTTTGTTCAAAATTTATGGTAGTTGTTGGTCTTTTCAGTATTGCTGTCCTGATATGGTGCACACCTTTCCGGGAATAACCAAAACGGACTGCTCAGGTATATCACCTAAAATTGCTGAAGCAGAAACGGGGAAATTGATCATGTTGGTTAATGACTTCTATTATGGCAAGCATGAGGGGAACCTCCAGCAGGTGCGCCAGGAACAGAAGACCCACACGACTTTCAAGTGTGCCAGCTGCATGAAAGTCCTCAAAAGCAACATCAGGTATTTCTAGCCTGGAAGAGGCACAGCTCCAACCTGGAGCATAGGGGCAGCCGGAGTGGAGGGTTGCAGGCCTAAGCATTACCTTGCTTCAAGTATCGTTCTTGTTTACTTTTTAATTTTAGCAAAACTGATTTTGCATTCCTTCAAAGAGTTCTGCTAAATAAACCCAAAAGAATCGCAGCTAAGAATTGAGCAGATCCAAATATTAACAATTATGTTTGGAGAATCAAAAGATACTGCTAATAGCCAGGTCCCAAAGAAAATGGAAGTTGAATCCTCCATAATTGGGGTGCCAGAACCCCATTGGTTGTCCAAGCTTGGGGCCTCCTGACCTTTTTGATTCATACCTGGAATCTTTTAAGTCCCTCCAGTTTTCATCTACTTCAAATGGATGAGTGATTGTGCCAATATGCTTTAATGTATTTTCTTTCTGGTCCTTTGGGTTCCACTCACCCGACAGAGGAATTAACCATTTACTTAGGCAAAGTTTTCCCCGGAGCCAGCAGCCAGAGGGGTATCCGTTGACACCATGTGCCAGATAGAAGGCTCTATCCCTCCTCGGTGCGTGGAATTAAAGGTTTCCCTTTAAAAGCAGGTGCTTGAACTGTGAACTGTTCCTCTCAGATTTATGAACCACATGAAGCATCATTTGGAGCTTGAGAAGCAGAACAGTGAGAGCTGGGAAAGCCACACCACCTGCCAGCACTGCTACCGTCAGTTTCCTACCCCCTTTCAGCTGCAGTGCCACATTGAAAGTACCCACACGCCTCACGAGTCCTCCAGTAAGTTCTTCTGGGTGGGCGGGGGAATGCGAGACAATCCACAGATGACCTTGGTAGACTTTGGGTTCTGGGGCTGAAGCGAATTCGGAAGTTCTCAGCTGTCTGCCCATTGGTGGAGAAAGCAATAATATCAACTTCACCCCCAGACTTAACTTTTAAAGTAAATACAGCTTCTGATGTGGATACGACAGTTCAACTAATTAAAATAATTAACCTGTCATATCTATGTCATGAATAATATTCCTTAGTTTGCTTTCACTTAGAAGCCAAATTACAGATAGTAATTTGACTTATGGCCACAATTGGGACCTGAATCTGGGCTTCCCAGGGCCTCCCACCTATCTGAGACCACCCACCTTGCTGCTGATCTAACTGCGCAGCTTCTCCACTGCCTCCTGTCCCTGGGAAGGAATTCAGCTGCCCTCCATGCGTGGAAGGGAGCTTCTTCAGTGGGATGCAGGAATGTAGCTGCAAACAGGTTGCCAAGCACTCAAATTGCCCTCCTGTGAGCAGAGGGTAACGTTTTGGGACCATATGGGCTATAAAGCACCCTTTGAGAGTCCTAGCAGAATTACAGATGCCAGTATGATGTCATGTTCTGATTTTTTAAAAAGTTCAGTCGCTGCTTATTTTCTTTTTTAGCTATTTGCAAAATCTGTGAACTCTCTTTTGAAACTGAGCAAGTTCTGTTGCAGCATATGAAAGACAATCACAAGCCTGGGGAAATGCCTTATGTCTGCCAGGTACTCCCAGCCCCCTTTTTTCCCTTGCACATATGGTTGTCTATGTTTCCTTGTTCCTAAGAAGAGATGTTAGAAGTAAATATTCCCCTCTCCCTCTTTATATTGATGTTTAGGTTTGCAATTACAGATCATCAGCATTTTCAGATGTGGAAAAACACTTCAGATCCATTCATGAAAACACAAAGAACCTGCTTTGCCCATTTTGCCTTAAAGTTATTAAAATTGGGGCACCTTACATGCACCATTTTATGAGGCATCAGGTAACATTTGTAACCTTTAAGGAAGGTAAGCGGGGACCAAAGAATAGTTAATCCCCACACCCAGCCCATAGTTCTTCCTCCTCCCCACAGAAGGTGGTCGCCATGCTGCTCCCCCCAAGCTGCCTCTCCTGTGGCTGCTGGTCGTGTTGCCTGAGACCCGCCCAGGAGACCTTTGGGCACGGCTAATGCCGGGCAAAGCGGAGAAGGCACGGCTAAAGCAAAGAACGAGGGATGAGAGGCGGTTGGGCTTTCCAGCTTAGTGTGACTGTTTTTGAGATGGAATGCTGAATGTCCTTAAATCCCCTTTGTAGGCATTGTTGCAAGTGGCCACAATTTTTATACTTTCAGATCCTCTTGCAACATTGCATTAGGTCACTTGTGAATTCAGTTCAGTGATCTGTCTTATTATTCTGGGATGAGCATACAAATGCTTCTACCCCCTCCTTTTTTCCCCTTTTCCTAAAGAAAAAAGGAGTACATCGCTGTACCAAATGTAGACTCCAGTTCTTGACCTGCAAAGAAAAACTGGACCACAAATCTCAGCATCATCGGACATTCAAAAAGCCTGTGCAGTTGGAGGGCTTGCCTCCAGGAACCAAAGTAAGTGGGGGGGGGGTGCGATGTGTGAATAGCTCAGGAAGGTCTTCCCTCGGGCTTGTCCAGGAGGCGCAGTCTTCAGCCAGGCTGTCTGGCCGCTACCCTGGGGGAATAGGACACTGGCTGCGGCCCGGGTGGCCCCTTTGGTACCCTCTGTTCTAAGGATTTGTTGCCTGCAGCTCTTCCAGAGGAATGCCTGCTGCTTTTCTTCGGGATGATGATGGTGGTGTCTCATTGAAGAAATAGTTTCATTAAGTTGCTTTTCACTTGACAATCATGATATCAAAAATCTGGATTCTTTTGGCCATATCCATTCCCTTCTTTTTGGAGGCTTAGGCAGAACAGAGATGTTTTGAGATGGTGTCTTGCTGCGGGTAGGTGAAGGGAGATGTCGCTTGTCGTGTAGCAGGCTGGTGATTGGATTCTAGCTCTTTTGGTTTGACAGTGAGATCCAGTCTTGGAACGTGGCTGTTCTGTGGGTGATACATGAGGATGCCAAGGCCCTAGAAGAAAAACCTGTGTGGGGGAGAGAGAAAGAAACAGTTTACTTTGATTCTTGCTCTGTTGAAATTGCATGAAGGTTGGTTGGATGGAGAACCTTCAGCCACCCAGCTCTCCTGCAGTGTCCAGAGGACATCGCGGTATTGTGCTGTGGCTACTTTTTAGTTTGCATATTAAAAAAACAAGCATTGCCCAAATTCCTTTTGAAATCTGAGCAGGCAGATCAGTGCTGGCTTTTGTGAGGCAGAGAAAACTGAAACTGAGTCTACCATTCTAGGTTACAATTAGAGCCTCGTCTGGGTCTCTTCAACCTGCCTCTGTGACGGCGTCTCCTGTGAGCACAAACACGTCCACCTTGCTGCTATCTCCTGGAACTAAAGCAACAAACAGCAAAGCTCAGAACAAGCCGACTACCAGTTGCAAGGGAAAGGCCAAGCTGAAGCCGCTGAGTGTGCAGAAGAAGCTGCTTCTGGGGACGGACAGCAGCGGGGGAAGCAAGAACCACAGCAGTAGCAGTGGCGGCAGCAGCAAAATAAATAAGGTTGCAAATACAGTGCTAAATAACCTAAGGTAAATCTTCTCAGGGGTCGCTAGAAGCTATTTAGAAGCCTTACAGCACCTGGGGCTTCTGCAGCTCCACACGGCCGCTGCATCTGGCTCCCCGGTTTAAGCTAAGCAAGTCTTATCTAGCAGACAGCGGCTTGACCTGTGAATTAACTTACTCCTTGATAATTAATTGTGACGTTGATTAATCTTAGGTGTGCCGATATTCAAAAATGCATTGAGTGTAACTCAGACATCCGGACGTTTGCAAGCCACTTCCCGGCGTATATGCGCTGCAGTTTGTGCAGATACCACACCAGTTGCAGTAAATCTTATGTGAACCACATGACGGGGTAAGCAACCTTGAGCTCCAGTCCAGGTAAAAGAGACAGAAAGGCTTGAGACGGCAAGGCAAGGCTCCGTGCTGCCTGACTTCACCAGCTAGCGGTTTCTGCCTGGATTGCGTTGGGTTGTTTAGATACAGAATCAGCTACTGCTCACAGTAAAATTGGTTTAGGTTGACAAAGTAAAACCCTTCGTTTCCCTGACCGATTCCCTGTATGGCTGCTTCTGGCTGAATTGCACCATTTGACCTGAAGCAGGAGGGGACAAACACAGCTGGGACTGTATTAGGATGCGGGGGGGGGGTGGGGGGTGCTAGAATCTCTTCTCAGGTGAACCTGGGTTTGTTTGTTTTTCATGTTAATTGCGTTGGCACAGAATGTGGTTCTTTATACAAGATGCATTACACAAACCACGTGACCGTAGCTTTTTTAATGTAGTATATTTTATGGTAGAAACAAGTCATTTTTTTGAGGAATTCAATTTAAGGCACTCTGTTTCTTTGTAGCTTTCATAGTGCTCGTCAAACGAAAAGATTCTGGATTTATAAAACACATTCAGAAGAACTGAGGTAACCACCTTCTAATTTTATTTTATTTAAGCCGTGCACTTCTGATAGTGTGCAGTGCCATTCTAGCTGCTTCCATGGGGGGTAAAGCATCCTGCACTCACTGGCCCTGCTGGCCCTGGGGCTGTGGGGCAAGTAGGGGGCAACAGCTGCGTAGACCTCCGTGGTAGGTATTTGGAGAGCTGAACTCCTTCCAATGGCTTTCTCCCCAGGGGCATCACTGTGGTTTGTCTTAACTGTGATTTCTTGATGGATGTTTCTGGCTTGGACAAGATGGCCACCCACCTTAATGAAAGCCAGACTCACACTTGCCAAGTGATAGTAGAACATGGTAGGTATTTCTGGGGCCTTGGCTTCAGTTGTTGCTATGAAACACTGGTGTTACCTTGAATATTGAATTCTCTTTTTCACTTCTAGTTCCCATGGATTGCTTCACTGTTGCTGATGTTTCTGGGTGAGTTTTTGAATTGTAATTGTTTGGTCAGCTGGATGGATGTGAAGGTTTTCCACTTCTTCCTTATGTAGACAAAGGCTGTGGAAAAGCAAGTTTGGCTGTGCTCCTGATTAGATAGGCACATCTCTTTTTTCATGTTATGTTAACAAGGGTGGGACCTCCCCTCTGTAATGGTGCTTAGGATCCCTCCCTCTAATCTGGAGGTTTTGAAAATAGCTGAACTCAGACCAAAGATATTTGCCCTCTGAAAGTAGTGGAAATGGCACAAGTAGTGAGTGACTTCAGTGCTGGCAGATGCTTTGCATCCCGAGACCTCACTGGCAAATCCTCTCCTGGCCCACAACTTGCATTGAGGTTTAATGATGTGCTGGGGGCCGTTAGGTTTCACTTTTCACTGAATCAGCAAAGAAGATACCCGGTACCAGCCATTTATTTGAGCAAAAAGCCTTTGAAAAGTTAAATTGGGTTCCAGAAACTGAGGAATGCACCTGGTTTTATAAAAGACGTGCCTTTCTCACTATCCACGCAGAGGAATTTCCTAAACAGTAAAAATTAATCTTGGTGATGTGATAAGCTGTTTAGAAGTCAATACACCTGAATAATATACAACTAATGTTGGGTACAGGCTGGGCTTGAAAATTACTGCAGAAAAATCTGCTGTGGGTGACAGATGGAGGTCTTGCCTTTTGGGCCCGGAACGTTCCAGAATAGCCTTGTTTGGGCAAGATACACTGATGGAGCTGAAGGCTTCCCCACTCCTTTTGGTTGACCTGTTACAACCACAAAGGTGTGGCGAGGAAAGAGGCAGCCATTCCTTTCCACTTCCCTCAACTACTCCTGTTTCTTCGCAGGAGCTATAGACTAAGCAGATGAACATAGGACCAGCCCTTGCCTGATGTGGCAAAGAACAACCTGAGATTGACAAAAGCAGCCACACAGGGCCCAACTGAGGCGCTCTAGGCTGTCCCTTTCCTTGTCTTTCTTTGCTTCTGTGCTTTGTGTGAGCAGATGTCCTTGCAACTCTGCTCCACTGCAGGAGAACCTGCTCCAGAGAGACAAGGCGGAGGGGGTGAAGCCCCTCGCCTTAAAGGTGCAACTTTAGCAGGTCCTGCTTCTTGGGGAAAGGATGGACAGGAGAGCAGGTGTGGCTGGACATCTTTTCTGGCTTCAGCTTGCAATGGAGTGGAACACTTTTTAAGTGGGGTTACCAGGAAAGTGCAGCTTGCATTCTTCCCTTCAAAGTGCAGAAGAGTAGAGTCATTGTACAAAAAGGTTAAAAACAGTTGGGATCCATTCCCAAAGCAGTGAGTTTTGTGCACACCATCTACTTAATGCACTGAGACAGATATTCACATCCTCTCCCCACTTCCTCAGAGTAGATGGCAGCCACAAAGAGGAGAAGCAGTGGGCTTTTTTTTGGTAGGGAGCATTACACCACTCTGGGTCACTTTGACCAAACCACTGGCAAGAGACAAATAACAGACAGTTCCATGGCAGTTGTTTTGTGGGAAGTGAGAGAATCAAACAACTCTTCATGAAGATCTTCAAAATTTAAAAGTACACGCTAGTGTGTTTTCACTGTAGTTTTAGACAGCATATTATCAACATTAAAGCTAACCAGTGTTGTTTTGTCCTTTAGCCTAGCAAAGGATGCATTATTGAACAATGAAATTGAAGAAAAATCAGAGGTAGTCCCTTTTTTTGTCTTAAAACTTGTGTAGCCGTATCTATTGAAAGCTTTTAGTAGATGATGTGTAATTTCAACCATAATGGTGACTATTAAATAACCCACAAGGCAATAATACACAGCTTTCAAATACAGTGTCTGCTTCCAAATTTTCAGATGAGAGGCTTTAAAAATGGTAATCGTATTCTTCATAAGGAATGTTTAAAAAGCAGCCTTTTCCTTCTCTGTGCCAGTAGCACAATGTTCCGTTACATCTTTTAACGTGGAGGAAGAAAAACCTCCTCAGACCTGGCTGCAAATTGGCCCAGCCCTTGAAGGTCGCTGGAGTCCATTCATGTCTTGTGGAGAGGAGGGAGGGGGAAATTCCACCTCAGAAGGAAGCAATAGAAAATAGCAGTGCTGAATGTAAAAATCTGGCCAGGAGCAGAATTTGGTACCACCTGTTACCTAATCCGCTTGGGAGTGCATCCCATCCCCCGGCTATACACCTTTTCTGTCTGTCCCAGTACACGCTCGCTCTTTTCCCTCCCTCCCCTGTCTGGTCCACCTGCTTTTCTCTGCCCTGGAGCGGTTTCTTCCAGCTGGCTTACTTTTATCTTGTGGCTGATGTAGATCGTGGGTGCCTCCACGCCTGCATGTTTTCTCGCTTGTTGTGTTTCTGTGGCAATGCCGTTCGTTGGTCCCTCTGTCAGGGATCCAGCTTCTGTGGGTTGCCTTCATTCATGGTAGTATTAAATGTGAACCTTGAGGGAAAATACGACTATGCTATGTGATACTGTGCTCTTTTCTTTTTTAGAAGCATTTGGTGCCCACTGTATGTGAAGAGCAAGGAGAAGCATGCATTTCAGAAAGGTAAAAAAGTCAAGTTAGATCTTTCACAAACTAAAGTGTGAATAAGTTTGTGCCTGTTTAAATCATATGCAGGGAGTGTGATAAAGCGTAGGGCCATTGGTTCTTTGGACTGGGAGGCAGCAAAGTGCCTCTCTTCTCTGGATCATGCAATAGGTGGCAATCCCAGGGAAACAGGTGGTTGCTTTAAAGGGTTGCAAGCAGTATCCTGCTCTTGGTCCCATATGTGCTCCAGATCTGTGCAGAGATCCCTCTCCCCAGCAGAGTTGTCACCTGGTCCTTAAGCAGGAACTGCAGGCCCAAGAGGTTCCCCAGATTGTGCCACAGCCCTATCCACAGCAAAGCTGCCCTACTGAGAATCGAGAGGGCAGGTCCCCTGACTCCTCCTTGTTGAGATTGGGTCAGAACTGTCCAGCGCAGGAAATCAGGAGTCCAGGCGGTTCAAGTGAATGTATAGGTTTATTGCAAGCTTACATTCTCTACAACAGTGATGGTGAACCTATGGCACGCGTGCCACAGGTGGCACGCGAGCCGTTGCCCTAGCTCAGCTCCAGAGTGCATGTTTGCGCCGGCCAGCTGATTTTTGGCTCATGCGGAGGCCTTGGGAGGGCATTTTAGGCTTCCGGGGGGCGGGGGGCGTTTTCGCCCTCCCCAGGCTCCAGGGAAGCCTCTGGAGCCTGGGGAGGGCGAAAAACAGGCCTACCAGGCCGACTGGAAGTTGGGAAACGGGCAGTTTCTGGCCTCCAGAGGACCTCTGCGGGGGTGGGGGAGGCCGTTTTCGCCCTCCCCAGGCATTGAATTATGGGTATGGGCACTCGCACGTGCATGATAGTGCACGCGCACACGCTTTCAGCACCCGAGGGAGAAAAGGTTCGCCATCACTGCTCTACAAGAATCTGAACCACTAATGGCCAAAGCAAATTGGGGGAGATAAGAGCCAATGGAATTCAAAAGTGGCGGGACTTAGATCTCTTGTGATTGCAAAGGGTCTAACCCGCTATTGACCCTTGTTTGATCCCTTCCCTTCTCAGGCTCAGCCTGGTCACCTCCTACATCTCCCAGCTTCCAGGCACTGAGCCAGCAGAGCAGGAGCATCACCTGCCTGGCCAGGGTGAGAATGTCAAAGAGAGGAAGAGCCCTCTGACACTCTATAACAGGGGTCCCCAAACTTGGCAACTTTAAGGCTTTAAAGTTTAACTTTAAAGCTATGCTGGCTGGAGAATTCTGGGAGTTGAAGTCCACAAGTCTTAAAGTTGCCAAGTTTGAAGACCTCTGCTCTATACTGTAGGCGTGGGGGCATAGGACCCCTCCCCACAAAATCCCACAGGCTGAAGCAATTAGCATGTTTTATTACAGTCAAGAAATTAAAGTGCTTATATTGCGTTTCAGCCCGCAGATGAAAGGGTCTGTGAGAGAAACAAATGCAGATCTTCCTGGAAAGCAGAACATGGACGCTGCTTTAGCTGCAGACAGTGAAGGAACTAAAAGGCCAGTTCCAGGAAATAGATTTAGTTCAGAGTTTGAAGCCTGCTCTAGGAGCCCTGCAAGAAGAGGGGCACTGGGGGGCCTTGGAAATCAGCAGGAGGAAAGTGTGCCAGTGGACGGGTGTGAAGGAAAACCATCTCCTCTTGAAGAAGGAGAGCCAGTTTCTGGCCCAGAACCTGAAGCCTGCACAGGAGAAAGCAGCGCTACCAGCCTTGGGAAGCAGATGGATGAATGCCTTTCTGATGCACAAAAGGAAGGCCCTGTGTTGCTGTCATCTGCAGCCACTTCAGAACTTCATAGCTGTTCCAAAGATAGTAGCATAAAGGGTTCCGCACATCCAGAAAACCCCAGTCTTGTAGCTGCTGAAAGCAAAGCCAGTTTGCCAGCCCCAGAAGGTGCCTGCGCTTCCGAATTGATAGGCAGTCCAAGTAGGGTGGGTCTTGGCGAAGACTGCTGCCTCCCCAGTCAGAATGACCTTGGCCCTCTGGCTGCTGAGCAGGACGGGAGCACCGCTGCTACAGAAAGCTCCTCTGGGTCGGAACTCCCAGCTGGTTCAAGCGACTCCACGGTGCCAGAAGCAGCAAGGGATGCAGATGCTCTGAGCAACAAAAGTGATGTTGGACTTTTAGTTTGCAGACGTGAAAGAACAGAAGACGCCTTTGGTTTAGGGGAGTCAGCTCATTCAGATGGTTCTGCAGATCTCGCAGGTGAAGGAGGTGAGGACAGAATTGAAGATGCGGACAAAGCCATGTCTCTAAGTGCACAATGTGGAGGAAGTTTCTCTGAATTGGTTGGAGATGAATCCTCCATTGCTGAGCTTTGCACCTTTTCAAAGAACTCTCCGACTGGAATGGTGAGGGATTCTCTTGGAAATCCAGCTGCAGATGAGCATGAAGGAAGTCCCTCTTTGTCAGCTGTGAAAAACGGTACTACCCCAGGGTTGCAAGAAAATTTGTTGGAGAGCTCTTGTGAAAAGGCAGTTTTTGACAAGCAAGGAGAAGCAGAACCAACCGAGCTTGGAAGCAATAAAAGCAGTGCTTGTTCAGAGTGGACCGGCTCTGATGTCCAGACAAAGGTGGCCAGTTTAGAGGAAGCTCAGCTGGCAGACGTGAACGTGGATTCTACTCCGCTGGCATCCAGTGAGGAAGAGGTCAGCTTTGAACAGTTCTTGCGAAGAAGAGGAGAGCCCGACTCCGGCCATTCCGATGCCAGTGAGCAAGGCAGCATTCACCTGGAGCCACTGACTCCCTCTGAGGTGCTCGAGCACGAGGCCACTGAGATCTTGCAGCAGAAGGGAGGTGTCCCAGCCTCAGCCAAGAAAACCGGGCTCAGTTCTGAGCCAGCCGATCTTTCTTCTGGAGGTGGCAGCCCGAACCAAGAGGACTTATCCGGTAACCAGGAGGATGAAGCCAACGATGAAACCAGCTGAAGGAGGACTTTGCCTTGACAACACAGATTGTGAAAGCGAGGCAGGGGGTGCAGCTTGTCTGTTGCAGATTAGGTAGGCAGAAAGCCCAGAAGACGACCGTGACTCTTTACAATATGTGAAGCCGGAGGAAAAGGTGTTACTGGATTCAAAGTAAGGCCGCTTACAGAAGCCACTTTTTTTTTTAGAGCACTCAAAAGGAAACCGTGGGCTGGGGGTTGCATTCCCATCCCATCAATGGCAACAGTTTAGGTATCTCTGGATCAGTGTGATCTTACAAGTGGCTGAGTTCACCTTAAAACTTTCAGTGAAAGTGGATGGTTATAAATATACTTGTGAGTTTCTCTGTGTGCAAGCAGAACCAAATTGTACATACCTGTTTGTAGGAAAGGTGGGTCCCGGCTCTTCCTTTGGGGCAGTCACTCTTTCTTCATGTTAACGGCAGGCCCACAAAATACAAAGTGGCTTGAAAGAAACGCAAAGCTGAAAAGATGTAATCTGTTACCAAAAGGAGGAAGGAGAGATTTGAAAGCATTTAAGTCAGGTATTGAAGGGGGATTTTGGAACTAAATTTATGTTAAACAAATGGAAAGGGGTGGGGTGGGGTGGCATGGGGTGGCATGAAAATCCTTTTGATATACTGTAGCTAGTGAAGGAATGTATAACATGATTTAATAGGAGTTTGCATTTTCAATATTAACACGCTTAACTAAAATGCTGCTCGAAATCTTGTAGAAAGTGATTTTGAACTTGAAGTTTGTTTTTATGAACTTAAATGTTTGGAATTTCCGTTAAGACACCAATGTACATATTTTGGAGTAAATATTTGCAAGAAAATATTACAGGTTTTGTTCCTTTTCATATGTGTTTTCGAAACTAGCTTTGGGAGTCCCGGGTTCTATGCTTGCTCACCCTCGGCAGGCCTGAGGCTTTCTACCCAGAAGGAATGCATTTAGAACCTGCTTAAGCTGGGTACCATCGCCTTAGTTGCAGATGCACACAAGGCACCACACTTTCTGAGGCAAGGCCGCACAGCTGCTTTCGTTTGCCTTCCAACGCTGGAGAGACTCCTTCAGGCACACCCGCCTTTGAGTAAATATGAAGATGCAGATGTCATCTGTGAAAAGAGAAACAGATTGCTGGGAAGGGTCTGGTGTGCTTGAGGGGAAGCTTTGCACCTGAGAAAACATTCCAGCAGCCTCCCTCTCTGTTGCCCAGTGTGTGTTTGTACATTGGAAGGATGAATAAGGCTACCCAACTTACACATTCTTGACTGGCTACACATTTAAAACCAGTAGGACAAAGAAGCCCACAACATAAACATGGACCGACATAGCCACTGCAGGCCACGGCCAGAGGGCTACAAAGGAGGCCTTCGGTGAGGGATGCTATATAGGTGGCTGAGCAGAGGGAAATCCGGGAAGGAGGGCAGGCAACGGAGAGAGCAGCAGCTCCAGGCCGTGATGCTGGGTGGACAGCACCTGCCGGGGGGGGGGGGGGCTGAAATCCGAGCCGCCAGCGCCCCCCCCCCCCCTCCCCGGGTAGGTTGAGAGGTTGGGCTTCACAAGGATTCGGCGGCCTGATCCTGGCCTTGCGATGCGCCCCCCCCCCCCCCGAATCCTGCCGCGGGAGCCTCTTTCGGTCCAGCGCTTCTCTTGGAGCCCACTTGCCCTGGCGCTCGGGGGCGGCCAAGCGCGTCTGCTCTCGCCAGAACCTCGGCGGGCCCGCAGCTTTGCCGAGGCCGGACCGGCAGCCTTCCCGCCGCATCTGCAAGGGGTCCCCGGAAGCGTGGGCGAGCACAAGGGCCCGGGGGAGGCAGGGGCGGAGCAGCGGCGTCTCTTCGGAGCGCTTCCGATCGAGCGAGGGGAACTCGCCAGCCCCTCCCGCGGGCAGCCAACCCTCCGCCGGGGCGCAGGCGCGGTTGCCTAGAGACGCGGCGTGCTCCCCTGCCTGGTTTCCGCCGGAAGCGCGCCCGTTGCTAGGCAACGCGGCGCCGGGAGAAGCGGCCGCCACGCTTTGCCCTCTCCACGCCCGGGGCCCGCGAAGGGCGGCTTCCCGCGGCCATGGCGCAGAAGCCGAGGCGACGGCAGCCCACCGCGGCGCAGCTGATGGACCGCAAGCAGCACGAGCTCTACTTCCAGCAGATGCGGGAGCTGGAGCACCGCAAGAAGCTGGAGCGCGTCCACCAGCTGGAGGTGATGTGGGAGGCCGAGGACCGCGTGCAGCAGAAGCGCGTCACGCGGCTGCTGCGGGAGGAGGAGCACGAGCAGCACCTGGAGGAGTCCGTGCGGAAGGTGGGCGCGGGCGGAGAGCGCCGGGGACGCGGTGGGAAGGAGGGGCGAACCTTCCCTGGTCAGCAGCGGGAGTTGCAGCCGGCTCTCCTCGCAATCCTTGCCCCCAGCCCCGTTTCATTGCTCCTCAAAGAGAAGGAACGAAAACCCAGCCCCCCCCACCGCCCCAAAACAAAAGTATATTGGTAAAAATG
Organism: Diadophis punctatus similis; assembly: GCA_023053685.1. NCBI lineage: Eukaryota > Metazoa > Chordata > Lepidosauria > Squamata > Dipsadidae > Diadophis > Diadophis punctatus. The sequence goes on from JALIGW010000012.1 coordinate 21,768,465, forward strand.
TTTATGTCAAAGCCTTGGCTAACAAATTATCCACTATTGCACTGCACATTTAATTTAATCGTTCCGTTGTTTGTAAGAATTCTTTGTAAGAATTCTTATCAACCATAGCACATATAATTTATCTTGTGGACTAATTCAACCATCAGACAATTGCAGACAAACATAAACTGAAATTTATGTGAATCTGTGTTTTGTCAGGCAGAAGAGAGTAAAAGGCTAAAAGACCTGGAATTGCAGCAGGAAGAAAAACTGGCAACTGAATTAGCAAGATTAAACCATGACAAACTTAAAGATGAAAAAATGAGGCAACAAATCAAAGAAAATAGGTATTTCCTTTACTGACCATTCTGTGGCTGTATTGTTTGAGGGTCATCCTGATGGTTGACCCAGGCGGAAAAAAGCCCGCTGCAAGGGGGAGAGCCTTCTCTGTGGGGGCTCCGGTTCTCTGGAACCAACTACCCCCAGAGATCCGATCTATCCCCACCTTGCTGGCCTTCCGGAAAGCTATTAAGTCATGGCTCTTCCTGCAGGCGGGGTGATGTGACCGCTGAACATCTTAGGTCTCCCCCAGGTATGAATGTGTTGTTTGGCTTTTTAATTTTTTAATTAATGTTTTGAATCATTTTTTTGTTACTGTTTTTTTTATATTGTTCTTATATTCTGTTGTACGCTGCCCTGAGTCCCCAGGGAGTAGGGCGGCATATAAGAACAGCAAATAAATAAATAAAATAAATAAATATGGAGGAGCAGAAGTTGTGGCTGGGGCCCATCCAACCAGCTTTGGGAGCAGAGGGTGTGGATTAGAGACAGTCTCTGCATGAGCAGGAAGTCCTCAACTTACGACCAGTCGCTTAATGACCATTGAAACAGTAGACCCTGAAATGGTGCCTTATGGCGCACACACGATCGCATGGCTGCATTTACAAACAGTTGCAGTGTCCCATGGTCATGACCGTGATTTGCAAACTTCTTTGCTGGTTTTTGGCAACAACTGCCCATTTGGGAGACTACGTGATTCTGACTTACCACCACATGGTCCATTTAGAGAAATGGTAGAAAAATTGGATTCCGTCACACAGGTACCTGAACTTATGACCAAAGTTCCAGCCCCAGTTGTGGTCATAAATCAAGGACTGCCTGTAGCTCTCCTTAATTAGCTCACACTCCAGCTACTGCTGTTTCCTACTGTCACCCCATCCACTGCCTTTCATGGTAATTCTTTAGAGGGCTCTTGAATCAATAACCATTTTCATGTTTTTTTGGGTCTGCCTGTTTCTAGTATTGAACTGCGGGAACTAGAGAGGAAATTGAAATCTGCATATATGAATAAAGAGAGGGCTGTTCAGATTGCTGAAAAAGAAGCTCTGAAATATGAAAAAATGGTAACTAGTTTTATGGAATAATTTTTGGACTCTTGATGAAATAAATGTGAGAATGTTGGAAATGCCAGAAAATGTAACTGGATAAATATTTATAGGCCAATACATAAAGAATGCTGGTGCAGTTACAGATTGTTGACTGGAATGTAGATGTCTTTTATATGTAGATGATGCTGTAATGTGTGAGAATCTGAATGATTTGTAGCAAATCTTTGATTTTGTGATACAGTAGAAAGAACGGATCTGGAAGCTAACTTCTCAGACAAAAGTAGATGTACCTGACAAGGAAGATGGAGTGAATGATTGTAAGTTATAAGTAAATAGGAGGAAAACAGAGCAAGTAGATGAATTTGTGCCAACAGAAGGAGGATGCAGATATCTACCAAGCAATGAAGGAAGAGCAAGAAAGAGCAGCCAAGGCAGAGAATGCTGTTGAAACGAGACGCAATCAGGAGAAGTTGCTCTATCAGCAAGAACTGGAGAAACAGCTGGAGGAAGAGGAGAGGCGGAAGCAGGCTGCTTACAAGGAGTTCCTTAGAGAGAAACTCTTGATCGATGAAATTGTGAGGAAGATCTATGAGGAAGATGAAAAGTTAGTTTATATTATGTTAAACTTGCTTGGCTGAACTACTTGTACTTTCTTCAAGATGAATTGGCCTGACAATTATAGGTAGTCCTTGACTTACAACCATTCATTTAATAACTGTTGGAAGTAATGATAGCACTGAAAAAATGACTGATCCTCACACAACCATCACAATGTCCTCCCAAACTTATGATCAAAATTTGGGTGTTTGGCAACTGGTGTGTATTTATAGTTGCAACATGCTCGGGGGTCATGCAATTGCCAACTACAACCTCCTGGTGGGGGGTGTTCAACAAGCAGTCAGTGGAGGAAACCAGATTCGCTTAACAACTTTGTGGTTTTCTTAATGACTGTGGCAAAAAAGGTTGTGACTCACTTTAACATCCGCATCACTTAGTAATAAAACTTCCAGCCCCAATTTTCATAAGTCAAGGACTACCTGTAACACGCTGTGCGTTGGGACTGGCACTTTTTGCTTTTGTATCACAGATTCATCCTCCTGCTCCGATCTAAATCTCACTCTCCCAAACAGGCAGCTGTTGAGTCTCTGCTTAAAGGCTCCCATCCCTGAGGAGCAGTCATAACAGGCTGCTCCATTGTGCAAAGGAAGCAGTCCTCCAGGCCTTGGGGGGCCAGCGGTGCTTCCGTCCATTCCCTCGCTTGAAGCATCTCGGAAACCTTTGGGCCAATCACTTCACAGGGGAGAAAGCTTGGACTATCTTTTAAGGCTGTTGGCTCATTCCTTCATCTTCAGTTGTGATCCCTTCTTGTGGTCACAAGGAGAAGTGGGACTTCTGGAAGATAGATGTATGGCAATCCGCTATGTGTCCATACCAATGCATGCAACTGGGAAACTTTAAATTGGTCACTGAAGGGGGGGGGGCAATTCAGAAGGGACCCATAGAGAGGGTGACAAAGCTCCCAGTATAGGTTGTCAGGCTCCTCCAGGTGCATTACTGAATCTCTGCACGTTTCCCATAGGGCAAGACAAGACAGATTAGAAAAAAAGAGAACCACGCAGAAATTCATTGAAGAATTCAAAAAAGACCAGGCCCTGCGGAGGAGACGACAGCGTGAAGAGATGGAAGAGGAAAACCAAAAGATCATGGAATTTGCTAACATGTGGCAGGAGAGAGAAGACAACCGAATGGCAAAGATTCATGAAAATGAGGAGAAAAAAAGAAAGCTCCAGCAAATGGTATTGACATTGCCGTTCTGTCCCTCAGATTTGGTTGGGTGGGAGCTGCCTAAACTTGTCTTTCTTCTTGCTTGTAGCTTACAGAACTTCTGAAAAAAGAGCAGCAGGAGCGAGAGGAACTTGAGCATATCCGAGCTGAGTTGCACTTTGAAGAACAGGCTGAGACAGAGAGGAAGAAGGAGATGGTAAATCCTGGATTGGCATGGGGGGCCGGTGGGGGGCAGCAGGGAAAGGGGGATGCCCGAGTCCTGCTCTTCTGGCTTAGGGCACAAAAGGTGGCTGGAGCTGAGCTTTTGTTCCATGTGCAGGAAGAGCTGGAGAAGAGGATCAGGCAGCGCCTAGAGCTCCGGAACTCCTATGAAGAACAGTTGGCTTCAAGGAAGATGCTGCTGCAGGCCTTGAAGGAAGAGGAGGAGGCCTTTGGCCAGGCCATGTTAGCCAAATTTGCAGAAGATGACCGTATTGAGCAGATGAACGCTCAGAAACGAAGAATGAAGCAACTGGAACATAGGAGAGAGGTGGAGAAGCTGATCCAAGAACGACGCAAACAGGTCATCGCAGACAAGGTAAAGTGAATTCTAGAACTGAGGAGGCTGGGAAGGTCATTCAGTCCAACCTCCTAGGATGCAGGTTCTGTAACTGATGAGCATCCAAGCTCTGTTTGAAGAGCTTGAGGAGAGTGCATCATGTCATATTCCACAGGTTGATAGATCATGCCCAGAAGTTCCTCAGGCCTGATGTCTAGCCAGAACCTCCTTCCCACTAGTTTATACCTACTGTTCTCCTATCTCTGGGAATGTGGAATAAGCTTGTTCCCTCTTGCGTATGAATACTATGACCACATCTCCCCTCAATCATCTTCTTGGTCAGTAAAACATACGCCTAGATCCTTTAACCATTCCGCATAACACTTCCACATCTCTTCTGAACGGCCTCCAATTTTATCACTCTTCAGAACTGCATATGGGACTGAAAATGGGGCCTGACCAGGGGAGCTCATGCTTTCTCTGTAATGATGCACAGAGGCTGCGCTTGCCTTTCAACAGCTTCATCAAAAGTCTGGCTTGTATTTAATTTGCAGTCAACAAGGACACCCAGATCTATTTCACGTGTATTAAAACCAAGTTAGTTGTCCCCCAGTCAGTACCTGTCTCTTACCCCAATTCAGAACAATTCAATTATTTCCCCATATGAAATTCTAGCTTACTTAATTTTATCCACATATCCATGAGTAAATACAAATTTAGCCATTGTGGTTAGTAGTGGCTACTTTCAGCCTTGGCATGCTGAAAGAGATCAGCATCTGTTGAGCTGAAAGAAAGCAGAACTAACAAACCCAGCCTTCTCCAAGCCAGCATTTTGAATAGAACACAAGCATATTTGCTCCTGCTGGGCGCTCCAGGAGACCCGGCTGTGGCATTTGAGTACAGATTGTTTTATTTTTATTTTTATTTTTATTTGGTATTCTTATATGCCGCCCAACTCCCGGAGGACTCCGGGCGGCGTACAACAGAAAAAATACAAGAAACCAATTTATAAATATGCATTAAAAACAGATATAAAAATTAAAACCGTAATATTAAAAACATCCAATATCCATTCAACATCATACATACTTGGGGTGAGCTCAAATGGATTACGCTCTACCCTCAGCCTGCAGGAAAAGCCATGTCTTAACAGCTTTCCGGAAGGCCAGCGGAAGAACAGCGGCTGATAATTTGTCAGCCAAAGCATGAAACTGCTTTTGAAGTGAAAAAGTTACACACTTCCATTTTACTACCATAGGAACATGAACTAGAAGAAAGACAAATAGAAGAAAGGAGGAGAGGAATCGTTGCTGACATTATTGAGGAAGAGCGGCAGAAGCTTCTTAAAGAGCATGCAGTTAAACTGCTGGGGTATCTTCCACGGGTAAGTCGAGGCAGCCTAATGACCAAGTGGAAGGCTTGCTGGGCTTGCTTGGACCAGAGCTGTGGCCGGCTGGGCATCAGGCCCCACCAGCAGGAAGAGTGCGGGCGAGTTCTCTGGTGCCTCTACTTTTTCCTCTCCTCATGGGGAGATTATCCTTCCTCCAGCTGGGACTGCGCTTTCTTATATGGGGAATTAGATGGCCCAAAGATTTTAAATGTCGTGGTGTCACCCAAATCCTGCAGTCCTGCACCCACACTGGGCTCAGCTGCCCTGAAGTGGCTAAATGGTGTTACAGAGTATGTTCAGCAATCTTTCAGTGGGTTTCCACGTTAAAGTGTGGTTGCACTGGATCTGTAGAGCAGATCCTGCAGGAGGGCCTGTGGCAGCTGAAACCAGAAGTGGCTGGACTGCTTTGTACTTGATTGCAGTTGACTTTTGAAAGGGGATTTGTGATAAAGTGGCAGAATCTCTTTTAGTTCTCACTTGTTTGAAAAAGTTTGGATATTTACTGAACAAGAATGAACTGTTGTTTTGAAGGGAAGGTTTTACATTTAAAATGAAAGAAAAAAAGGGGCTATTTTGTCTATCATTTTAAAAAGCTGTGCAGTTAAGTAGCAGTTTTGAAAATAGCTCTGATAATGTTCCATTTAACTTTTTTCTTCTGGGGTGTTTAGGGAATCCTTAAAGATGAGCAAGACGTTCATATGCTTGGAGAAGAGTTCCGGCAAGCTTACCGAAAGAGGCCAGAGGGCGGGCTCTCAGAAGTCAACTGAGTTTTCATTGCTTCACCTGAAGAGCAGCCCACCTAGCAGTCACCCCACCCTACGGACTGCATTGGCTGCTACACAGACTTTTTAAAAAATGACTTTTATATTGATAAATTACTTCTTTGACTAGAGTTCCCAGTTTCTTTTCAATATTCATTTATTTTATTTTTTATTATTTGGTTGACCTTTCTTCAGCTCTAGGCAACATAAGTGCCTCCTCCCCCTGTTCTTCCCCACAAGAACCCTGTGAGCAGGGTCGGGCTACAAAACCCATAAGCCCCAAGTCCTCCAGTGAGCTTCCACGGCCGATAGTGGATCTGAATTTGGACCTCCCGGATGCTATTCCAGCACTTCAGCTCTGTGCCATACTGGCTGTGTTTTGAGACGCTGTATCTGGATTTAATTTTAGTTGAGTGATCTTGAGTTCTCTTTAAAGACAGATTGATAATTCCAAGCATTAGAAGCATTTTTAACAAATTGTATTATCCTTTGCTTAGTTAGCGATTTAAAACAAAGCAAAAACCATGCCATGGGGGCACCCTTGAATGCTGGTAGCTTTTTTCAGTATTGCAGCTTTCATTTCTGCAATTAGCTACTATTTTTATACAATGTGCTATTACATCTGTTCTATTAACTGAAAAATACTCAAGATCAATTATTTCCTGTAGTTTTATTTTGGGGGGAAATCCTTTATAAAGCAACTTCCAAATAATAAGGGTGAGCATCCAAATTATTTTTATAGTCTAAAAGTTTAATGACAGCTATCAATTAAAAGAGTTGACAAAGGGTTAGATTAACCCTGCTAAGTGATGGAGAATGAGAAAAGAGCTATTAGGAAAAACACTGGTGGGAAGAAGCGAACAGTGTAAAGCATATACTCTGCCTTTTCCCCCCAGAAAAAAGTGTGGTTCATTTTCACTCTTCTGAAATACCCACATATTCTGTAGAGGGATGATGCTGTGTATCGAATTAAGGGTTGCCCCACTCCAGAGCCTTCATAAATTCCTCTTCAGTAAAAGAAAGCATCTTGGCAGATTCAATGTGCATCTAGGGGGAAAAGATGGTTTTTACTCAAGAAATGTTTCTTCCACCTCTCTGACAGAGGTTTTGCTCACTCTCTTCACTATCTGAAAAATAATCTGAGAAATGCATTATTTCTTGTAATGTAACCCCCCTCCCCCCCTATTTTTGACTGACTGGCAACCCCTGTTGAATGGTCATCCAAAGGCAGAAACCAGTTTCCACCTCTCAGCAAGCAATATCTTGAGATGGCCCAAACATGAAGGGCTGCCAACAAGAAACCATCTGAAACCATCTGGTATGTCCTTTGGGATCTGAGATGGGAATTAAAACTGATTTTGGGGATCTTAACATCTTTCATTCCTTCCCCACCCCTCCCCTCCCCCGCAAAGCCCCAGCCACAGAGATTCTTTATACTTACTGTGGATTTACTCTATGACCCAGTTCATTATTGCTTTTTAACCCAGTCAAAACAAATAATGAATTATGCTGCACCCTTAATTTTAATTCAATTAAAGTTCCTAATAGCATAGGGTAGCTTGCCTTTTGTCTTTTTAAAATGTCAATAAGTTTTAATTGCTTCTTGAAACCTGCCACAAGCTCTTCTTTTTGTTTCTCCAGTCTCTTATTTTCAATTTTTAGTTCTTCAAGTTTTTTATGCTCTTGGTTGACCACATCCTAGCACAAAAGGAAGGATACAGAAACTGTTACATCATTCTGAATACAGCCCTTGGACACGTCTGAAGGAGAGGGCAAATCCCTTCCACAAATGACAAGGCTCAGCAGTGCTGCACAATCATAAGCTCCTATAACTTCATAACAAAACCCCATGTGCAGTTCATATACAGCCATGCCTTGAAAGATCTGTGATTCTGTCACCAGGAGAAAGACAGACTACAATGCATGTGCTTGCAGAATTGTTTCATTTTAGAACTGATATTGAATGCATTGCTTGGGACAGGAAAAGACCATGCAGCAAATTAGAAAGGAAAGAAAGGAAGCTGTAATCATGAAGCTTCCTGGATGACTTTAGCCTTGACATGAGAAAAAATTGGGACGATGTTTCCTGAGCAGTTAGTAGAAAAAGACAAATGGGGAAGGGGTGCTATCGTAGGCTGAGGGGCTTCCAAATTCACATTTCTTGCTAACAAATACCCCCTACCTTGTTACTTTGCTTCAGTTTATTCAGCTCCATTTTGTATTTCTCAGCTTCCTCAAGAGCTCGGTTCAAGCGAATGTCCGTCGTGCTCTGGGTTGCCGCAGCTTGTTTTTGTGCTCGCTTCAGATTCTCCAGTTCCTGTTGTATCAAGTTAAAACATGGCCAAAAGCCGCCCTTGGCTTCAGAGGAGGAGCCCTTTGGTACAGCAGCAGGAAGGAGAGCCTCAACATCCAGCCCTGTCTGCCAGTCAGGGACAAAGGTGGTGGCAGCAGTGGCACCTCCCCTGCCTTCTTCTGAGGGATAACTTCCCACAAGCATTAATATCACTTTTTTACAAGCAAGGTAGAGGAGCTTTCCATGGTGAGGATGCTCTACAGCTATTTATTTCTATTTTTTCTTACCTGCTTCAGTTCTGGGACATTCATACCGGATATTTATGTGTCTTTGGATTAACTTGTTGTGAGCCATTAGAAGTTCATCAAATCATGATTAAATAAATCAAAGCTTAGCATGATGTGCAAGTCTAGCCCCTCTAACCAATGTCACAGTTCTCCTCCTAAGGAAGAGATCAAAATGGCTGTGTTACCTTTTCTAGCATGGACAGTTTCTGCTGCAGACCCTCACTTTTTCGGGTGGCTTCCTCTGACAGCAGTTTGTACTTTTCTGCCTGAGACTGGTGTAGGCTGGCTGCGCGTTGCAGTCGGCCACGTTCTTCTTCAACCTCCTTAAGACGGCTGCTGAAATTTTCATTCTCCCCATCCTGCAGGCCCAAAATTAAGAGCCACAAGAGAGTTGGAGCCTGTTGGGTTAATGCTTATGTTTCTTCTCTGCAACTCTTATCTCCCCCCCCCCCAGAATTCCAACTTTAGATCAAGCCCACACCCTGTTTGGGTGGTGGTCCTTGGGGCTCAGAGGCATTCTCCTCCCTGGAGACACATTTGTTGTTTTCCTTGGGAGGCCTCAGTTCTTTTTCTTCTGGGACATCAACTCCCCTACCAGGCCTTTCCTCACTCTCCTATGTTCTGCGAAGAAAACCCGGCCTCTCATGAGGAAGTTGTGAATGTGAACGTGCAGAGGACTTGGTAAATGTGAAACAGATACCTTCGTGTGGTAGAACCACCATCAAGTACAATCCATGGCTCAACACAAGCAAGTCAGCACCTACTCTTACCTTCTTGCTACATTCTTGCCCAATGGCATCCAGCTCCTCCTGCATCACACGCAGCTTTGCCTTTAGGAACCGGATCTGGGCCTCTGCAAATTGGCAACAACTCCATTATAACATAGAATCTACAATTCTAGAGCCCATGTTAAGACAACCCTATTTAAGCCACTCTGAAAAAAACATTTGGGTGGTAGTTTACATATGCATGTTTTGAACAGTGGCAATTTCTAGAAGACCATTTTCCCCTGCTACAAAAAGAAAGGGACAATTAGTGAAAGCAAAACCGGCCAGCAAACAGCCTCACTCGCCTGCTCCAAGTTCGCATCCTGTACTTGGGATAATATTATCTTCCAGATCAGGCAGGTTTCCTTCTTCCAGCTGCCCTTCAATTCTCCCAATTAGTTTTGTCAGGGAGCATCCTGGAGCAGCAACATCAGTATTGCTTGGGTCAACCTGTAATCTTGATTTTGTACTGGAAAGTTGAAAGCAATATGAAGAGGAACACAGATGTCTAGGAAACTGTAAAAACAAGACTGCATACTTGTGGGTATTTGACCCAATATAAGTAAACATTCTCTACTCATAGAACAGCATTTGTACAAAACAGTACAACAAAACATAGATGCATATTAAAATTATAACATGGAGCTAATCATCTGTGTGAAGCAATTTGATCCTCCTGTTTAAATCCAGAATGATCTGCCAGCTAAGAAGATTGAGGAATGTTTTGCAACCCTTTTAGACGTTTCTATCTGCCAACAAAAAGAACATATTTCCAAGGCAGCAGTCCAAAAATGAGCAAGTGAGGAGATTCCATGAAGCTCTCTATTCAGAGATAGAGACAATCTAGAAAAGGATACGCATATCCCTCCCCTCCAGCATTTAAAGCTCTTCCCTCCCTGCATAAAAGGGGAATTTGCCAAGACTTGGAATGCGAGCGTCAGAGATGGACACAGCTTGGCTGTCTTGTGTCCTTTTCAGACTGCTGGATAGAAGTAACTGAACAACCATCACATTATGAAAGCTACCAATCCTGTTTTATGCTCAACTTTACATCCTATACCTTAAGAGAGGTCTTTTCCCTTTTCTTCCAGTCAGTGGCCGACTTCGGATTGTAGGTGCAGTGCTGGCTTTCTTCTTGTGAAGCTGCTAAAGAGAAGTCAGAAAAACCATTTTAGATACTTGGTAGGCATGCTGCTTCTTAAAGTTTTCTTTATTTAAAAATGGCTCTTTAAAGTAGCTATTAAAAGCAGGAGTTGGGCTCCTTCACACACTGGGGCCCAGGCTCAACCTTAATGATAGAAAGTGCAGTTTGTTGTCCAGATAGTTTACTGTATGAGAAATGCACAAGATGAGGCTGGGCTCTGTATCATCAATTTTGTCAATTATACAAATTTTCTATCAAACAAATCTTCTATACGAGGGTAATAATTATGCAAATTATACATTTTTCCAACAATTGACCCACTTTCATTCCTTCTTGTTCTTTGTTTTTTCTCTGTCAGTACAAATATTTAATTCAATTAGTTCAAAATTTAATTTAACTCAAGCAATCATATGCCAATTTAATATAAAATTAGTAACCTGCAAAAAAAAACTTTCCAGAAAGGATTTAGATAATGTTTTTGGAAGGATAAAAGATTTTAACAACAAACAATTGGGCATTTAGAAATGATAGAGTTAAAAAATGAATGATGCGTAAAGATATCAAGTGAGGAGAGGGAGCAATATAGCCTTAAATTAAGAGGTATAGAGACAATGTGGGGTTTTTTTAAAGTTAAGCTTATAGCGGTTGATTTGAAATAAAATTGAAAATTAAATGGTGGTAGACCCAGGAGACAAAATTAGGTTTTGAGGTGGCAGCATTAGATTAATAACATATACCCAGAATAAAGAACTACATGTATAGAAATGATATAAAATAATGATTTTAGAAGAGGCACCAAGAATTTAGAAGGGAATGGAATATGCTACCAGTCTGTTCAATATGAGAGGAATGAGGATAAGAATCACCCAGGGAAAGGAAAAGAGGGAGAAAAGAGGAAGTAGAAAGGAGGGAGGAGAGGAGGGGAGTAGGAGAGGGGAGAGAAGGAGTAAGAAGGTAGAAGGAGGAGATGGAGATAGAGGGAGTGTTAAGAGATGAATGAGATTATGAGCCGAAGTGGCGCAGCGGTTAGAGGCAGTACTGCAAGCCACTTTAGCTGACTGTGATCCACAGGTCAGCGGTTCAAATCTCACCGGCTCAAGGTTGACTCAGCCTTCCATCCTTCCGAGGTAGGTAAAATGAGGACCCAGATTGTTGGGGGCAATATAAATATACATTGCTTACTGGTGTAAACCGCTTAGAGAGTGCTTGCACTGTGAGGCGGTATATAAATCTCACAAAATAAATGAATAAATAAAGGAAGGAAGGAAAACAGACTGATGAGCAGTTGTACAAAATAGGTGCAAAATAGAATATTGATTTATGATTGATTGGATGAAATGTATAATTAAGTATATTATGACATATACTGTAAGGTACATGTATTCATATATGTACGGGAACTGTGAAGAAAAAAATTAAAAAAATAACAACAAAAAAAGAGATGAGGCTGGGCTAGAAACCGTTCAGCTTCCCCCCACAAGGGAACTGCTGACTTACTAACTAGAAAGATGTAAAATGAAAACTCTGTTCGGGTACCTTGTTATGTGCAAGAGGAACTGGTGGTTCAGGAGAATTTATATCCCTGGAAAGAAGCAGCAGAGGAGCATATTGCGATAAAGCTCGGATTTCATTCACGCCAATCAAGGAACGGAAGCTGCCTCCCACACACCTCCCCTCCTTGACGTCTGAATTACCGGAGTAGCCCCGGGTGAAAAGTGGGCAGCGCGGAGGCCTCCGCCGTTGCCTGCACCCGGTAGGGAAACGGGGCCGGGGGAAATCAAGGGGCTCGGGCGATGCGAAGCCCGGGGGGCTCCAGAGAAGCCCGGGGAGGGGCGACCTTGCTGAAGCAAGACTCCCACCGGGGCGCGCGGCCAGCGTACCTCTCCTTGGCCGCCTCCTCCTCCTCCAGCGCGTCCCCGCGGGCCGAGACGGGCCTGGCCAGGGCTTCCCGTCGGTCCCCCTGCAGAAGGGAGGGCAGCCGTCAGAAGCGCTCCTCCGGCCGCCCGGAGCCCCTGCCCGGGGCCCCTGCCGCTCCCGCCCCGCACTCACCATCAGCTCCTCCGCCTGGCGCATCACCGCCGCCGCCTTCGCCTCCAGGGCCGCGTTCAGACGCCTGCAACGGGACGGGGCGGTCAGGGAGGGAGGGGGCCGGGCGCCCACCCCGACGCCCCGGCCGCGACCTACCTGTACTCCTCCTCGCGGGCCAGGAGCGGGGCGGCGCTGCGAGGCCGGGCCGGCTGCTCCCCCGACGGCTGCCCGGCCGCCGCCATGGCCCACCGTCGCTAGGCAACCGCGACGCTCCCGGCGCGCTCGCTTGCCGCGACGCCCCCTGGGAGTCGCAGTCCGCCGGGTCGCCCCTCCCCGTCCTCTGACTCGGCTCCCCCCGTTGCCCCTCAAGGTGCCCGGGTGCAGAGCTCCGGCTCCAATGGGAATAGAGCTGGAAGGGACCTTGGAGGTCTTCTAGTCCAGCCCCCTGGCGCCCTTGAAAGCTTCCAGTGAGGGAGCGCCCACGAATTCTGACGGCAAGCCGCTCCACTGATTGACAGTCCGCACTGCTAGCAAATTCTCCGCTGGGAAGGCGCCTGGCGGCACTCAGGAGCCCTCGGCCGGGGCCTGCCGTTCAGTGCCGGACAGCCGGAGAAGCCGCGCGCCGCCCGCGCTCGGGCTGTCTAAACTGGCCCCGACTCACGCACCGCCTCCCCCGCGCCGCGGGCGCGTCCCCGCCGCGTCCCTCGACGGCCCAGCGCGACCCAGGCGGCGGGGGCGCGCGCGGCTCTCCCTGCCGCTCCGGGCTCGGCCAGCGGGCGGCGCTGCGGCGGCGGCTGCGCGGGAGAGGTGGCGGCGGCGGGGCTGCTGGTGCTGCGGCGGCGGAGCTGTGGTGGCCGGCGGCGCCGGAGAGGAGCTGCAGCGTCGCGGCGCTGATCAGAGCGGCGGGCCGCCCGCCATGCGCCGCCCTCGCCCCCCTGCCTAGCGGCGCGGCGGCCAGCCAGGGATGCGCGGCGGCGGTGCCGGCCGGCCGGGCAGCGGCTCCCTGCTGCGCTGCGGCTGAGGCGGGCGCCGCTCGCCGGGAAGGCCCAGCATGGCGGAGGAGGCGCCGCCCGCGCCCGACGGAGCCAGCGGAGCCCCCGCGTCCGCCCTGCCCGCCCTGGTGCCCGGCCTGCAGGGAGCGGAGGCCGGCGCGCTGCAGCACAAGATCCGCGGCTCCATCTGGTGAGTGCTGGGCGGGCGGCGGCGGGGGGGGGGGGGGCCGCCCTCCGGGACCAGGCCGGGGACGCGGCCATTGTCTCCGCGGCGCCGGGGACGGCCCGGATCCAAGATGGAAGACAAAATGGCCACGAGGCCCCCCCGCCCCGCCGCGCCTTTGTCTGCCCAGGCGCCCCGAGGGCCCGGCGGGGGGAGGGAGGAGGCGGCGGGCGCGGCGTCCCGGAGCCGCCCCGGCCGGGGCCGGGGGGGGGCGGGCCTGCCTGGCCGGGCCGTCGTGCCTGCTCGGAGCCCCTCCCCCCTGCCGCGGGCGCCGCCCATCTCGGTCTCGGCCCCCGCGAGCGCCGGGCGCCCCTCCGAGGAAGGCGGGAGGGAGGGAGGGGGGCGCGCTCGTCCTTCGGGCAGCGGGCGGCGATGGGCGGGCTGATCCTCCGCAGAGGGGGCTCTCCGGGGGCGTCTTCTTGGGGGGAGGGCCTTGGGGGGGGCTGCTGTTGGGGGGGGCTTGTTAACCTAAGGAGAGAGCGAGAGCCACGAGCGGCCGCTTTGCTTGTGCTTTATGGCGAAGACCTTTCGAAGTGCTCGCGTGGTGCCGGCCGTCTTACCCCGATTTGGGGCTCTCCAGATTTGGGGTTTTTTAATATCCCGGTTTATTGCTTGATGCAAATGAGGGTCATCAGTATGGAAAACGCTTTAAGGGCTGTGGAGGGTGAAGCCGTAATAAGGCTGCTCTCAGCTGTGCCGTTGAGGATGATGTCAACTGTTTGTCAGATGTGTTGCATTGTTGCTTTTGCTATAAGCTGCTTGGGGTCGGGAAGATGGGAGGCTATAAAAGCCTTTTAAACAGTAAATTAGCCAAACGTATTTGGAAACACTTGGCCGAAGAGAGGATGGCGGAGGTGGCTGCTGTGCCATATCTGGAGTGGGTGGTTTTATGCACCTGGATGGAGGAAAAATACCATTGACCATGGTATCCTTCTGCGTCGTCTTGGGGAGATGGGAGTGGGAGGCACTGTTTTACGGTGGTTCTCCTCCTACCTCTCTGACAGGACGCAGTCGGTGTTGACAGGAGGACAGAGGTCGGCCCCTAGGCCCCTGGTTTGCGGGGTGCCACAGGGCTCGGTCCTCTCGCCCGTCCTGTTTAACATTTACATGAAACCGCTGGGTGAGATCATCCGACGACATGGGGTGAGGTATCAGCAGTATGCTGACGATACCCAGTTGTACATCTCCACCCCGTGTCAGTTCAGTGAAGCAGTTGATGTAATGTGCCGCTGCCTGGACGATGTGAGGGTCTGGATGGGAGTGAACAGACTCAGGCTCAACCCAGACAAGACTGAGTGGCTCTGGATATTGCCTCCCAAGGACTATGTCGACTGTCCCTCCTTGGTTCTCGGGGGAGAAAAATTGACTCCCTCAGAACAGGTTCGCAATTTGGGTGTCCTCCTAGACCCACAGCTAAAATTGGAGCAACATCTTTCAGCTGTGGCTAGGGGGACCTTTGCACAAATTCGTCTTGTGCACCAATTGCGACCTTACTTGGAGAGGGAGGCCTTGCTCACAGTCACTCATGCCCTTGTCACCTCACGGCTAGACTACTGTAACGCGCTCTACATGGGGCTACCCTTGAAGACCATCCGGAGACTCCAACTGGTACAGAATGCAGCTGCGCGAGCGGTAGTGGGTGTGCCGAGATACACCCACGTAACACCTCTCCTTCGCCAGCTGCATTGGCTACCAATTAGTCTCCGGTCGCAATTCAAGGTGTTGGTCGTTACCTTTAAAGCCCTACATGGCTCAGGGCCAGGTTACCTGCGGGACCGCATCCTACCACATACCTCCCTAAGACCGGTTAGGTCCCACAGAGAGGGCCTTCTCCGGGTCCCGTCGGCTAAACAATGTCGATTGGCGGGGCCACGGGGGAGGGCCTTCTCTGTGGGAGCCCCGTCCCTCTGGAACCAACTTCCACCAGAGATCCGGACCATCCCCACCCTGCTGGCCTTCCGTAAAGCCTTAAAAACATGGCTCTTCCGGCAGATGGGGTGAATAGGACAACTAGATTCCCCCTGAATGTTGCTCTTACAATGTTTTTTTTAATTATATTTATAATGTATATCATGACTATTGTTTTTAAAATTGTACGCTTCTTATTTATGTTGTACGCCGCCCTGAGTCCCACGGGATTGGGCGGCCTATAAGAGCGTTTAATAAATAAATAAATAAATAAAAAGGCCATAGACCTCAACAGCACATCTAGTAACGTGCCATAAAATGAGCTTTTCAACCCAATGTGATACATGAACAAAAATAATAATGCCACCAAAACCTGCTGGGTCCCTCCGTGACTCATAAGTGACACACCTCCTCAAGGCAGGCCCACCAGATGATTCCACCTGCCCATGAGGGATTCACAGGAGCCCCTATGGTGGGATTGGTTATCCTACAGGGGGTTATCACACACAGTAATAAAAAAATAATCTCAACAGAAATGATGATGATAAATTGGAGCCATTTCTTTAGGTTTTGTAGGCAGCCCGCAAGACAAATGTCTTTTTTTTATAAGGGACTTGTTTTTAAATGTTTTCATGGAAGTCCCAGGGCCACGCTAGCTAATGGTGTCACTTTTTCTTATGGCTGATGGTAGTTATTTACTGTGTTTATTATTTATTTATCAATTTCTACACTGCTCATCTCACCTGTGACTCTGAATGGTTTACAAATAACATTTGTGACCTTAGGCCAGCCCAGCCTACCTCTCAGGGTGGTTGTGGAGAAGGAAGCTCTGCGGGATCTGTTCACCACCTTCAGTTATTTGTAAAAATAATAAAGGTGGAACAAGTAAACAAATATTACAGCTGCAATAAATCTTCATCTACACAATACTCGTGTGGGCCATACATCCCAAAAAAATACCATAGAAAATTAAAACAAATGTTCAAATGGATTAAGGCAAAACAATGTAATGTGCAAAATAATTACTACCAAATCAGAGACCAATCAATTGGTGTCATAGAACTCAAGCATATTCTCAGATGCTGATTAAATAAAAAGAAAATCCCTCAGAAACACAAAGCACATCAAATTGCTTCAAGGAAAGGGGCATTCCAGAGAGGCCCCCCCATCCATAGGACCTGTCCTGTCCAGGAATGTCCCAGTGGGTGGTGTCAGCAGCGGCCGGGCAGAAAAACAGCCACCCCACAGCAGAGCTCAGCAACAGCCATCAGTCCTGCCTCTTGCATTAAGCCCCCTCACCCTGCTGTATTTGCACAACTCCCTAATCCCTGTTTTCTTCAACCGCTTATTTGTCATTTCACCTTGCTCTGTTTTTCCTCCTGGAGATCATTTATGCCCTTTTGCTCCATCTCAGTGACATGCCGAGCCTTTGGCTGGGCTGCCCCCCCGCCCCACAAATGGGCATCATGTGGCTATGGTGTTTTTTGGTTGGGGGAAGTCATGCAGAGAGTGGTGACCGAGACAGGGAGGGGCACCTTTCCCCTAAGCCCCCTCTGACCGCTGTTGCAAACCCTTCTCTTCTTGCTCCGCAGTGGCTGAGAGGAGGGTGTCTGTGGCTGCTTCTTTCCCCTCTCTCGAAATGGTGCCATTTTTCCTCCAACAGGTTATTTGCGTGAAAGGAGACGCAGCCAAGCCCACCACTGCAAGGCCATGTGGCGGCTTTGTTTTGTCTGGCTGCCTGGCGCTGCATTTTTCCTCCGGTTGGATGAAAAGGCTGGAGATTCTCCTTTTCTCCTTCACGGGTGGAACGGCAGATTGTCCGGGCTTCTGCTGCCTTTGGGGAATTAATCTCTGGGCTTCTGCTTTATTTTCGCTCCGTTAAAGCTTTTATGCTAATCGCCTTTGTGTCCACAAGGAAGATTCAGCTCTCTGTGGATGTGGGATGTTAGGTGAATTTCTGGAGGATAGGAGGAGGGGCGTGGCCCAGAGATGGCAGTCGACACCTGGGACCCTCGCAGGCATCCCTTGTGGGTTGCCAGAACACGTCCTGCTTCTCTTGCAGCAAGAATTGGGTGTGGGGAGGAAGACATGAAAGAGGTTGAGAATTCATGACCAACAGCAGAGAAGGGCTCCTGACCAGGAATAGTCAAGAGGGAGGAGGGAGGCATTGAGTTGGGGGGAAGCAAGTTGGCCCCACAGATTCAGAAGGAAGGCAGAAAAAGACGGTTTGCAAGTCATGGGGCCAGTCAGCTCTGCCTCCATGTGGAGCATCAGGACTAGGAGGAGCTCAATCTGGCCTGTTTCCATGGACTCGGTTATCTCGGGCACAGCAGGGTCACCTGGGAGATGGAGAGCTCCTGCTGCAGGTGCCACTGGCCGGGCTGCTTCTCAGCAAATGGTCATCTTGCCTCTCGGGTCTGTCCGGAGTCTGGCAGCATTCTTCCTCTTCTGGTCTCCTACACATTTGAGTCGCCATGTCACTGCTAGCATTATATGCTCCTCACACACTGGAAGTGATCTCCAGGCCTGGAGACGTCCACTCCTGAAATCCTTTTGCTCAAATAAAGGCATTTAAAGATGAAAGGATACCTATAGAACAGTCTTCAGGATTCTGATTGATTAAAGCAGGGAATTCCGAGTCCTGGTTCCACTTGTCAGTCTTCAGATCCCTTTTGCTTTTCTGAAAAAATGGAAGGCGGCTGACAGTCCTCCCAGGCGTCCTTTTTCCCAAGGGAGCAGTTGGGGAGACTTTATTGTATGCACTTGTTTATGACCACCACGCAGATTAACTTTGGGGGATTTTATTTATTTATTTATTTGCTTTCCCCCCTTCCCTCTTTAGCAAAGCTGTACAATCTAAAGTGGACTGCATTTTGGTGAGTAAAAGCTGGAAATGGGGCATTTCTAGTTGGGGCTCCTTAACTACGGTCTTCCAGGGTGTTGTAAGGGCTGGTGCCGGGCGCTGGGACTTCCAAAGAGGGTTCCTCATTAGGCTTCTTGGGGGAAGGCCCCATCCTGAAAGAGGGGCTGACCTAGTGAAAAACTCTTCTCTGCTGAGCTGCTGGCTGGCTTTCA
Source organism: Diadophis punctatus similis (assembly GCA_023053685.1). NCBI lineage: Eukaryota > Metazoa > Chordata > Lepidosauria > Squamata > Dipsadidae > Diadophis > Diadophis punctatus. The sequence goes on from JALIGW010000012.1 coordinate 21,787,023, forward strand.
TGTGCCAGCTGGCTGAAAGCTCTATGGGGCAGGAGGAACGTGGAGGAACAGCAGGGCAGGGAAGGAGGCGGCCAGCTTTTCTGGGCTGCCCTGAGAGCCCCCGGGAAAGAGGTTGCGGAAACCTCAAGGTGGTTACCTGTCTCCCTCTGTCTTTAGCAAGAAGTTGAGAAGTTTACAGATTTACAGAAACTCTACCTCTACCTTCAACTGCCTTCTGGTCCCAGCAATGGCGAGAAAAGGTAGGGGGGCGTGTCCCAGGATCTGAAGAGCATCTGCCCCTTCCTCAAGCGCACCCGGTCACATGGCTGTGCTGGGGGGGGGGGGCTTCCTCAGGATGCGGGGGGCTTGGCGTGGTGCCTTTGTGTGGAGCCTCCTCGGAGTGGGGTTTGCTCCTGGTGATCTAGTGCAAAGCCATTTCTCTAAGAAATGGCAGGTTGTGCAATACCTTGAACCCTTCAGGGTTAATGGAAAGGGAGTTTTCGGGGAAGGGCCTTGCGAATGTCTGGGCTCTGCTGCCCCTGCTGGAGGAGGCTTTCTCCTTGACTCCGTGGCCTCCAGCCCTCCCGCCCCCCCCCTTCCCTGCCTGCCTGGCCTCCTTTTCAAACTGCCTTGGCTTGTGCAGAGCCTCCCCTTTGAGAGAAAGCACCCCAACCTTCCACGGGGAGCCTGCCTCGTACCCTTTGGTGCTTCCCACACGGGCAGAGGTGCTCCCTGCTTCATGGGGAGCATGCTGTCTTTAGTCTGGGACAGCTCTGTGTGGCAACACTGAGCCTGCTTGCTTTGGGGCCCGGGGCCTGCTCCTCTCCCCTGGGGCCCAGCTCGTGTGCCTATCTCAGGGCCCTCGGCCACAGGGAGGGAGCTTGGAAAGCGGCTCTCCTGGTCCTGTGGCGGGAGTTCCACAGGGGCAAAGGACTTCACGGACTGAGGCTGCCCTTCTCCTGAGCCCAGGCAGGGGGGCATCTGGTGGGGATGGTGATGTCACCGTTCCCACGCCTGAGGTCCCCTCTCCTTGTTGCAGCGATCAGCTGTCCGTCTCCTCCAGCCGTGCTCAACAGGTGCACGCCCTTTCCTGGATCCGGAACACTTTGGAAGAACACCCGGAGACCTCCCTCCCCAAGCAGGAAGTGTATGATGAGTACAAGTGAGTCCGTGGCCGGGGAGGCCGCCTGCGGTGGGGGGGGGGAGGCTGGCTGGCTGCTTTTCGCCCTCACCCTCTCCAGCAGCCTCTGGGCCTGGTGCCCTTTGGCTCTGTCTACCGAGCTGATCCCCCCCTCTGGATGTCAAAGGTGCTGTTGAATGGGACACGCTCGCCTGCCCTGAAGCCTCCCCCTCCCACCTTCACCTCCCAGAGGGGGTCCATAGGGTGCTTGTAGGAGAGTCCCCCCCCCAAGAGGTGGCAGCCCTTCAGCTCAGGAGGGGAGAAGCAGCCGCCCCACTGATCTGGAGGGAGGTCCTGGCCAGGTCCCCGCTTGGAATCTCGGAGAACTCAGGGAGGAGGAGAGGTCAGTCTGCCCACGGCTGGGCTCACCTTTCAGGGCTTGGCAGGGCGGGCAAAGCCTGAGCTTGCCATCTGCCGAGAGCAGCGGTTCCCACCAACCGCGCTGAGATGCTGAAATGCCAGCGCTCTCCTTTCAGCCACAGTTACCCTGCTCCAATGCTGGGGCTCTCCTGTCCTGTGGGCCCAGGTTGGGCAGCCAGGCTCCCCGGGGAAGAGCTGGGGCTGTCAGAGTGCTGAGATGGGTTTTGTAGTGCCAGTTCCCTTCTCGCCCAGAGGGCTGATGGGAGGCTCCCAGGGGCTGCAGTTCCACCTTTCCTCCTCCTGCTGCTGCTGCTGCTGCTGCTGCTGAGGTTTCTGGCCTCTCCCTGCTGGAAAGTTAGAGGGGGTGGCGGGACAGGGAATTGGATTCCCTCTGATCCCAGGAGCTTCTTCAGTGGCGGGGACTGCAGGGTAGGAGCTGTGTGGACGAAGCAGGTCTCTCCCTCCTTGTGGGCAACTGGGAGGTTGCTGGGAGTGCCAGCTTGCCCTTTTCCCTGCGGAGCCTCCAGATTTTCCATCCCCTCGGCCTGTTTGCTCTTGGACGCTCTTCTCCGACCCTCGGCCAAGCCAGGCATTGGGCCCTTTGTCTCCCCGGGTCTTTCCTATGACCTTCCTTTTGTTTCAGGAGCTACTGTGACAATCTCGGCTACCACCCGCTCAGTGCCGCAGACTTTGGCAAGATCATGAAGAACGTGTTTCCCAACATGAAGGCCCGGCGCCTGGGCACACGAGGCAAATCTAAATATCCTTTGGGAACAGCTTTGGCTGTCTGTGGGCCACATGGCAGACGGCGCTTTGGTAGAAAAAGCGCTTCCACCGTTGGAATTGAAAGATGATACCACCTTAATTTTTAAAATCACATATTGCTATAGTGGACTTCGGAAGAAAGCTCTCGTGCAGATGCCATCGCTCCCCAATTTGGACTTTCCTAAAACTGGAGATGGGGTAAGCTCTGCCGCTGCCCTCCAGGTCTCCCTGCGGGCGGGCGGCTGCCTCCTGGGCGTTGACCAGGTGAAAGGCCTCCAGGACCCGGAGGAAGAGCCACCACCAAGATGGTGGGCAGATAAAAGGAATTTGACACCTGAAAATGTAATTTGAGGAATCCTCTCAGGCCAGACCCTCCCTGGTTCTCGTGAAGATAAGGCCGGGGGGAGGGGGGGGCGATGGGACATTCAGGCTAGCCAGATTCTCTTACTCTGACCCAATTATAAAAGTCGCATGATCTGGTCTAGCTGGAAGGGCTGACGAGCGTCTTAGTGGCATAAAGGTCTTTTAGCTGCAGCTGGCAGAGCACAACATACCCTCTTTCCCCCAAAATAAGACGTCCCCTGATAATAAGCCCAACCAGGCTTTTGAGTGCATGGCAATATGGTCAAGCACTTATTTCAGGGTTCAAAAAAATATAAGACAGGGTCTTATTTTCAGGGAAACACGGTAGATCCATGCTGTGCTGGCAGTTTGAGGGTTTGACTTCTGCAACAAAAGGTTTCATGGCCCGATGATCCTGAGCAAAGAGAAGGGAAACCTCGAACGTGTGCGAGAGGCAACGGTCTCTAAAAGAAGGCCAGCTAGGTTTTGCCTTGGTTCATTGGGGGTAGAATTGTTGGGCTGCATCCCGGAGTCCTTCCTGAGCTGAGGGGCTTTGAATGAGGAGCCGCCTTCTGGGGGCTGGGTAACTGCAGCGGGACGAGGCATCTGACAAACGCAAAGTACTCTTCCGCCATCTACCGACAGCAGCCTTAATTGCAGGCAGTAACGTTTTAAAGTGAGAAGTTGACTCTCCATAAAACTCGGATTGAAATAATCCTCCTGACCAAAACCGAGAACTGAGATTGCTAGAGGAGGTTTTATGGCAGGGTCTGAAGCTGTTGGTTTCAAGCCACTGTTTCCCTGGGTGAGAGGAGCAGTCCTCAGGGCTGGGGGGCTCCTCCTGTCCTCAGAGGGGGCGGTTTCCCAGAGGTGGGGGCAGAGCAGCGGGAGCACGGTCCTCAGTCCTTCCTTGTGCTTTGGTTTCAGCTGGATGGGTTAGAGCCTGCTGGGCGCCTGCAGAGTGCTGATGAGGAGATCGTGTCTGCTGCCTGCCAGCTGGTCTGCGAGTGGGCTCAGAAAGTGCTCAGCCAGCCCTTTGATTCTGTCCTGGACTTGGCCCGCTTCCTGGTGAAAAGCCACTACACGGGCACCAAATCCATGGCAGCTTTGGCAGTGATGGCAGGCGCCCCTGCAGGTAAGAAGGGAGGCAGCAGTTTCGCTCTTACCGGGGGGGTGGGGTACCCTTTCCCCGGGGACCCCTGAGGGGCATCAGGAAGGCATCTAACCCTGCAAGAGCTGGGTGAAGCCTCATTCCTGGGGCACGGTTTCACCCCGACATTGAGAAAGGCACTTCGGACATGGAAGACGCTGGGCCTGTAAGAGGATCTACCAGGCATCTTTCACAGCTGGTCGGCTGTCTGGGCAATGATGAGGAGAGGGAGGGGGGCACGGTTTTCTTTTGCCCATCTAAAAGAGCAAACTGCACCTCCCTGCTCCTTAACAGTATGGCGGAGAAGAGGTTTATTGGAAGGGCTGCCCTGTTGCTCTGCACAATGTACAGAAGTTCCCCCATTGTGCTTCCTACGATGGCCGAGCTGAGCCTTCCTCCTGGTCAAGGCCCTGCCTGCCCCTTGCAGGACTCAAGGGGATCCCCCAGCCGTCGGCTTTTGTCCCGACGGCAGAGAGCAACTCCTTCCAGCCCCAGGTGAAGACGCTGCCTTCGCCCGTGGATGCCAAGCAGCAGCTGCAGCGCAAGATCCAGAAGAAGCAGCAGGAGCAGAAACTGCAGTCCCCTCTGCCAGGCGAGTCGCCCACCAAGAAGGCCGAGGGCACAGCGAGCAACGGGGTTGCCAGCCTTCCGAATGGGAGCCCGGCCATCCTGTCCCCTCAGTCCATTGGCATTGTGGTGGCTGCCGTGCCAAGTCCTATCACGGTAAGTCTCCCGAGGAGGGATGGGGGGAAGGCTGCCCCCAGCAGCGTTGAATGTTGGGGCAGGACCAGGCGGAGACCCACGGAGGGGTCGTCTGGCTGTGCAGGAAGGAAACTTCTTCCACCATTTGGAGAGACCTTTGGCTGGAGCGACTCCAGAGGGGGCAGAGGTGGGTTGAGGCACTGAGTCAAGAATTGGGAGGGCGAAGAGATGGGGCAGGGTGGGTGGGAATCCTGCGTGGCTTGGGGGAGGAGAGAGGGGAGCATGGAGTCCCCTGTTCCCAGAAGAAAGCAAACTGGTCAGCTCAGAGCGCAGCTTCTGTGTTCACTCCCTTTTCTTCCCCTGCAGGTGCCAAGGTCCCGGCAGTTGGTAACGTCTCCTAGCCCGATGGGCTCGACTGATGGCAAAGTCCTTCCACTCAATGTCCAGGTGGTCACTCAGCCCATGCAGTCCATCAAGCAGTCTCCAAAGACTCCCCAGAATGTGCCGGCCAGTCCCGTGGGAGATCGCTCTGCTCGTCATCGCTATGCCCAGATCCTGCCAAAGCCAGCCAACACCAACTCGCTCACCATTCGTTCCCCAACCACAGTGCTCTTCACGAGCAGCCCAATCAAGACGGTGGTTCCTGCTCAGCACATGAACGTGGTCAAAATGACCGCCATCTCGCTTGCCCCAAGCGGTGCCAGTGGCACGCCAATCAAGCACCCAGCCTCCGCCATTGGCTCAGGAGCCGCAGAAGAGCCAAGGACTCTCCCTCAGATCAAGAAAGGATCTGTGATTTCACTCCAGTCCCCGGGAACCAAAGGTGGCAGCGGAGACCTGGCTTCTGCCCCGTCTTCGGTCGAGGTCAAACTGGAGCCAGAACTGGTGCCGGATGAGAGCTTGCGGCAGAATCAAGAGAATGCAGTCCCCACTCAAGCGGTCAGAGTCACCTTGCTAACCCCTGTGGATCAGTTGAGGACTGTGGAAGCTGAGGCCTGGAAAGGCCGGGCTGAGGAGCGTCTTGGAGCAGCAAGCTGTGACCCCCAGGGGGGGGATTCAGAGAGGAAATCCCTTTCCCAGGCGCATGAAGCCCCCCCGGGCCCCTTGGATGCGAGTCAGCATGTCTCCAGCACCGGCATCGCCCCCTCGCCTACTGCAGGCGACCAAGGATGCACGAAAGGCCTGCGGAAGAGGCTGCCTTCTGCCTTTGTGGATGCTCAGGGCCCCCCTGTCAAGAAACTTTCTGTGGGACAGGCATCTGCAGAAGCCCCCGAGGCCAGCGGTGCGAAGAAAGCCCAGCAGATGGGCGGCCTGCCTCTCCCTAACAGTGACAGTCCGGCTGCCCTTCTCCAGAGTCCCGGCCAGGTGGCCCTCCAAATCCAATCCACAGCCTCAGGGATCAGCCTGGAGACCTCCTGCCCCCTGGATGCTGACCTCATCATTGCCCCCAGAGACTCCCTGCTGGAACAGCCCCCAGCGGCCGCCTCAGCAGGTGTGGAAATGAAGTTGGGAGGGGACGTCTTTGTCCTAGGAAACAGCTCTAAGTCCGAGGGCAGCCTCAACCCCAACGTCTGGCAGCACCTGGCCAAGGGCTCCCCCTTCGTCCAGGAGGCCTGCAAGCCCCCCATCAGTGTTATGACACTTGCTGGACCATCCGATTCCGAGGACCTGCCCAAGTCCGCCTGGGAGCCGGTGCACTTAGAAGGGTTCCAGCAGGCTGGGGCAGCGTTTGGGCAGCCGTTGCCGGATCAGGTCCAGCCGCCCTCTCTCGACCAGCCCCTGCCTGGCCAGAGCTCTGGCCAGCTGCCCCTGCAGCAGGAGCTGAAGGACTTCGAGGATGCCGCCTCCCAGTCCCACGAGAACTATTTCTCCTTCGACGACGATCTGACCCAGGACAGCATCGTGGAGGAGCTGGTGCTGATGGAGGAGCAGATGTCCCTCAGCACCTCCCACCTCTACAACGCCTCCCTGGGGATGGCTCTCCAGAATCAGGGGGTGGCTCAGGGGGCATCCTTGGCCCCTCACCCCAGCAGTGCCCACTTCTATCACCCGATACACAGCAACAGCACGCCTGTTCATACGCCCACGCCCACCCCGACCCCCACCCCGACCCCCACACCCACCTCGGAAATCATGGCAGGATCACAAGGCATGTCGCGGGAGAGTCCGTGCTCCAGGATGGCCCAGACTACGCCTGTTGACAGCGCCCTGGGGAGCAGCCGGCACACGCCTGTCGGCACCCCACACTCCAACTGTAGCAGCAGCGTGCCCCCAAGCCCCGTGGAGTGTAGAAACCCCTTTGCCTTCACCCCAATTAGCTCCAGCATGGCCTACCACGACGCCAGCGTGGTTTCCAGCAGTCCTGTGAAGCCCATGCAGCGGCCCATGGCCACCCACCCTGATAAAACCAAGCTGGAATGGATGAATGCCGGATATGGCAGCGTGGGGGCGTCCTCCGTCACCAGCCAGGGGATTCTGCCCGGCTACCAGGAGTCGGTGGAAGACCGTTTCAGGAAGCCTCATGCCTTTGCTGTCCCTGGCCAGTCCTACCAGTCTCAGTCACGGCACCACGATCCCCATTTTGGGCGAGTGACCCCCGTCTCCCCCGTCGGCAACAAGCAGGAAGGTTTTGCCGTCCCTGCTCCTCTTGATAACAAAGGGACCGGCTCCTCTCATGGTGGCAATTTCAGATGCCGGAGCGTCAGTCCCGCCGTGCACCGCCAGCGGAATCTTAGCGGAAGCACCGTCTGCCCCGTCACGGCCGTGCTTCGCTCTGGAACGATGGTGGGCTCTTTTGGGAGTCCGGTCGCCCCGGAAGTTCACCCCTCCTTGGTGAACATCCATGCAGACCCAAGTGCCAGTACCCTCGCCCAGCGCAGCCAGTCAGTGCCCCTGACGGTGATGATGGAGACTGCCTTTCCACAGCCTCAGAAGCAGCCGAGTTCCAAGAAGATCACCAATGTCTTGCTCAGCAAGCTGGACTCAGAGAACGATGATGCCGTGCGTGGCCTGGGCATCAACAACCTGCCCTCCAATTATACCGCCAGGATGAACCTGACTCAGATTTTAGAGACTTCTGCCGCCTTTCCAAGTGCCAATGCCCAGAACATGCCCCAGTGCAGCCCATCCGTTTTTGAATTCCAAACACCAGGTTACCTCGCTAAAAACAGCAGCCCCGATCAGGCAGACTTTTCTTCTGGGGACCACGTAGCCCATTCGGAAACTGGGGAGCAGCAGCTGGATTTCAGCGGCACCGTGAAGGAGCTTTTGGAGGAGAGCAGCCTGCAGGGCAGCCAGGTGCCTCCCGACTTGACCAACGTGGCCTCCGTCTTCTCCAGCGACATGAGGCTGACCTCGGAGCTCTCGGGGAGCATGAACGACCTGAACGCTCTGGACCCAAACCTGCTCTTTGATCCGGCCCACCCACAGGGCCAAGACGACGAGGCAACACTGGAGGAGTTGAAGAACGACCCCTTGTTCCAGCAGATCTGCAACGAGTCCATCAGCTCTATGACTTCCGCAGGTTTCGATTGGATGGAGAGTAAGGACCATCCTACTGTGGAAATGTTGGGTTAAGAAGTGTGTGCGTGTGTGCGTGTGTGTGTGTATATACGTGTGTGTAAATATATATACACCCACACACGTGTGTGTATGTGTGTATAAAATCTATGTAGCACACTGTATTTAAGAAAATCTAAAGACAAGACATACTGTAATTGTCTTAATGGAAGTGCCTCCTGCAGCAGAAACAAAATTTGTGACATTTTTTTTTAAAAAGAACTGCTCTAATAGCTGCTTTATTCTTCAGCAGGGTGTATACAATCTTAACCAATTTTTAAGGCATTTCTGAAGGATGCAGCCTGCTCCAGAGCCAGTATTAGGTTTTAAAATTTTGCTTACTGAAAAACATGGCTTGCTGCCTCTGGAGGATCAAGAGCCTTTGCGGGAGGGAGGGAGGGCCCCCCACCCAGCCTTCCCTCCATCTGCTCTGCAGGGCCTTCCATTGGCGTCAAGGATCAGAGAGGCAAATGCTGAAACTGGGAGGGTGCACGGATGAGTTGCAGGATGCATCTGGTCAGGAGGTGCTTCTGCACTCTGGGTACGTAAAGAGCCTGCGCCTTTGCTGGCACGATTGGCATACCCGAGAGAGGAGACATCCTGATCACCAATACCACATGCCCGCAGAGTGGAAAAGGCAAGCGGGGCCAGCGTTCCTAGGTCACTCGATCGGGAGGTGGTCTCCAGCTGGCCTTTCCCAAAGGATGGTGGACTTGGCACCCCCTCCAGGGGAGGGTCCTGGGGGGCTGCCTCATTGGCCAGTTGCCAGGGAAGGCCAGCGATAGATAGACAGGAAGCACAACTGGAGTCAGATGGGTGTTAACTCCTTATCAAGGGCTAATTGTGGGCAGGAGCAGGAGAGGCTTCCAAGAAAGGAGAAGCAGCCCAAACCTTCTATCCCAAATGGAAAACTTACTCTGCCACAGGGTGGCTCATATGAAGAATACATCAGAATGTTTTAAAAGCAAAACAGTTTAAGGCTGCTTTTAATGTCCTTGAGTAGGGAAGACTAGTTCCAACCCCTGTGATTGATAAATCTCTTCCTTCCATTGCAACTGTACCCTAAAATGTTTGTCAGGATTTATAGTTCTTTTTGTTCACACGAAAAACCAGAATGCAAGAGTGACCGTGATTCGGGTTTCCCTAACTCACAGGCTTTTTTAAAAAAAAAAAACATTTTTCTGCAGAAACTAGTTAAGTGTTTCCAGGATTGACACAACTGGCCAGTTCTTTCTTGATGAAGTCGTGCCCAGTTGGAGGACTCTCGTTAACGCTGGAGGGTGAATTTCCGAGGCCTTCCGTGGTGGGAAGCCTGCTGTGGCTGAGCCCGTCCTGGGAAGTGTTCCTCCCGGCACCCACAGGGAAGTAGGAGGACTGCTGGGGCGGGGTCCCAGGGGCTGGCACTTTGACGCCAACAGATGAGCAGCTGTGCCATGAGCACTGCTCTTGCGTGGCTTCCCCGTCTTGCCAGCTCTGAGCCTCTTTCACCAGCACAGCTCCAGGGAAGGTGGGGTGGTCCTGCCTGTCGGGGGAGAGAGTGCCCCGAGGCAGCCGACTTGGGCAGGGGAGCCAGCCCAAGGAGCCTCTTGGGGTTCAAGGTGCGCTAATCCTCTTCTGGGCTAGGATGCCTTATGAGGAAGCGCCCAGGAGGCCGTGCCCTTGCCTTTCGCCAGGTAAGCAGTGGGAAGAGGGAGAGGGGGCAAAGTCGAGCCTCTTTAGCCTCCCCTCCGGGACCTGGGGGCCATCGCCAGTCCACCTGATCCCTGGCTTAAAAGGTCTGTCTCAGCAAGCTTTTTCGGGTTTTATTCCCATGTAAAGGTGAAGCCTCTGCAGCCATGAGAATCTGCTCCTGTACAAGTACATGAATGGCGCTGGGGCCACTTGTTTCTGTGTGGTCCTCCGCTTTTTCCAGGATGGCCCAGGCCCGGTGACCTACACTGTTGGACATATTGCTCGTGTAGACACACACCCCCCCCACTCAAATAGTATTTGTGGGGTTGTCCTATGGGATAGAGAGAGGTGGAGTCACTGGGGTGCTGGGTGTAAGCAATGGGCTTCCGGTGCCCAATTCAGGCACCTGTGCAGAGCCCAGACACCGCCCGAGAGAGAGAGAAACATCCACTTCCATTTCCTTTCCAGCAATAGTGTAGCTGGTGCTTGGCTCCTTTTCTTGGGAAACTGGCAGTGCTTGGAAGCAGGGGAGCTGCCGGGCCCGGGCGGGAGCCTCAGGCTGAAGGGGCTCCCCCCATTCCAGCTCTAATGGTGCTAGAGGGTTGTCCACTCGCTCTCCCTTGCCTGACCTTCCTGGGGGGCTAAGCACTGCCACAGCCCAGGCCTCCCAGTTGTCCTTCCTTGTGGCCCAGCCGGCAGCCCCCTTCCCTGGGATCGGGGCAGTCAAGGCGGCCCAGTTTTGAGGAGGTGGTTTTGGGCCGTTCCTCTACCAGGAAAGGCAGGGTGTCCCTGAAGGAAAGGTTGCTTGTTTTATGTAGCAAAATTATCTCAGTGAGATACATCTCCTCTTATTCTCTTACCTGAGAATCTTACAGCAGGAAAAGTCTGTGTTTGCCTCACCTCTTGGTGCATCCTCACCCATGTGCATGCGGTGTTCTCTCGGCTTGCCTCGTTCGTGCTAGTTAGACTCCCGTCAGCCACCCCGTCCCTCCCTGCCTCCCCTGCGCTGGATCGGGGCCGGTTCTGCACAACCAGATTGGTGCAGGCAGTTGCCCGCTCGCTTCACGATCCTGCCAGGCTCAAAGGTCGCCCTCGGCCAGACGCTGCTTCTTCCCCAAGTGGGTGAAGAAGCCACTCCTGGCGCACCTGGACCCTCCGTGAACTTCCCCCCCCCCCAAACCTGGTCGCCCAGCTTTCGAGGAGCGTTTCGTTGTCTGTTGGACCGCTAAAGACAGTGGATAGGTCTTGCCGCATAGCATTTCAGTTCATTTTTTTTATTGGAAGTGCTCAACATTTGTTTTTTAATGTTTTCAGGAACAATAAAACATTTTCTATGAAATCTGACTCCAGAAGCAACTTCTTGGGAGTTCAAGGGTCTCCATTCTTGCTTGGCCTGGGGAGGGAGGGAGGGAGGGGGCTCTGGGGGCCCTCCTGGCCTGGACACGGACTATCTGATGCTGTCCCTTTGGCACAGGCTCTCCTCTGCCCCTCCCCTCGGGACCCAGCACTTCTCTCTGGGAAAGAGCAAGGACCCTGGGCTGAGAGATAGGCCTGCATCTTCCCTTCCCCCAGCCTCCCAGGAGAGTGGCATTGGGGCTGGAGGTGAGGTGGACTGGATGGGGAGACCTGGTGGCCACAGGGTTCAAGGGGGGTCCCGGGTCCAGCAAAGTGGCAGGAAGGGTGGTGGCAGCTGGTCTCCGGGGGCTCTTAATGGTAACAACCCCAACCCGGTGATGCTGCCACGGGAGAGTGGGGCAAGGTGGCAATCGTGTGTGTGGGCCAGCTATCCAAGGGAAGCTTATGGTCACAATTCCTGTGGCCTCCCACCTGTGAGCCTCATTAGGCAATCCCCAAGAAAGTGCCCAGGGAGGCCGCTAAAGAGGAAGCTCTGGAAGACTTCCACAGGCCTGCGAAGACCCCCTGGCTCCCAAGGGGAGAGACCACCATGGCCAAGTAAGGTTTGGCCTTGAGAGAGTAGGATGTGATCCTGGGGGAAGGGATGGGCAGGCCGGGGTTTCTATTTGCTGCAGAGAAGCTGGGTACTCTTCCTAATTTTGGAAAATTGTTTCCAAGTGGAAATGCAGACAAAAGTGGAAATTGTTCAATACGTTGTTCTAGTTTTATCAATGGTATCCACCAGGAGCCCTGGTAGCACAATGGTTAAAGTGCAGTATTGCAGGCAAACTGCCCATGGCCTGGAGTTTGATCCTGATGGGGCACAAGGTTAACTCAGCCTTCCATCCTTCTGAGGTTGATCGAGGTCGTTAAAATGAGGATCCAGATTATTGGGGGCATTATGCAAATAATGCCGACATTGTAAACCTTTCAGAGTGCTCCAAGGCACTATGGACCCCAAATGCTATGCTATTTAATGATGAGGCTTCATTGCAACATTGTCTTGGCTTCTTCCTCCTCTGTTCTGCTTTGGAGCCTCCAGCCATCCTTCAAGGGCCCCCTCCTGTTCCCCCAAAGTAGAGAAGGCTGAGCTGTGGGGGGGAAAGTAGGCAGGATGGACGTGAAAAGCCCCTTTGGGGCAACTATGACCAGGGTGATTGAGAATCTCCACAGACTTTTATTCAAGGCGCTTAATACCCTTTCCCCAGTCCAAGGGCAATGCTGGAATTCCTAAAGCCAAGATCTTTGCAATTCTTCCCCTTCTCCACCAGAGGGCAGAGGACATCCAAGCAGTGCCACTTGATCTTCCGCTCAGTCCAGCCCAGAAGGGGGCGCCTGAAATCCACGGAACCCCGCCGGTTCCCAAAGCAACAGGTTCCGTGTATGTCGGGGAGTTTTATGCTTACTAGATCTACCAATCCTGCCCTACTGGACAACATTCAATGTCAGCGGAAATTTCAGATGCTTTTCAAAAGGCGCCTGGACTTGCTCGGATTTTTTCTTTGAAATCGTTTCGCTTCTCATCCAAGAAGAACCGAAGAAGCTTGTCGAATGAGAAGCGAAACAAAACCGAGCCTTTTTGGAAAAGCCCCTTTGGGACAACCGTGACCCGGAGGATTGAGCATCTCCACAGCCTCTTCGGCGGAAGGTCCCGTTAAAAAAGGCTGCGAAGGACCCACCCAGGGGAGGAGAGCACGGAAACCACCCCCGACTTGCAAGCACAGCCGCGCCGAGAGAGCTGCCTCAAGCTGGGCTCCCTTGGCCCTTAAATGAGCTGCTGTGCGAAACGTTGCTGACCACAAAGGGAGCAGCAGAAGGTTACGTGTGGCCAGACTGCAGAGGACGGGGCCAGCTGGGGGCCTTCGGTCCGCTCCCAGCCTCTCTCGCCACCAAAGGAAACGTTGCCCCAGCCGGCTGCCCAGAATTACCTGCGGGGCACCCAGCGCTCGCATCGGCTGGAACACAACGCCGCAACTTCTTGCACTTACTTGGGCTGAGCCCGCTCGCCGCCCCCGCCGCGCGCATTCGGGGGGGTTTAGAGGCGGCGGACGGCCTCAGCTCAGGCGCGCCCTCTCTCCCCCCCCCCCCTCTCGGTCGCGGGCTGGGAAAGTCCATCGAGGGTTCAGGAACAAACCGGGCGGCTGGCGGAACTTTCGGGGTCGGCGAAGCCGCACTGGGAGGCGGCGGAGGAGCGAGCGGCCGCGGCGCCCACTCTCGCCCTCAGCGGACGCGGCGCCTTCGCCAGGGACCTTTGCGCTCCTCGCCTCCCGCCGCCATTCAAGCGATGCGCGGCCGGACAGGGAAAGGCGGCCAATGCGCGCGGCCGACAGCGGGGACGCGCCTCCCGCCCGGCGCCTCTGACCTCAGGTGCCTGCTCCGGCCTCGGGGGGAGGGGCGAGCAGGGGGTCGCTCGCCCCTCCCCGGCCGCGCCGACGGCCAATGGTGAGCGGCGCAAAAATAGCGCCGGATCCGCGGCGCGTCCGGGGAGCCTCGCGCCCTCCGCCCGGCCCGGCCTGCCCTGCTCCGCCGGCCCCGCAGCGCCCCTCCCCGCTTTTGTGTGGCCGTCTGTCCGCGCGCGCCAGCCTCCGCTCTGTGTCCGGGCGCGGCCGCACCAGCGAAGCCATTCGGCCCGGGGAGCGAGGGGCGCGCGCGGCTGGCCGGCCGGGGAGGGCGATGCCCGAAGAGCCCGCCGTTGCTTGCTGCTAAATGGCGCCCCGCCGGAGCCCTGACGCCGCCGCCGCCGCCGCCGCCCTCCTGCTCCTGCTCGCCGCCCTCCCAGGTGAGTCCCTTCCCGGGCAGGCGGCGCGCATCTGACCCGGCTCGCCCAGCCCCTCCGGCCCCGGCAGCCGCCCACGGGACGAGAGGCCGCGGCCGCTCCTGCCGAGCCGGCTCCCTGGGCGCACGTGCGCTCTGGCCGGACAGGCGGCCCTTGGCCAGCCCCGACGCTCCTGCTGGAAGGGCGGCCGGTCCGGGGAAGGCCAGAGCCTCGCCGGACTGCGCCTCGGCCGCCCGCTGCTGCCCGGTCCCTGCCGCGGTTCGCGAAGCAGCCGGCCTCGGCCTCGGCCTCGGCCTCGGGCGGCTGGGCTCCCGGAGAGCCGCGCGCTGTTTTGGGCCGGCTGCCCGCTCCGCCCGCAAAGCCTCCCCGGCGGGTCCCTTCGCCTGCCTCCCCACGGACGACCCGCGCCCCACCCTCTCCTTCCAGAAAGGGAGCTCGGCCGGGCCCCTCCGGCAGCGCTTGGCCCACCAGAGGTGCCCCGCTTTTCAGGAGCTGCCGCGTTGGAGCGCCCGTTCTGCAGCTGGCTGGTGCAGAGTCCGGAGGAGGAGGAGAAGCTGGGGGGGTGCAGCAGAAGGCCCAGCCCTTCTCCCCAGCCTCCGCCTGCCCCTGAGGGTTCAAGGCTGCTGGCCACGGTGTGGCACCTGGGGAAGTTTGGCTGAAAACAGGGTGAAAGGCTGCAGGCAAAAAGAGCATGCTGACCTTTTACTTCTCTTGCTCTCTTAGGGATAAGGAGCTTTAGTGAACTGTTTTTCGTGAAAGAGCCTCAAGATGTGACTGTTGCCAGAAAGCAAGCAGTGGTTTTAGATTGCCTGGCACGTGGTGAGGTGCCCATCACCATCATGTGGCTCAGAAATGGAGTTAAAGTTTCTGAAAATGAACAGATCCACTCTCTGTCCAATGGCTCTTTATACATACGTGAGCTGGAGAGCGGCAAGCCAGGCGAAAGGCTGGATGAAGGAGTCTATCAGTGCTTGGCTCTGAATAAACACGGCGCTGTTCTCAGCCAGAAAGCGCATCTCACCTTTGCAAGTAAGTTTTCGTGACTTCCTTTGAGGGCCAGTTCCAGCACATCATGGAGGCGGGGCCTCTGGTTTAGGGCAGGTTGACCTGTCCTGTGGTGCTTTGTAGAAGCAGGTGTGTTCCATGCTGTGAAAGTGGCTGGGCCTTCTCCCACCTGCACCCACCTTCCGAGCAGAGGCAGCAGCTGCTTCCCCTCTGTGAGGCAGCAAGGTTGGCGCTCTAATCCATAGTTGATGACACGGGAGGCTGCTTAGGTTTTAAGCACCTGGAAGATTGTGTGTGCTACCACAGTTGGCTAGATAAGTTGTGTGAACCCTGGCTTGTCATCTCTGAAGCATGGCTTGTGGCTTATTCCACAAATTGATTTTAAAAACTCCAAAGTATTGCGGTAAGTTGGTATTTGTGGATTTACTGCCATCCTGTGGCACTTTCAAAGCATTTGAGCCTCTGCCTGCACTGCTGAGCTGTTGAGGAGGAGAGCGCTCCTTGGCAGGCTGGCTGGCTGACCCTAGGGTAGAAAAGAGGCCCTGCTGACTTTTGGGGAGACCCTGCTTGGCCACAAACTGTTTCTCTGCTCCTTCCCACAAGCTGTAAAAAGCAGAATGGTCCTTTGAGATACTATTTTGCTGGTTAACCAACTTGGTGCTTCCACGAGAGTGGCCATGAGATCTTGTGGTAGGTTAACTTCTCGGTCTTCCTGCATTTTCTCTGCTTGTCTGTAAGACAGGTGAGATGGGTGGGACCAAAGATGCCTTCAGGGTCTCTGGGTAAAATCTGCCTGTCAGTTGTTGCAAGAAATGCTGTATTGAGCCTGCAACCCCACCGTTGCAGGACAGTTTTTACACACTTGTTTTAATGCATGTCTGGTCTTTATTCTAATTACATTTTCAGCTTAAAGGTATTCCCCACTTCCAAGTGGTGGTGCAGAATAATTTAAGAGATAAAGTAGGTGTGGAGGTTGCACGCTTTTCGGTAGAGGAGTCCTAAGGCACTATTTTGTGGTTGTGTTTGCTACCCTGCTTTGCTTTGTGTCTCAAAAGGAGCTGCAGGAAACGATCTTGGGAATCCCTTTGTGCCCTCCAGCGGGTCCTTTCCCCCAGCTGCTCCATGACCAGGGAACTCTTTGCCCTAAGGGCACACAGGGGTGGACATGCCAATGCTTGCAGGAAGGACCCTTCGTCCAGCATCCCTCCTTTCAAGCAATGCAGCAGGGTCCAGCTGTGGGGTGCAGGGGGCTATCCTTCCTGCCATCAGCACGGCAGTGTCAGGCCGGAAAGGGGGAAGGTGTTGATGAAGGGAAGGGCCAGCAGCAACAGCTCCCTCTTTGATCTGGCAACAGAGCTGGCCTTTCCGGGGAGGGGGTGTCTCTTCTGCAGCAGGATCTTCCCCTTCCCTGGGAGCTACTTCTACTAAACCTGTAAGTGGCTGGGAGAGAGGTCTGGGGCTGTGCTCGTCTTGTGAAAACTGGGGTAAAAGGACATTTATACTATGCCTTCAGGAATTGAGAAAATACCTTATTGGGGTGACTGTATGTGGTGTTCAGTGATGAGGAGCAGCAAAGCAGCAGCACACACACTCTGCTCTCAAGAGAGCATAAAGGAGAAACAATGATAAAATGGGCAAGGAATTTTGGATATACGATAGAATTGGATAAATGGCAGCAGCTTTGGGAAAGAAACTATAAACTGACAATGGCAACAGCATATTAATTAATTAATTAATTAATTAATTAATTAATTAATTAATTAATTAGTGACATTTATATACCGCCTCACAGTGCAAGCACTCTCTAAGCGGTTTACACCAGTAAGCAATGTATATTTATATTGCTCCCAACAATCTGGGTCCTCATTTTACCTACCTTGGAAGGATGGGTCAACCTTGAAAAGAAAATATGTATAAAAAGTTTTATAGATGGCACATGTCACCAGAAAGGATAGCTAAAATGTTTAAAGACAAGTCTATGAAATGTTGGAAATGTCACCAAATACCTGGTTCCTTTTATCATATGTGGTGGATGTGCTGAAGCCAAAGCATATTGGAGCTTAATTCAAATATGGATAGAAAAGATATTGAAACAACGTATATAATTGAAACCAGAGATATTCCTGTTGGGTATATTACCAGAGAAATATAATAAAGAAAATATATATTTAATTATTCATATAATTACAGCAGCTAGAATTGTATTTGCACAAAATTGGAAAGCAATAAAAGCCCCTTTTGAAGGGGAGGTAATCAAGAAAATATTGGATTGTGCGGAGATGAACAGATTGACAATGACAATTAAAGAAAAGGAAGATTCAGAATATTATAACATTTGGGGGAAATTTTTATGACTGGATGGAAAATGAATATGTATAGAAGATAAGTAACACCAAATAAATTGGAGGAAAATGGAAAGTTAAAGGTGTTAGACCCAGGTGACAAAATTAGGCAGTAAAGGAAGTAGCATTAAGATAGTAATAAGAATATACCTAGAAAAAATAATATGGATACAAATATGGATATAGAAAAAATATAAGCTTAAGAATTGTACGGTTAATTAAGTGAAGTTAGGGAGATGAGCTACCTGTCTGTTAACCACAAGATGGATTACAAATGGATTTACTCAGGGAAGGAATAAGAGGGAGGAAGAGGAAGTAGAGAAGAGGAGGGGAGAAGTAAGAGGGTAGATAGGAGAAGAGGAGGAGGCTAGAAGAAGGGAAGGGGAGGAAGGAGAAGAGGGAAGTAGGAAGGGAGGGAGAGAAGGAGAAAGAAGGTAGAGGAAAGAGGGAGACAGAGGGAGAGGAGTGACATGAAGTATTAGGGGAAAACAGACAGGCAACAAGAAAATAAAAGGTGCAAGATTAGGATGTTTGTTAACTGTTTATTGGATAGTAATGTATAACTATGTAAAGTTTGATATGATTTACGGTATATGTGTTGATGTATATGTGGAGAGTGTTAAAAAATAAAAAACTTTTTTTTTAAAAAAGAGAGAGAGAGCAAGAGCATAAAGGAGATCCCCTCCCAACTTTTGCCTCAGCTTTTCAGAGGCACCAGGGAAGGGCTTATGCAGGTGCACAATAAGACACATTTGGGTTGTCAGTTGGGCAACTCCAGAGTTCGCCTGTCTCCACGAATAGGCCCTGTGCCCACAGCCTTCTTGGCATCCTCCAGCTGTGCTTGGCAGCCTTGCTCCCTGAGCTCTTCTGCCTTGGACTTCATTGATGTCCTGCAGCTGTGGGACTCCTTGTCCTAGGTATATCTAGAAGACATCAAGCAGGGAGTGTTGCATTGTTGCAACTTATTTTCAACAATTTGGAGCTCTGCATTGATGATAAAAGCACTTTTCCTGCAGATGGGAAGGCTGATAGTGTTTGAATGCTTTGAATGGTCTTTTCCTTGTGTGCTTAAAATATTGCATGTCCAAACTCTGATGTCCATAACTCCTACAATTAACGTGAGAAGACTGAAATGCTGCGCTGCCTGTTGTCTGCTGTGAGGGAGGGTCTTTGGGGGATGGGTGGTTGAATCGCCAGCATTTTGTGCTGAGAGGAAAGAGTTTCCCTCTGTTCTGTGATGGCTTTACAGCCTTTAAGAACAAAACGGCTTTCTTCTTTGTAGCTAAGCTGAACCCCCACATTCTCAGCAGGTGGAGGAGGGGCCTTCCTGCTCTTCCCTTCCCTTCCTCTGGAGAAGCATCCCCCCCCCCCTGTGGATCTTTGTTCAGACTTTCAGCACCTTCCTGTGCCTTGGGTTTCAGAGTGCAATCCTGGGTGCTGCCTTTGGAAATCTAACACTTTAATCTGCCATGGAGTTTAAGGCCCCAACAGAAGGAGCCTAGAGAGTTAGCCAGGAAGTGGAGTTTTGTTCCACTCTCTGCAACCATTCCATTATTCATGTGCAAATTAAGGATTCACTGGGTTGAAAGGTTAGAAACTGGCCAGGATGAGGTTTAAAAGAGCAGATGACCTCCTTCACAGGGTGGAGATTTCCATGTCAACTCCTCAGTGATTGCCCTGAATTGTTCCTTAGGAATGCAGCCTCCTCCCTGCTACAAACACCCCCCCCCCTTATCTTGAGAGCCTATCAAAGCGGATGGCATTTTGCAGGGGGGGCTGGCTTGCCCTCCCTGCATCCCTGGGGGCAGGAAAAGATGGGTCTCACATCTAGACCGCTTCTTCTTCCTCACCTTCCCCTTTTACAGGGGACCCCAAAGATAAGATAGTAACCAGGCAAAGCCAATAGCATGGCTTCTAATACACAGCAGGACAATTGGGGGGGGGAGGTTCCTCCTCTACATTTTCTTTGTGAGGCACCAAATGAGGGTAAAATGCTAATATCACGGGAAGAAGGAAGATTAAGCAGGCCGGGCTGCTCCTTTGAAGTTGAGGCCAGCCCTGGCCCTGCCTGCCCTGTTAACTAACAGGAGTTGAGTGGGACCAATATCTGCAATCTTTAGCTTGGCTGGGGAAGTTGCCCCCTGTGCCCTGGTATTTCAGCAGGCAGGACTAAATGAGAATCCAGCTCATGGAAGGAACACTGCAGACTCTCGAAATAATTTCAAACAGACAGCTGTTTTTCAGAGAGAAGAGATGATTTAAATTGGCAGATTCATTTACTTTACTACATTTCTAAATGGCTTTGCAATTCTTGTTCACAGGTGTAGAAATGACAACATTTTACTCTCTCTCTCTCTCTCTCTCTCTCTCAGCCCAACTAGCTTCTCAGGGTGGTTTTTGTAGGGAAAACAGGAGTAGGAAAGTATGTTGGAGATGTTTGCTACCTTGAGTTATTTGTAAAAATAATAAAGGTGGGATATAAGTAAATAAAATAAATAAGAACATGAAGGTTAGGGCTGGGCTCCTCTGGCCAACGTTTTGTCTGAGACCGGCCCATGGGGCTGCTTCCTTTGCTCCTGGCCCCACATGCACCACCAGTGGCAGTGGATTCCCCACCCCCACCCCCACCCCGCCTGGAGGTACCACCCAGGCACAGGCCTGGCAGCCCCTGAAAGAGTCCTGTTGAAGCCACCTCAGCCCGTGACCAAGACCAGCTTGGTGGCGGCATCAGAAACACACAATACGAGCAAGCCAAGATAAAACAAGGAAAGCATTCCCATTGACTGGTTTGGCTTTGGCTATGGAGAGACAGGAAAATTGCAGTGCTAGAGAATTCCTTTTCCTCCCAAGAGTTCCTTCCTTTTGAAGTTCAAGGAAGGAGGAACAGTCTGGTTTCTTCCTGCCTTTTCAGCATCAGGACTTTGCTCTGGGCAAGGAAGGAAAATTCTTGACTGGGTCCATCCTTTTTCTCTCTCTTATCTGTTTTAGCCTCCGGGTGAGACTTCTGTTTGTTATTCAAGGCCTCCCAGAGTGCCAGTAATTAGAGGCATTCCCTATTCGCGCTCCCCCACCCCACCCAATGATCTCAGGCTGTGGTTTAGTTTAACTTTCCAGGTTAGAGCAGAAAGGAGGTTGCATCCGCTTTCATTCTAATGCAAACTATTAAACAGGATTTCAGGTCCAAAGGAACCGTGTTGAACAACAGCTTTTATAGGACATGGAGAATAAGGAAAGAGGGTTATGGAAAGATGGAAAACTACAGTTTTGTTTCTCAACAGCCTGAAGTCCAGAAAAGGAAAACCAGTTCTTTCCCCCCTTAATAACTATTTCTGTGGCTGGTTGCCCACAGGAACTTTGCCTTCCCCAGGTAGTCAGCAAATAGGTTTGCCTAGTTGAACATTCCTCTAACACACATGTTAACTGGTTTGTCCCTGGCCTCTGGTTTGCATAAACAGATCCTGGTTAGTTTGGGTGGTGGAACAAGAATAAGGCTGAAAGACAAAAGGATGAGAATGGCTCCGTCTCCTCCTCTGCATTTGTTGGCTTCCTGCAATGGCCAAAAGGACCTCCTGGCCCCATTTCCCTGCTGCTCAGCTGAACAACTGGGCCTTTTGGTCCCCCGCAGGACCAGGGCGTCAGTCATCAAGGGGCATGTCTGAAGGCAAGCTAGGGGTCGGGTTGACAGTTCCTGCCCACATGTGCAGAAGCCCCACAGCAGCCACCTTGGCTTCAATTTGGCACTGTTTTTCTTGGGTGTCTTTGCTGGCCCAGCTTTAAACTGGGATTGATTACTTCCAGGCTCATAGCTAGTCACCTTCACCTCAGTGAAGACGCCGGTTGCCTGTTTTGGATGCTCGGCCGCGCTCGCTGCGATCAACAGAGGGATGGGAAGAAGCGAAGGCTTTCTGGCTGCAACATTGGTGCCCACTGGACAGTGAGCCCCAATGCTAAGCTTTTGCCTCAATGCTCAGCCACCCAGCCGGGAAAGGCTTTTGTCTGGGCAAAGAAAGAATAAGAAGCGGAAGGAAGGAAGGAAGGAAGGAACCAATGGTGGGGCGAGAAGGTGAAGCAGCTGCCAACACAAAAGGGGAGTGCTGGGCTCAATGGCAAGCAGAAAGTAGCATCCTATCCTCAAATCTAATTTGAGCTCCTGCCTCTCCCCCCTCTCAGCACTTGTGAAGAAGGTGCTTGTCTGGCTACATGGGGGCAAAGCTGGCAGAAGTGAGGAGCGGATCAGAAGCCATCAGGACCAAGCAGGATGTTCTGGCTGCTCCTGGTGTTCTTCAGAAAGAAGCTGCCTCCAGGGGAGCAGAAATTCCAGCCTGATTGGATTTACAGCAGACTTGACATGCGTCCCCCCCCCCACACACACACATGGCCAGCAGGACCTTTGAGGACTCTGTCCTTCTGGCTGGTTTTCCTAAGCACTGTCTTGTTTGCAACATTATGAAGGCTGTTGGAAATCGCATCTCTCGTCCAAGGTTACCCACTTGGGAGGCTGCTGGCATTTTCTACCCCAAGCAAGAAGCTCCACTATTTGGTTGCTCCATGACAGCCTGCTGTCGCATGGTCTGTGCCAGGGGTGAAATTCAAAAATGTTCCCTACCGGTTCTGTGGGCGTGGCTTGGTGGGCGGTGGCAGCTCAGCAGTTGGGTTGCCATTCTTTGTGTCCATTATTGGGCACAGAGGGTTGTCTTGGTCTGCAGAGCATCTGTCAGGGAGCAGGGAGTGGCCTTGGCTGCCTTGCTGGAGCAGGGGAGCAAATGGAGCTGAGCGGCAGATTCCCAAATCCGGGGAGCCTTGGCTGCTGCATGGGAATGGGCTGTTCCCAGGTGGAAAGTCTTCACTGGGCATCATTTATAGGGCTGGTGTTGAGCCCTAAAGGCCCAGCTGCTACTCAGGGAGCGGCTCTTTGCCTGGACAGCTCCAGAGCCTCGGGATGGTCCCCTTTGGGGAGAGCAACAGGGAGATCCTTGGGTTGGGTGACAGCTGGTGTTTACTTTGTTCTGAGATGTGTTAAAACACTTTAGGGTTGTTTCCTTTTTTTCAGTCGCTAGCTGCATTGAGCTCCCTTGCAAGACAAGCGAAGGGCAGCTGTTGTGCGTTTCTCCTTTACAATATTCTGTGAAAAAACACAAGGCAAAACATGGCAGGGAGGAATTACTGGGCTCCCACGTGAGGGTGGGCTGTGCTTAACAAGCTCCTGGTCTGGCCCAGGGAAAGCCCCACTAGGTTCCTGAGTAGGAGAGCCGCCTTTGAAGCATTTTCAGCCGCTCCCCCATTGGCTGGGGAACAGTTTGGCTGCTGAGTGTGTGTGTGCATGCACGTATTCCTTCTTTTGGCCCAAGCGAAAAGCCCCAAGGGGCCCTTTATAAGAGTGCATGAAGGAAGTGTGCCCTGGGGCGCCATGCTGGGCCTCACTGCCTTTGGCTTCTCGGGGCTCTGGAAGATGGTGCTGTGCTGGGAAGGTGACAGAAGTAGCGGGCATCTCCCAAGTGGCAGCCCAGGACGATGATGTAGGCGGCAGGGAAAGATTTTCTGAAGATTTGCTCCTCCCCATTTGGCGCCAGGCTTGGTGCACGATATTCTCCAGCTCTCGGCTCCTTCAAAGGTTCCGTGCATCTCTGGACCTTTGTGGGGTGCAGCTTGACAGGGTTTGGGGTGCGTCCCGTGGTCCTCCCTGAAGAAGCTGCTTTTGAAGTTTGGGCAGAGGGGAGGGGAGTGCCTAAGCAGGCAGTTCCGTAAAGGGAGCTGATCCCATCCATCCCTGAGCAAAAGAGAGGAGGAGGAGGGGGCCTAGGGGTCTTGTTTCTCTGCACCTGGGATTGATTTCTGCTGCCCACTTGCACATCTGTGAGCAGCTTCTTTGCTAGCCCAGACCAGGCCCAGGTCACAGGCCAGAACTTTCTGTCCAGGAGCCCACATGCACCGGGATCCTTCCTTATGGTTTGGTGCTGGGGAATCTTTACAATGCCTCTCCTTTATTTTAAACCTAGGCGCTGTCTATAGAAGACAAGGGTCTTATCCACCACAGAGAGGGCAGTTGGGAGAAGAGCCCCCCCCTCCCACCAGCAATGACTCTCCTCCTCGGTCCTCATTTCCACAGCATCCTCCATACCTCCAACTCTGTAGTTTTCCAGAGAAGCATGGAGCTGTCTTTCAGTTTCCCAAAGTGGAAAAAATGTGTTCCTTATTATAAATTCAAAATTCACATTACAGGTTACCCTGAATGAATGAAGGACCAATTATTCCTGATTTGCTTGTAGAGGTTTGAGTCTGTGGATATCAAGAAGCTGTAATTCAAAACCCGCTGGAGGCAAAAAACAGAAATGAACAACGCTGCTGGGGTGGCAGTCTTGTGTGTTGCTTAGCACACACACTGGATGCTCAGGGAGCAAACGGAGGTCTTGTGTGTTGCTTAGCCTGTTGGCTAATAGGTGCTCTGGACACAAGTGATTCCCATTGCAAGTCAGGAAATTCCTCAATGGCTGCTTCAGAACATTGCAAAGAAGTTGCTGCTTCATCCCCATTAATGCTTATCTTAGTTTACTCTTCAGCCTTTGCAATATCAACGCAAACCCCTCTGCTCCTTCGTAGATCAAAGGAAATGCCAGTTTTAATTAGGCCCTAATGCATGCACAGGCAAAGCGAATGTGCTCGCAACTAAAACTGTGTCCTCTGAGGAGGGTCTCTTGGCTTAAAGTTCCCCTCCACCCCATCCCCGACTGCTGGTCTGGTTGCGAGAAACAAAAGCTGCCTGGCCACACAGAGCCCACCGGGGTGTGAGTGTGCTCAGCATTCCTGTGGGCCAGGGGGAGCGTTGCCACGGTTCCCGGCTGACCTCTGGAAGCCCAGGCCACACTTGGAAGCGCCAGGCAGCGCAGCTGACCTCGCTTCCCTCCAGTGTCCAGATTCGCATTCTTTTGTTGAGGGGGGGGAGGAAGACATTGCTGAGGAAGGCTATTCATCTGCTCAGAAGAGGAGGGGTCCGGCAGAGAAGGGGGGGTGCTTGGGGTCGCCAGGGCCCTGCCCAGCTTGGCCTGCCGTCAAAGAAGATTTAGGGAGGGCCTCTTTTTCTCCAGCTCTACAAAGAGATGGACGGCTCGGGTTTCAAGGGGGCAGTTCTCCCTGTCCTCTGCTTTTTTGCACGGAGGCCAACCCTGCAGAAATGCTGCCCCCTGAACCTGCCCGCCCCCTCCCCAGGCCCCCTGCACATCTTGTCCTGCTTCACTTCTTTCCCCATTGAATGCCTACTCTGGCGGGTGCTGGACGCTTCCTGCCCTTCCCTTCCAAAGGAGGGTACAGGATTCCTGATCTGCGCTAGCGATTTGTACCTAGTGACCGCTTCTGCAGATTTCAAAGACTGGGGGGGAGAACAGGGTTCAGTGATCTGTGGGGCCAGCAGGCCCTTTCTGCCTTCCCTGGCCATGAGCCCTTGACTGGGGCCAGGTTGGATTCTGGCCATTTGGAAGAAGGCTGTGATGGTGGGGGGGGGTGGAGATTTGCTCACTCTGCTGTGCAGGAAAAAGGCCATGGGGTGCGGGGGGGGGGACAGGACACCAGTCATCAGGCCAGCTTCACCTGGCTCTGTGGGCTCCTCTCTTTTTAGGCTTGGCCCGAGGGCCTCCGTGGCTGGTTGGCTTTTTAGCTTCTGCTGAAGGTGACATTAGATCTGGGGGCTCAAAACCCCCATCCCTTTTACACGCTGCTGTCAGAGCCAGTTTATTTATTTATTTATTTATTTAAACGCTCTTATAGGCCGCCCAATCCCGTGGGACTCAGGGCGGCGTACAGCATGAATAAGAAGCGTACATTTTAAAAACAGTGATCATAATTTAAATTAAAATATAATTAAAAAGAAAACAATTATAAACACAACATTCAGGGGGAATCTGATTATCCTATTCACCCCATCTGCCGGAAGAGCCATGTTTTTAAGGCTTTACGGAAGGCCAGCAGGGTGGGGATAGTCCGGATCTCTGGTGGAAGTTGGTTCCAGAGGGACGGGGCTCCCACAGAGAAGGCCCTCCCCCGCGGCCCCGCCAGTCGGCATTGTTTGGCCGACGGGACCCGGAGGAGGCCCTCTCTGTGGGACCTAACCGGTCTTAGGGAGGTATGTGGTAGGATGCGGTCCCGCAGGTAACCTGGCCCTGAGCCATGTAGGGCTTTAAAGGTAACGACCAACACCTTAAATTGCAACCGGAGACTAATTTGTAGCCAATGCAGCTGGCGAAGGAGAGGTGTTACGTGGGTGTATCTTGGTACACCCACTACAGCTCGCGCAGCTCTCCTGGCACAGCCATTAGCCATCCTGCCTCCTGAAGGGCCCCTTCTGCTGGGGAGAAAGCTCTTTGTAAAGGAGGAGGAGGCACATGTGGCTGCTGCCTGTTGCAGGGAAAGAGAGTCAGTTGGCTGGCATGCACTTAAATCATCGTTTCTCCATAAGTCTCAGCTACAGTCTGGCTGCTATCCAAGCCTCCCCCACCCCCACCCCGCCAAGAGGCAGGAGATGGAAAGGTGACTCAATGCCACACCGAGAGTCCCTGGGAGGGGGGTGCTCTGGGGACTGTGCCAAGGAACCTTCAACCCCCCCTCCATTGGTGTCCTTAGGCACAGCTGTGTTTCTTTCCTCTGTTTTATTTGTGGGGGCTTCTTGTGGGTCAGCCCTCCTGTGACTGAGAGACCTGTGTGGAGCAGCCCCTGCTGGGATTTATCCTGGCAGAGGTGATGAATAGGGCCTGGCAGGAGAGACAGATGGCTGGGACCCTTCCTCATTACTGCATCTGGAATGCCCCTTCCTCTTTATGCACGAAAGCTTTTGTTCCGTCTCTCCAGCAAGACAGATTTATTATGCCTCTACACCTCTCCAAGGGAAACACAATGCTGAAAAACCAGTCCCTCATGGTTTGATCCATGTGTTTCTCAGCACGCACACACACACACACACACACACACACACACACACACACACACACACACACACACACACCATTCACACTTCTGGCAATTCTGTTGCAGCAGAGCAGGCTGGGCGGAAGGTGTGGGGAGGGTCCCTGCAGAGTCCTTGCTTCCCAGAATGCTCTTCTGGCACATGGTCTCTGTTGGCTTCTCCTGCCAGCTCCACTCCCGCTTGAGAGCCATGGCCCTTAGACTTACCTACTGCCCCCTTGGTGGTTCTAAACTACCTTCCTTTCAGAAGGCTGGGGAGGGGGGTTCCTCCTTTGCTCTGTGGTAGGAAATGTTCTTTCATAGCACTCTCTTAGTGACAACTGGAGTTTTCTCTGTCTGCGTGGTGGTAACAGCAGAAAGGGAGGTGGAGGGTGGGGTGGGGGGGCTTGCAGCCCTTTCCTGAAGGGAAAAGGAGGTCCTGCTGTCTTGTTTTGTGAAGAGAGCAGAGCCCAGAATTCCCAGGGAGGCATTGGGGTTTCTCTGTAATTGACTGGCACTGTGCTTCTTCTTCACTGTGGAGCGCTGGTGAGGGCAAACAAGTTGGTTACCCAGCAAAGAAGCCAGAGAGACTCCAGGCAGGCAAAGCGGCTCCTGCCTGCTCAGTTGACCCCAGGAGGACCTTGCTGATAAGGCTCCCTCTTATCAGCAGCATTGCCGTTTATTGAGGCACAGCAGTGCTGATTAGGCTCCTGGGAGGGCAGGGGAAGGCACGGGGCAGGGAGCCTGCCTTTCCCAGGGGGGCTCCTGGCCGCCTTCTCAAAGCCCTCCTGGGACTCCTTGGAATTGGAGCCTGTCACTGCAAGCTGGCCTTTCTTAAATGAACTGAAAGGTGGAGCTCACCCCATCCCCATTGGGGCTCAGCCTCTGCTCTTCCCCCTCCTTGCAGCCCTCTCTGCCTTTGAAGTCCAGCCTCTCCCCACGGAGGTCCACGAAGGGGGCGTGGCTAGATTTGCCTGCAAAATCCCAGCCCACCCTCCAGCCATCATCACCTGGGAGGTGAATGGGACAGCGCTGCTAATGGAGACGGACAGGTAAGGTTTCAGGGTTTCTCCTAGGCACCTCTAAACCTCAGAGGGGGGGACATGGCATGCCTCCCATAGCCCTGTGAGGGGAGGCGGGGGTGGGGGAGGATGCTAGTGGGTCTCTCCTTGGGCCTGAGTCTGCCACCCGTCTTGGATGTGGGTTGACTCTCCAATCATGCTGAAATGCAAAAGCAGCAGCACCCACAAGGTGCCAGCTTCAGACAGACGTTTCTGGTTTTGATTTTGAGAAAACGAAAGGGTGACAATTGAGGCCAGTACTGGGTTTAAGAAATTGCAGCCATGCTTTGTGTGCAACTTGAGAACATGATTCTGCCTTCCAAAATGTCGATTCCTTGTTGCAGCCTCCCCCAACCTATTCCAGCAGGGGTGGCTGGGGTGGCCCCAGAATCCCCTTCCTAACTCTGGCCAAAAGCAGCCCAACCAGCTTGCATGGCACCTGGCAGGGAAGGGAAGGCAGACCCCCAGGAAGCGCAGAGGGAGTTTCTTTCCTACCGCCATTCTGTCCTTCCAGGATAACTATGCTGCCGTCCGGAGTGCTACAGATCTATAGCGTTGAGCCAAAAGATGCAGGGAGTTACCGTTGTGTTGCTACAACAGTTGTCGGCCGGCGGAGGAGTGGTGAGGCTAAACTCACTGTTGCTCCAGGTATCCAGAAATTTTGCTGCTTTTCGAACATTGTTGCCAGCAAACAATGATGTTCAGAGTCCTGGCGTATCAGGTGGAATTGGGTCTTCACCAATGTGCCTCCCTTAATAATTCCATTTCTAAGACATGAAGTGGTTCGCATTTGATGTATGTGGACAGCACATTTCTGTTGTATGCATTTTTTTCCAACAGCTACCAATACCAAGCTCTTCCATAAGCCATCCATTATAGCTGGCCCCCAAAATATGACAGCTTCTCTCCACCAAACGGTCATCTTTGAGTGTGTGGCCATCGGGAATCCAAAACCAATTGTGTCCTGGAGTCGCCTTGGTGAGTGGTAGATGGTCCACATTGTATCTCTTTGGCTTCCAGCTGTGGGAAATGAAAGGTGCCACCACTTGCAGGTTCCATGACGGAGAATAAGTGGGAAATCCTTTTGAGTGTGCCACATTCATTGTTGCTGCCCACAGGTTGGCATGCGAAAAGGGAAATTGTCCCTTTGAAGTTCTCAGTCAGTGCTCCCAAAGTTGGAAAGGAAAAATTGCATTGGAGAGAACGGTCATTTCTGGCAGATAGTAGGCATGACCATCTTTTCCCAGCTGGTGGGCATCTCAGTGTGACTTGTGGCAGAAGTTCCTACACCATCCATGCTAGCTGAAAAGAGTCCGTTTGCTTGTCTTCTGCTAAATGCTTCTCGACGTCGCAAGATCACCTGGTTGTGCAATCCTTGTGTATGCTGATGCACAGCATCCAAAGTGGGAGTAGCAGGCTGTTCAGCGGGGAAGAGGCCAGGGCTGTGGATCAGAGCCTTTGCTATCAGGGGAGTTAGGGGTCTGCTGGCATTTCTCCAGAGGTCTGACATTTGGATGAATGCCTGAGATTCCACTTTGCAGAGATTTTAGAGGGGAGGAGGCAACCCGGGGTGGGAAGTACCACAAACTGAGGCAGATGGTTGAAATGTCCCTCTCAAAACAGACCACAAGTCCATCGATGTTTTCAACACACGGGTGCTTGGAAATGGGAACCTCATGATCTCGGATGTGAAGGTACAACATTCTGGTGTGTACGTTTGCCGTGCTACAATCCCTGGCACACGCAACTTCACCACTGCAATGGCAACACTGCTGGTGCTAGGTGAGTGATTGGAGGAGGTTTAGCTCTGGACAGGGCAGGACCCCAGGATCTCTTCTTCAGGGAGGCCAGGAGAGGGGATCGGAGATGGGCTTTCAAGCCAAACTCTGTGGCAAAGAGGGCTCTTTTGACAAGCTGCACAGACTGCCTTGGGCCGAGGTGGGCCGGGCTTTCTGAGGAGCATTTGTCAGAAATGGGCCTGGGTCCCTGGGATGTACAGTTTGAAAAACTGGTTGAGACTGTTTTTAGAAAGGGAGAAGGTGAAATGGAGCCCGCTTCCTGTTTCTTGCAGCCCCCCCTGCTTTTGTGGAGTGGCCAGAGAGCTTGACCAGGCCCCGGGCTGGCACTGCCCGTTTTGCCTGCCAGGTAGAAGGCATTCCCACACCCAAGATATCCTGGCTGAAGAATGGCCGGAAGATCCATTCCAACGGCAGAATCAAGACCTACAGCAGGTAGGGAAGCAGGCTGCTTGGTTCTCGGATAACAAGGGGTGGTCCTGCCCAGGGGAGGGGCAGACACAGACAGCACAGGGGGAGGTCTGGGCCTGCTCTTGGGAGAAGTGGAGCAGGGCCCTTCCCTCAGTTTAGGGTTCTGTTCAAGAGGTGCTTGAGAAACGCTGCTCCTCCGTGTAAGTGGAATCTGATGAGCAGAATAATAGCATGACGGGAGCACTCGTCACCCCCTTCCCAGCACTGCTCTGTGGGCAAGACTTAAAGGCCCGGTGGAGTCACGTGCTTGTGAACTGGCCTGCTTGACGCATCCTTTGCTTCTCACCTGCCTGATTTGGCTCCCTTCTAATGCCTTCCCTCTTCATCTTTCCAGTAAATTGGTGATCAACCAGATCATCCCTGAAGACGATGCCATCTACCAGTGTGTGGCTGAGAACAGCCAAGGGTCTGTCCTTGCCAGGGCACGCCTGACGGTGGTTCTCTCCGAAGACCGGCCCAGCGCGCCTTGCAATGTCCATGCAGAAACCATGTCAAGCTCAGCCATTCTCTTGGCATGGGAGAGGCCACTGTATAATTCAGACAAAGTGATTGCCTACTCAGTACACTATATGAAGGCGGAAGGTGAGTTGAGCAGGGCTGCTGTGGGCCTCTTGGGCTGCTGCGAAAGGGAGGGGTGAAATGCTCATGGTGCCTGGAGCCTTCCGGGTCCATGTGGGACCAACTATGGAGCCGCGTCTGTATGTGAGCGACCTTCAGGGTTTTCAGCAGCAGGTCCTACCTAGTTAGAAGAGGCAGCCATATCTTCTTTCTCATCATATTTTGGCATTTATTAAATACTTTTTTAAAAGATTACCAGATCTTTGGAAAGATAAATATTGCATAATGAGTTGGATGATGGACTGAAAAGCTGATATTGATTCATTCCAGAAAATGGCTATATTTAACTAGAGTGTCTCTAGGAAAAAGGCCCATTTGGGGGTGCAAGAATTGCTGGCAAACAGTTCTTTTGGGAGTAACGGTGGGCTTCCAGCGTATCCTGGAAGGGGGCCCAATCTCAGCACTGGAGCAGAAACAGGCGGTTGAGCCCCATCTGCTTGACCCTCGTGAGAGCAGAAGGCTGGCCTTGAGCTGGACTCCAGGGTGGGGCTCTTGAGGGCCCTAATTGATGGGGGAGGGGTGAGGAGGGCTTCTCGTGCCTGGCAGCCATTCACTGCACACAGATCCCTATGTGGCAGGTCAGAAATCATGCCTAATTAACAGTCCTTTAATTGGAGGCTTGTGAGGTACTGATAAACTTGCTTAATTAAAATGCTATCAATTTAACTCAAAACTGTCTAAAAATCAACTGGTGGAATGTCAGCCCGTGGCCTTCATTCTGAAGTGGAGGAGCTGATGCTGCTTCAGCTGGGGGTGGGGGGGGGTGCCTTTGCCACAGCAGATAGGCCGCTGACAGGCTTCGGGTGCTAAGGAGGGTCCAGAGCAGTTGCCAGCTCTTGTCTGCTTCAGAGGCCTTTGATAGGCTGTGCCAGACATCCAGCATTTGGACATAAATTGCCACAGACATAAATTTCCCAGAATACTGCTAAGGAGCAAAAGATGCTTGGCGCTGTTTTAGATCAAAACCCATTTTTGATCTAGATCTCACCCATTTCCTGCCCTATTCGTGCTGTTTAGTGGCTTCTGAGGGAGCCTTCCATCCTAATGTGCTCGTGCTGCTGTTATTGTGTTCCAGGCTTAAACAATGAAGAATACCAAGTGGTGATTGGAAATGACACCACCCATTACATTATTGATGACTTGGACCCTGCCAGCAACTACACCTTCTACGTGGTGGCCTACATGCCCCTGGGGGCCAGCCAGATGTCTGACCACGTCACTCGGCATACACTGGAAGACGGTACTGGCTTCCTTGCTGAAAAAACTGCCACGAGAGACCCAGAACCCACAGGGTGGGTTGGTGGGGGGAAAGGACGGGTGGCAACAATTTAGTCCATAGAGGAGGATCCCCCCTCCTGGCTCTGTAAGGGAGGGGTCTGCATCCTTATGACCACCAAGCTGCCATAGACCAAGGGGGTCATGGTGGGTCTTCAGGAGCAGGCACAGGGCCCCTGAGGAGAATCTCTTGCTTCAGCAGCAGAGGCCTGGCTTGGCCTGTGCCTGGCCGCTTCCAGCGCTTTGACCGAGGAGAGTCAGAATCTCTCTAGAACAGGGTCCTCTATATGGATCACAAACCTATGGAAGCAAAACATGAAGAACAGTAGAAGTGGGAGAAACCAGCAGCAGCAGCAGCAGCAGCAGGGAAGGATCTCCGACAAGGCTTCTCTCTCTCTCTCTCTCAGACTGCTCAGTCCCTTAACACTCCATTTCCGATCCGTGCAGCCTCCCTCAGGCCCTTGGAGAGGCTGACTCTGTCTTCCATCTTTCCTCCTCCTTAGTCCCGCTGAGGGCTCCCGAGCTCAGCCTGACCAGCAGAACCCCCTCCGACGTCCTCATCTCCTGGCTGCCCATCCCGGTCAAGTACCGGCGAGGGGAGGTGGTGGCTTTCCAGCTCTCCTTCCGTCTCAGCACGGAGAGCAGCATCCAGGGACTGGAGCTCCCAGGGACCACCTATGAATACCTGCTCCGGGGGCTGAAGCCCGACAGCATCTACTTGGTTCGCATTTCTGCTGCCACAAAAGCCGGTTGGGGCGAGGCCTCTCTGTGGACTTCCCATCGCACCCCAAAAGCCACCAGTGTCAAAGGTGCCGCCTCTTTTTCCTCCAAATGAGTAGCAGAGCTATTCTGTCTAAATAGAGCTCTCCCCCCCACCTGAGAAAGAGTCGGAGGTTGGTTTGGAAAGTCGCAGGGGCTGGCCAGTTTGGTGTAGACTGAGGGGGCTTTAGTCGGGCTGCTCCCAAACATTGTGGCTCTTTCTTAATAACTGTGCTTGTAACAAGCAAAAGGCAAATAAAGCCACAGGAAAAGGGGAGTTACAGGGAGAAGACGCTGCTGCTAAGATTGCCAGAGAGTCCAGGGTGATCTGGCTTTCTTCGCAAGCATTGGGGCCAGGAGGTGGTGGACCCGTCCGTTTTGTGGTGAGCTGTGAGATGGTCAGCCATATAATTTCAGCAAATAAATAAACATGTCTAATTTTGGCAGGATTGCTTCCCACCCACTTATCAAATCAAAGGGTGGCAAACCACTAACGTGGCCGAAGTTGACAGGATGTAAGATTGGCTGTCAGGTAAAGGTGTAAGTTCTCCCCTGATGCTCTTAAGTTGAACCTTTCGTATCCATTCTTTCCCAGCACCAAAGTCTCCTGAATTGCGCCTAGAAACCCTGAACTGCACAACAATCACCGTGAAGTGGCAGCAAGAGCTTGCAGATATGGCCGCCATCCAAGGCTACAAGCTGTACTATAAGGAAGAAGGCCAGCAAGAGAACGGGCCAATTCTGCTCAGGGCCAGGGATTCCACCTACACCATCGGCGGCCTGGGTGAGCAGGACCTAATGACCCTCCCAGCTCAGGGGGAGATTTTCCTTCACTGCTATGGGGGGCAACAGAGAACAAGAAGGGTGGTCAGTGAAGGTCAGTTGTAGCCCTCATGGGGTAGCCCAGACATGGCCCAACTTATTCATGGGCAGTCTGGGGTTGGAGGAAGCAGTTAGGGGGGCATATTTGCTGCTGACGCTGGAATATTGTTGGTGTTGGCAAGGAAAAGAGGCAGCTGAATGCTCGTAGGGTTACGCTTAAGCTAAGCTTAATGCTGCGGGTTGTACACTGGGTAGAAGCAGCCAAACCATCTGTATGGGGAGGGCGTCTGAATGGGCCGAGCCTGAGCAGGAGGCCTATTAGAAATGTGCTGAGCATCTCCATGGAAACAGAGACCCAGGACAAGCGAGGGAGGGGTGGGATGGTGGAGTCCCAATTAAGGCTATGTCACGCTTCCACTGGCTTCATCCATTGCCGAGATGGTGCTCAGTTGGGCTCCCAGCCATTCAGGTGGGGGCTTTCGAGGGGGGATTATGGACATCGGATAGTCCCCTTGGCACAGTTCACAGTCATTTTTCAGGTTCTCCTGTCAAGCTGGCAGTTGGGGAGTAGCTGCCGCTGAAGAACAGCCCTTTCCCCACCTTACTGGCCCCAGGAAGGCTACCTCCCCACCTGCCTTGGCTGCCCTGAAGATCCAGGGCCAGGGCCACCCCCTTCCCTTCCTGGAAGGAAGATGCAAGCGAGCTCTTTGCCCCTGGAAGCCAAGGCTCTTGCATAGACACCCCTGTCCCCTCACTCTGCCTGCTTGGTGTCCTCTGTTTATTTTTGAATGCTCTGCATTATGTGCTTGAATTCTGGGCTGCCCCCTTATAAACAAACAGCTCAGCTCCCTTGGTGATGGTGCCAAAAGTCCCAGAGGCTGATTATTCCACAGTGGTTGTGGTTCTTTGAACTCCTGTTGCTTTCTATATTATTGTTTGGAAACTGGGTTGGTATCTTTGCCACTCTTCGTTTGATCCTTCTGACATTTTCCTGGCTTTGAAATTCCCTGAGGGGGCCTTTTGCAGATTTCTCAATGTTTTGTTTGAGGAATAAACACAGATTTTCTTGGTTTGCAGAAGATCCTAACCCTGCAGGAAAGTGTGGAAAGAAGAAAGATTAAAGGGGACTACAAGAACCATGCTCATGGGTGGCCTTGTGTCCTCTTCCCTATGACTGGCTGGGCGAGGCTGTGCTTGGGAATTGAAGCATTTCTGTGTGTTTGGGAGAGGAAAGATGTGATTTCAGCAGGCGATAAAGGCCTCATGGGAGATGGCTTTCCCAGAGGAGCTTCTGTAGATCCTCTTCCCTCTCGGGCTCTGCCGACCTCCTACCCTCAGAGAATCTTATGTGGGGGGGTGGGGGGGTATGCATACAAGGCGGGTGAAGAGGAAAGTTTATCTGACTCCGTGGCATGACCAAGCAGCCAGCCTGGGCAGGCCTTGCCACTGTGAAAGCCCACTGCTTCTGCAGAAGTCTGTTTTCTCAGACCACGTCAATCAAGCCTGATGTTTAAGCTTGCCTAGGCTCCACTCCCTCCACAAGTTGACTTCTGTGCTTTTCCACCCACACAGCTGGCCATGAGTCCATTCCCAGGGGGCCTCTGTTGATGAACCCTTTCTGCCCCATCCTCCGCCCTTCCTATAACTTCCCTGGCTCACTATTGTTCTCCTAAGCTTGATGCTAACTAGTGAAAGAGCCTTGAGGACTGTGGCAGGGAATCACCTCCAGATAACAAGAAAGCCACCTCTAGGACCCCTGACGGAAGTTGAGGTTCTGGACTCCCAAGAGGAAGGACAACCTCTGCAATTTTTTTTAAAAAAATGGAAATTATAAGGCTGAAAGAGAAGTTGCCAAGTGGAAGAAGATGGCCTCAGTCTTTCTGTGAATTCCCTGGATGAGGCAGTTTAGCCAGAAGGCAAAAGAACAGTCTAAGAGTTGTCTAACTCTGAAATTTGAGGGCAAGTCTAATGTGTCAATAGCTGAGGGCCAAGATCAACTCTCTTCCACCAGCCATGTAGCCCAGGTGAATGTGGGCTGTCTCTAGGGGTTGAGCAGTTTGCTTCCCAATTATGCCAAGGAGGACTGCAGGTCATCGGAGGTGTTAACCAAGGCAAGCCATTGACCACACAAGGTGGGATGGAGGTTCTGGAACAGAACATTCCTTTGTGGTGTGAAATAAGATGCTTTTCTTTCAATTTCTGCAAGAGGAGAGAAGTTATACTCTGTATATTCTCTCGGTGAATATTCCACCTTGAATTAATCTCAGCAAAAATCTGAAATGAAAGGAGTTTAAAGGATATGAAAGAGACATAATGTAATCTGTGGGCCTCCCTCCTCTGCCCCGGGCCTTTTCATCTCAGGAAAACACAGACACAACCAAAGGATGGCCTTGTTTTTATTAAGAAACGTCACCAGAAATCTGTACTCCAGAAATTAAGCATTGCCAGGGAGAGAATTTTGTGGCCCACAAAGCTCAATCTGCTTCATGGCAGAAACCATAGACTGGACTTCCTAAGCAGTTGAGAAGATGCCAAGTTAAACTTCTTCATAAAGTCTCCCCACTGATTTGCCTTGGTCATCATCTCTTCCATAGGAGGATAAGATATTTTGGAAGCTGCCTTAAACGGAAAAGTCGTCTTTGATGGGAACCCAGGGTTTGGAGAGTGACAAAAGTCTCCTGGACAAAAGCCCTCTTTAAGCTCCTGTGTTGCTAATTCTGCCATTGCAGCTCACTTGCTCAAGTTCTGTTTTTAGCTCTCTGCTCTGCTAACTGCGTCAACGTGGGCAGACAAGTCGGAGCTGCCACTTGATGCCCAGGGGAGAGATGAAGAATCTGCTGGGAGGTCTGAGAGAAGTAGATCCTCCCTCTTGTCTCTTTGCTGAGTTGCCACTTCTGGAGCAAAGGAGAATCTCAAAGGAAAGCTTCACCTTGGGCAAGATTGCTTCCTTCTTTCCAACTTGGGATGAGCAATAAGGTGGCCCTCCTTCAGTGACACCTGGACCTCATATGAGGTGGCCAAGGCTGGCTGCAGGGAAAGGTCAGGAGGTGCGACCCAGCTGGAGTTGCAGGAAATCCCTATTTGTTCTGGGCCTCCATGCCCGGAGCTGTTTCTGGAGTCCTCAGACAATATCCTGTCTTAATTTTCTCACCCTACAAGCTATGCTGCAAGTGGTAGTGATGCCAACTGAGGCGGTGGTGTTTTCACCCTCTCACATGGGAGGGGAGATTGTTTGAAGACACTGAAGGGGAGGAAATACGTGAGCTTCTCCTTCCGTGCAAAAGAGTCTTGCCTTGGATTAGGCTTGACAAACTCCTCCTGGTGAAAAGATGCCCCAGGCCTTCATTATACTTTAAACGCATAGTAGCACCTGGCAGTCAGCAAGAGAAGGTGGCAACAGCTGGGGGGAGGGTCAAAGAGGGTGAAGCAGGTGGGTTCCACCCTTGTTTTTATTAAACGTCACGGGAAATCTGTACTCCAGAAATTAAGCATTGCCAGGGAGAGAATTTTGTGGCCCACAAAGCTCAATCTGGTTCCCCAAGAACTAGCAGCCCTAAAGAGCTCCACAGCCAATCTCAAATGGATCATCATGCTGTCTGAAATTCAGACATTTTTTTTATTTTTGGCTAAAGGGGTTCCTGCCTCTTAGTTAAAAGATAGATGTGATAGTCAAGCTTAACAAGAGTTTTGCTGCTATGTGCCTTCTAAGACAGATTTTCACGTCTGCTTCTGTGCTCACCATGAGTGTGTCATGGAAAATGTGGCCAAATTGGGTTTAGGGCTGATTAGCATCCTTTCTTGTGGTGCAGCTGGAAGCAGAGCTGAGGGTACCTCAAGGCTTTGTCCATCTATCTGGG
Organism: Diadophis punctatus similis; assembly: GCA_023053685.1. Lineage (NCBI taxonomy): Eukaryota > Metazoa > Chordata > Lepidosauria > Squamata > Dipsadidae > Diadophis > Diadophis punctatus. The sequence goes on from JALIGW010000012.1 coordinate 21,823,835, forward strand.
GGTTCTTTGCGAGGGTGGAAGGAAGGGGAGCTCTTCCATCCTGAGGATGTTTGTGCTTTTATTCTGACATTTTTCCACTGTGTTTTCACTCCTGGGGAAAAACACGAATTTACTGTATTTTCCTTTCTCTGTGAAGAATCTTTAGAATGCAGTTGTAGCTAGAGACTTGTTTACAATTTGGGAATTACACTATATTTCCTTGAGATAAGCCCTGCTCTTTTCCATCCCAATTTAAAAAGCAGAGGCTTTTGAAGAGACCGTCTGCCTGAGGAAATGAAATCAACATTGTCCATTGATCATTTGGGGGATCAATCAACCCATCGGCCCAGATGCTCCTCTTGTGGGGTCGCTGAAGGTCTGGCCAAGTCGGATGGGAGGGAGAGTTTGTTAAGTGCCATTAGCACATGAAAGGGGTTCCGGAGTTAGAAGACCTGAGTTGGTGGGTGCCTGTTCTGTCTGCCTGTGTCTAAAACCAAAAAGGAACATTTGAACATGGATTAAAAGTTTTAACTGTCTCTGCTCATAGGTTTTGTTGCCATCCAGAGCTTAAGATTTTGAAAAGGGAGTTCATACAAATTCAAAGATTGTGGAGAGATTTTCTGCCTTAGGCAAGAGTTGGTAGCCCTAGCAAAGGATCCTTCATCCTCAGAATAAAAATAATCTCACTTCCCACCAGGTTCCCCTTCTCTTCCTGTGTTGAGCTGGAGTTTCCAAGCTCTTGTACAGCCCCCATAACTCTGCAAGCATGGGCATGGTAGTCCTAGCACATCTGGAGATGCTGAGTTGGGAAAGGGCCTCTTGAGATTGGCCAGGCAAATGAGGGAGCTCTGTTGGAAAGGGATCTTGTGTGGATAATGGTCTTCTTTTCTGGACATTTCTTGAGCCATGTGATTCATGAAGAGGATATTTGACCAGCGGGCATTAAGACAAGCCGCTCCGTTTCGCACAGGGCAAGGACTGTTGATGAGGCTTTTATTTTGCCACTCCAGGGGATCAGAAGGCTCCAGAGGACCCACCACAACCCAAGAGGAGAGTTAGTTTTAATAGCAGAAATGTTGTTGTTGTTTGTTTTTTTGTTTTTATTATTATTATTATTATTATTATTATTATTATTATTATTATTATTATTATTATTATTATTATTATTATTATTATTATTATTATTATTATTATTATTATTATCTGGTGGTTACTATTAGCTGGTGGTTAGAGCGTTGTGAATGGTCTCTCTCTGATGGTGGGATATATCCTGCAATTGGCTGCCCTGCCGATATGGGACATTTCTTGGTTTGGCTAGAAAGGTTTTAGGGGAAGGGCTTGGTCTGCAGACAAAAGGGCTGTGGGATTATTATTATTATTTTATTTATTTATTTATTTTCATCAGGCATGTATTAGATAACAGATATAAAAACATAATTATGAATACATGAAGTAGATATGAATAAAAGGGAACATTAGGACAGGGACAGTAGGCACGCTGGTTGACGGGGTGAGAATAAATCTCACAGAGGCGATATAGATCTTTTCCCCGGAATTCAGACATTAGAAATGAAACCGCAGTTTAAAGTTCTAATTAAAATATTTATTTCGGTACAAAAACAATAAATTCTAATTAATTACATGTCTGATATAAAATGCGACTTCTCTCATTGGAAGTCAGAAGAAGAAGGATAGAACGGAGATTGGAATGCACACATGCGTACAAGAACATATCAATCACGTGCTCAGGAATAAACCATTATATTAGATAGGGATGCATCTCCCTGCTTATATATGTAACAGGCAATAAATCACACCGTGACACTGGTGCGCTTATGCACGCCCCTTAAAGACCTCTTAGGAATGGGGTGAGGTCGACAGTAAACAGTCTAAGGTTAAAGTTATTGGGGTTTGGGGAAGAAACCACAGTCAGGTAGTGTATTCCAGGCATTGACCACTCTGTTACTGAAGTCGTATTTTCTGCAGTCGAGTTTGGAGCGGTTTACCATACGTTTGTATCTATTGTGTGCTCGTGTATTGTTGTGGTTGAAGCTGAAGTATTCATTAACATGTAGGACATTGTAGTGGATAATTTTATGTACTACGCTTAGGTTGGATCGAAGACGGCGAAGTTCTAAGTTGTCTAGGCCCAAAGTTTCAAGTCTGGTGGCATAAGGTATTCTGTTGCAAGCAGAGGAGTGGAGGACTCTTCTCGTGAAATATCTCTGGACTCGTTCAATTGTATTTATTTATTTATTTATTTATTTATTTATTTATTTATTTATTTATTTATTTATTTATTTGTTTATTTGTTTGTTTGTTTGTTTGTGAGACTTATATACCGCCTCATAGTGCAAGCACTATCTAAGCGATTTACACCAGTAAGCTATGTATATTTATATTGCCCCCAACAATCTGGGTCCTCATTTTACCTACCTCGGAAGGATGGAAGGCTGAGTCAACCCTGAGCTGTTGAGATTTGAACAGCTGAACTGCTGATCACAGTCAGTTAAAGTAGCCTGCAGTACTGCACTCTAACTGCTGCGCCACCTCGGCTCTTAATTAATGTCCAATATGCAGTGCGGGTTCCAGACCGATGAGCTATATTGAAGAATTGGTCTAGCAAAAGTTTTGTATGCCCTAGTTTGTAATTCAATTATTACCAGAGAAGAAGCTACGCAAGATTAGGTTAACAACTTTTAATGCCTTTCCTTTTTGGCAATGCTTTTACATTGAGCTCTGGCACTTAGATCATTTGAGATGAGTACCCCAAGGTCCTTGACAGAGTGGGGGTGGTCTATGAGGTCGTATCCGCCCAGATTAAATTTTGTGTTATGATTTTTTTTGCCAATGTGTAAGACAGCATTTGTTGGTTGAGATTTGGAGTTGCCAATTGTTTGACCATTGTGACAGATAGTCAAGGTCTTTTTGTAGGGTAGCAGCATTGTCGGTGTTGTTGAATAGTTTTACATCATCAGCAAAGAGAATGCAGTTGCTTATAATATGATTGCAAAGGTCGTTTATGTAAAGTATAAAGAGTGTGGGTCCTAAAATGCTTCCTTGGGGGACACCGCTGTTAACAGGTGTAGGGTTTGATAAGGCGTTCCCTATTTTGACTACTTGTTTGATAGGAACGCAGCTATCCACTTATGCAGGGATTCGGAAATGCCATACGATTTTAGTTTTAGAAATAGTTTGTCATGTACTACTGAATCAAAGGCTTTACAGAAGTCTATATAAATTGCATCTATTGCTTTATCCTGGTCGAGCTGTGAAGTCCATATGTTTTTGCAGTGTAAGAGTTGCAGGTTGCAGGACAATTTTTTTCTGAAGCCAAACTGCTTGTTATAGAGTAGGTTGTTTGTCTCTAAGTAGAGGGTGATGGATTGGTTTATGATTGATTCCATGACTTTGCAGGTGACGCAACATAATGAGATTGGTCTGGTCTCTTTCCTTTTCTGTTCCCCCACCCCCTTGTTTTCCCCTGATGTGTGTGCGTATAGCTACTTTGGGGCTTTTTCTAAGCCAGCCACCACTTACTGCCTTCTCCCTTCAATGACAGTTTGCACAGCTCACCTGAACTGCTGTGCTTTGCAGGAACCCCCATGCTGGTTTGTGCAGCTGGATGTTGAAACAAGGGTTTCTGTTTGAGTGGGCAACCAGTGGGTGCTGTCCTCCTGCGGGGCCCTTTCCTGGGAGGTGCCTCCTAGCCGTAGCCTCAGGCATTCTGGAACTGCTTGGTATTCACTTTCCTATATTTCTATATTGTTATTGCAACTAAACTGCAAAAATTGTCAAGCTTCCCCTCCTCCACCAGGTGCTTTAAGATGACCAGGTCCTCTCCAGTCAGCCTGGGGGTGTTGGTGCCCCTTCCCCCTGCCCCCTCCTCTTTCTGTGTAATTTCATTTGAATGGTGTTGGGAGAGGTGAGCTGTATGAGGCCCTGGTCTCATCTTACAAAGCCGGGGGGGGGGGGGGGGGGATGAACACCAACAAAAGGGAGGAAGGGGCTATGGCAGAGCAGGGGAAATCAACACGAGGCCCAGGCTGCTTTGGGGAAGTCTGGGTTGACTTTTTTCCCCTTTTCCTTTTTCTTCTTCTTTTTTCGCTTTTGGCTTCAGCGGCTAAGGAGGCAGCCTTGGGGTTCTGCCCTGCTTCTCTTCAGGGTTCACTCAAGCTGAACCCCATAGCGGGAGCTCCCAGCTCTCGGGGGCTGCAGGGCACCGCCAGAGGGGTAGTCTAGCATTTCCCAGTTTGGACATCCTATCAAACTGGTTTGCTGAAATAACTGTTGGCTAGCCTGCTTCAGACCATGGCTTGCTAACCCTTGGTTGGAAGCATTTGAAAACCGAGATTTGCAGTCATCCTCACAAGCCATGATTTTGCCTCTCGGTCTGTGTTGGGCATTTGAGGGCAGCCAGAATGACTCCATACGGCTTTGTTTAGATGTATGTGTGCCCCCCATTTCACAAGAAGCGTAACACAATCCCCAACAGAGGCCAATAAAAGTGAACTAGTGAAATCAACTCTCTCAAAAAAGATCAATTTCTTGGGGAAAGCGCTCACCAGATCAGAGTGATCTCTGGAATGGGGGAGACGCTGTTCTGTTCTGCACATTTTTATAGTTGTGGGGCTGAAGCCCATCCTTTCCGTGGGGAGCATTTGTCCCAGGCACTTTCAGCAAGCATTGGGCGGTTTCTGCGAAGGCACTTCAGGGAGGAGCAGGGCCTTCTTTCTGCTTTTGGGCAACAAGAGAAGCCTCTTCACATGGCCGGACCATCAGTTAGCCATCACACTGGAAGCTCTTGGCTGCCAAAAGCGAGGGGCCCGTTGCATGGTTAGGGCACCCTGTATGGCCAGGGGTGCAGAGTGGCCGTTGCCACCACAGGGGCTGTGCAGGGATCAGATCAAGGGAAACGAGGAGGCCCTCAGTTGCACCCCTCCACACTGGCATGAGAAGCAAAGCGTTTAGAATGAAACCATTTTGGACTGGCATCGGAGCCCAGAGTGTGCCCCAGCAGCTCCAGAAAGAGAGGCACCCGTCTTCTGCCCCCTTCCTGTGGAAGGAGGCCAGCACTGGGAGGGAGGTGGGGGGGAGCAAGAAGTCAGCCTTCCCTGGGCCAGATTCTGTCCTCCTAGGAAACTCCAGGGATCGGTCCCTGAGGTGGGGAAGGGAGGCGAGAGAGGGGGCACTGCCAACTCAGCCGAGGGGATCCTTCCAGCACCCTTTATCTACCCAGCCAGCTGAGAGGTGCCAGAAATGCAAGCAGCTTCAGGATGGCTGCAAGTTGCAAGGATGGACTTTAGAATTTATAATGTTATTTTACATACATACATACATACATACACACACACACACACACACACACGCGCGCGCGCACTGTGTGTGTGTGTGTGTGTGTGTGTGTGTGTGTGTGAGAGAGAGAGAGAGAGAGAGAGAGAGAGAGAGAAATATCTTGCTTTGGAGTCAGCAGTGCCCGCAGAGCTCTTCTCCCCTCCCCCAATCCGTAGCTGGACCCTCTTTGTGGTGGGATGGCTCCTGTTTTCACTCAGCCATTGCACCCCTTCTGAGGGTCAGGTTTCTCTCTGCCGGGCTGTTCCCACCCTTCCCCCTCACTGGGCAACGGTTGCTGGGAGCAGGCTTGGGAGAGCCCCAGGTCCCGGGTCAAAGGCCACGACCCAGATGTCAGAGCAGCCTGGCTGCCGGCCTCTTCTTGAATGATTATCTGGAGTTTATTGTGCGGCAGGAGGAGGGGATTGTCTTGGGGGCTCAACAATGGCTGACAGAAAGACAAAAGTCTGAACTGGACATTTGATGGGGACTCTGGGACCCTTTCCCTGAAAGGCACAGGGCTCAGCAGCTCTCAAATCCCAGCAAGGACATTTGCAATTCTCCTTGGCTGAACTTTGTAGTTTGTCCTGAAAACCAGGGGCTGCCATCAACAGAAGCAGAGCTAAGGCTGATTCTTACCCAGGAAGGTCTGGACTGTCCCATGAAGCCCTGCACAGGTCCAGCCTCTTTGCAAACTGTCATCACCCCCACGTGCATAGCTTGGACAATTACCTTCAATATTTTGTTTAAAAGATCCAGCTAATAAAATGTTGCCTCCTGCCCATCCTTTGCAGAGGGAGGCAGATATGGCAAAAGAACTGGAAAGGGGGAATGAAATCTCAGCCCTGAGAAAGTGGGGTGGGTGGGTGCGAGAGGGCCCCACCTCCCTGTCTCTGCATGGAGAAAACTCTTGTGGGCCTTGAAATGCCTCTTGCTCGACAGCACAGTCGGGGAGCTCCATAGTCCTTGCCCCATCTGATTGCTGACCTGCCTACCTCAAAGGGCTGGCCCTCTCCCTCCCTCCCTCCCTCCCTCCTGGCTCTTTCCCAATTCTTTATCAGCTGGGATGAGAAGGTGCCAAGGAGGAGGTTAGATTGACCTCGGGTTCTTCCTTTGTTTTATCTAATCCTGACCTCTGGCCTCATTTGGGGCCCTTTGGAGGCTCTCAAAACAGCAGCTAAAAGAAAGAGGGGGCTTTGGGGGGTCTGGAGTGCTGGCCTTCAAAGGAAGAACCTGTGAAGAGATTCCCCCTCTCTGAGGCAAACTGTCTTGGCTCAGATTTGGGGATTGTCCCCCTGTTTCTACCAAGGGAACCAAAGTGGTGCTGAACATAAATGCTCCTTGCAGGACTCCAAAGACTAGGTTGGCTGGACAGTCTTGATCTTCCCACAGAGGTTTCAGTTGGGATGGCCACATTTTGCCACCCCTCCAAGCCTGTGGCTTCTTCAGAGAAAGGTGCAGGGCCCCCTCTGGTGTCCTGCTGTAGCAAGAGGCTGGCTGGATATTCATAGGTAGACCAGAGGACCCTTGAGAGGAGGAAGGGAGGGGGACAAAGCTGTGGCTGGACTGATCTTGGTCCAGTGTGGGGATGGGGGGTGGGCTTTGTTTTCTTGACTGCCTGCCCCATAGCCCAGTGGTTCGGGGATGATGCTTCTGAAGGGGGGTTAACCACAGGACTGTGAAGCATCAAAGCTCCACAGATTGTAAGGCTGCAGCTAAGTCCTCCTGGTTACGAGATTCAGGGGAGGGAGAGTTTGGGCCCTCAGCTATGTTCCAGGGGGTGTGAACATCCGAATCCCCCATTCTCAGCTCTCTCCCAGTTGGTGGATGCAGTGCGTTGCTGTGTTCACGCAGTCATTGTGCAGGGCCTCTAAGGAGACCAGTGGCCATGGAGCAGCCAGACATGATCAAGAGCAGTAATGAGTCCAGGGGGCAAATTTGGGGCTGCTGCTGGAGGAGAGGAGGAGGAGGAGGAGGAGGAGGAGGAAGAGGACTCTAATCTGGCCATGCTGGCTGCAATTCTGGGGTGCCAAGAGCACCAAGTTGGAGGAGGACAGTCTAGAAACTTTACTGAGGATCAGGATGTTGTGTTTCCCTCCCAGTGTTGGGTCCTATTGTGCTAAGCAATTGTTCTTCAACCTTGTCCAGACCCCAGAAGGAAGTACCACGTGAGGCTGCTGGCATACAACAGCATGGAGGAAGGCTACGAGGCAGACCAGACTGTCAGCACCCCCGGCTGCGTGTGTGAGTCTCCAGCTCGTTTTTCTGCTGTAATTGTGGCACATCCAGAAGCTTTTTGAATTATGCAAATATTGTAAAGTCTGAGAAAGGGACAATGTGGGTCCAAAACAATGGATGTTGGTTTGAAGCTTTTCCATACTGTTCCTTAGCTCCAGATGCCCCTGGTATAATTTACAAGGGTCTAAAGAAAAGGCAGTTGGGAGGAGGAAAGTCATTTAGGGCACGGGCTCTTGGCTGCTTTGGACTGTAGAAAATGTCACTTGATTTGGGGGCCTCTTTGCTGATTAGACTTCCTGTGCTGAGCCTCTGGTCACTATTGCTCTTCAAAAATGGTGGAGTCCTGATCTGGTTCCCTCACGCTTAGGCAATCTCCTCTCTCTGCAGCTGTTCGGGACCGCCTGGTGCCACCCCCTCCGCCACCCCACCACCTTTACGCCAAAGCAAACTCTTCTTCCTCCATCTTCTTGCACTGGGGGAGGCCTGCCTTCACTTCAGCACAGGTCATCAACTACACTCTCCGCTGTCACCCCGTGGGGCTGCAGAATGCCTCTTTGGTGCTCTATCTTCAAACGTACGTGGGCCTTCTTTGCCTGCTCTGTCCTCACCCTGCTCCCCTCTGAGGAGCTGGCCAGCACCCCTTCCATTCACACACGGCAGAATCGGTGCCTTCGCCGTGGCTCCTGCACAGGAAAGGCCTTCTCCATGTCTGGTTTTGAGGCCTGGAGGCTGGCCTGTGTGAAGCGCCAAGACAGTTTCTCTTGATTATCGTATTTAAGCTGAAAGATCTCCTGCTTGGCATTCTCTCAATGAAGGCATTGGAATCTGCCCGATGCCTTTTTGGGTATTGGTGGCTTTGGGTGAGGAAAGTGCCGCTGGCCAGGCCCTACCGCCTCAATCCAGGGAGAGAAGCAACCCTGGGTCCTGACTGGGAAGAAGGGGAGCCCTGCCATTGCTGCGCCTGCCCTCCTGTGGCAAAGCTGAGATGCATCCTCCCTGTTGCACACTCAGCGAGGATTGCAAAAAGCAGTGGGCAGGGATCTCCTGCTAACCGGTTCCTTCTGTCCAGGTCAGAGACTCACTTGATGGTCCAAGGACTGGAGCCAAATACCAAGTATGAGTTTGCCGTTCGGCTGTATGTGGATCAGCTCTCCAGCCCATGGAGTCCAGTGGTTTACCACACCACCCTCCCAGAAGGTGAGGAGGAGACTGCTGCCTGGTGCTCGTTGACTGAAAATCTACTCCTGCCCACAGGGGAGCCTCTCGGGCTCCACCAGGTGAGGCCTCTGGAGCTCCAGAGGCTTCATTGACAGCCTACCTGTGCCCACAGCCCCAGCTGGTCCACCCCTGGAAGTGAAAGCAACACTGATTGAGGAAGACACAGCCTTGGTCTCCTGGAAGCCACCAGCTGGCATCAGAACCCTCGTCTCCCGTTACACCATTCTGTATGCCTCCAGGAAAGCTTGGATCGCAGGCGAGTGGCATGTCGTGCATCTGGAAGGTGAGTGGGAGCCTACAGACTCTGGGTGCCAAGATTGGTGCCTTCCCGCTTTCCCTCAACCTTATGGCTGCTACATGTGTTGCCCTGGAGGCGGCAGCCCTAATCTGATGGCTTCAAGTGACCATCTGAAGCACAAGAAAAGCCTTGGCATTTGTTTGCAGAGCTTGCAAGGCTCTCCTTTCAGCAGTCAGGCTGTGATAATAAGGGTGAGTTTGCTGCCACTCCGTAACATGATGTCTTCTTGGCCAGTCGTAGATCTCACAGGGATCCTCCACAATGAAGAATCTCAGGAGCAGAAATGGGCCGAAGGGCCGTGCCAGGCAACGTGCAGTTTGGCACTGGTTATCCAAGGAGATGGAAATGGTTGGCACATCATCATCTCTCTTTCCTCCCTGCAGGAACAATAACCATGGCTTTACTAGAGAACCTCAGCGTGGGAAGTGTCTACCTCATCAAACTTGCTGCATCCAACGAAGTGGGCGAAGGGCCTTTTTCTAGCATGGTGGAACTTGCGGTCCTGCCAAAGGAGCCCTCAGAGGCAAACCAAAGACCAAAACGCCTGGATTCTGCAGAGGCTGACACAAGTGAGCCCCTGGCCCAACCTGCATGCGTCACACAGTCCCTCTGCTCCCTGGGTAGTAGGCCCCTCCTCTCTCTCCTAGAAGGGGCAGCCTGGTTCATTGTGGAGTGGGCGTCCCACCTAGGCCTCTGGGATAGAAGTGCCTGTTTCCTTGTTGCAGCTCGTTCTGGCTCTTACCAATTGGACCAGAGGTCAATGACGGGCATAATTGCAGGTGTCTCCATTGCCCTGGTGTGCATTTTAGTCTGCATCCTTATTCTGATCTACCGTGGCAAAGCAAGGTAAATTTGTTGTGCGTGTGTGAGTGAAAGGCTGGGTGGGAAGTATGAGGCTCACAGTGCCAATGTAGGGTGTGCGAGTGCATCAGAGTCTGTGTATGCCGACCAATAGCGAATCTTTACTGGTAGAAGCTCAGGTTGTAATGGCCTAGCCTCAGGGACAGAGTGACCAAGTGGCTCCTGGTCAAGCTCTTGCTTGGCTGCCCCATTCTGATGGTAGGCTGCTTGTGCACCTGTTCTGTCTCTTAACACCCTCCCGCCATTCACTTGTACGATCCCAAGGAGTGGCAGATGCAGAAGGCAGAGGTTAGAGGAGCCGTTGCAATATCAGGGAGAATTCTTTCCTCTTTCTTCCTGCCCCTCCGCCCACTGTCAGGCTTCCACTGCCCTCTTCATTCAGAATGGGGTTGCTGTAGACTGGAGCTTATCAAGTGGTCAACCTTTGGCTAGAAGGGCAGTTTAACCACTGGTTTCCTTTTGCCCAGGAAAGCAACCCCTTCCAAAAGCAGCCAGCCCAGCCCTGACCCACTCCCTCGCAGTGGCAGCCATTCTTCTACAAGGAACCACAAGGGAGCCAAAACTCTGCAAAGCCTGGCAGAGAATGAGCGATCTCTCATGCCCAGGGTTACAGGAGGAAGCTTTCTGGATGCCAAGGTACAGAGATATGTTTGTTTGCTTTTCTGGCTCAGTTGCAATTTGTGAGGTGGCTTATAGCAAAACAACCAGCTAACCCCATTGCAGAATCAAAGGGCGGAAGATGTAGGAGAGATCCCAGATGACAAGGCATTGCAGGGTCTGGGGGCCCAACACCCCTGACTTCCACCTTGACCATGAAGGAGAAGACCACTCTGGGGGACCTTAAAAGGGAGTGAGCAGACTGCAATAAGAGGAAGGGTCCTGGAACTAAATTTCCCAGGGCTTTGAGGGAAAGAAAAGAAATAAAAACTGGGTCCTGAGCAGGAGTTTGCACCTTGATGTGAGATCCAGTCATTGTGACTTTCCAGTCCAGCTCTATATACATCAGGTTTTATTCATGTATGGTTGTAAATAGGAATACCCTTCCATGTGGCTATGGATAATTCCCCCTAAGGACTTGGTCGACTGTCCCTCCTTGGTTCTGGGGGGTGAAAAACTAATCTCCTCGGAACAGGTTCGCAATTTGGGTGTCCTCCTAGACTCACAGCTTAAATTGTCAGCTGTGGCTAGGGGGACCTTTGCACAAGTTCGTCTTGTGCACCATTTGCGACCCTACTTGGATTGGGAGGCACTTCTCACGGTCACTCATGCCCTTGTCACCTCACGGCTTGATTATTGTAACGCACTCTACATGGGGCTACCCTTGAAGAGTATTCGAAGACTTCAGTTGGTGCAAAATGCAGCTGCACGTGCTGTTGTGGGTGTACCTAGATATACCCACACTACTGCCATCTTGCGCGAGCTGCATTGATTGCCCATTAGTCTCCGGACGCAATTCAAGGTGTTGGTGATCACCTTTAAAGCCCTATATGGTTCAGGGCCAGAATATCTTCGGGCCCGCCTGCTACCACATACCTCCCTGCAACCGGTTAGATCACATAGAGCTGGCCTGCTCCAGGTCCCATCAGCTAAAAATGTCGGCTGGCGGGCCCGCGGACAAGGGCCTTCTCTGTGGCGGCTCCTACCCTCTGGAACCAACCCCCCCCCCCCCGAGATCCAGACTATCCCCACCTTATTGGCCTTCAGAAAAGCCGTGAAGACCTGGCTTTTTCGGCAAGCCTGGGGCCAATGAATGATTTATTGATATTGGCCCATGAAATGAAATGATTGGATGATTGAATGTGTCTTTTTAAATTGTTATGTTGTTTTTTTAATTCTGTTTTTAAAATGCTTTTTTATATTAATGTTATTTGTATTTTTGTATTCTTGTTAGCCGCTCAGAGTCCGTGTGGAGTTGAGCGGCATATAAATAATAATAATGATGATGATGATGATGATGATGATGTGGGATATCCTGTCCAATCTTCCCAGCTTTGTAAGATCTTGGGGAGGGGTCCTCATGCAGGACAGCAGCAAAACCCTTCAGGGGTCATCTTGGAGAGGCTGCTAAAGCTGTGATGTGACTTCTTTTGCCTTTGGCTCTGCCCTTACTTGTGCTGTGTTTCCCACGTTTGGTGGTTTACCTGCATTTTTAATACCGGCAGCAACAGGTAGGATAGGTATCCAAGAAAGGCAATTAGGTGATCCCTCGGCCTCACAGAAGGACTGTGGCTAGCTATCTCTTCCCTTGCTGATCTGGGGGAGAGTTCTTAGGGTCTTTCTGTCTTCTGGCAGAAATGCAGGTTCACTCGCAAAGGGGATTGGCATTAAGGGGTCCATGGCATGCATGCTTTCCCAGGAGTAAGTCCCACGATGTTCAGCAGGGGCTGTGCCAATGAGTGTGTCCCAGACCATAGTTGACTCTTGGGGAGTGGACCTGGGAGCCAGTCGGTGGGCAGGCTGGCCTTGGGCCCTTCTCCTTTTCCCTGAGAATAACGAAAGACTCTCCTTCCCTTCAGGGTGGAACTGACCTTATTATAAACCACTTTGGTCCAGTCACGAAGAAGAGAGCCCAGAAGAAACGGCTCTTCTTCCATGGCTCTCGGAAGGAGAAAGCAGAGGAGGTGAGAGCTGGAGCCCCATTGACCAGCGCAGGAGAAGGTCTGCCTCCTGGGGAAATCGTGGCCTCTGCTGTGGTCCAGGCCTTCTACTCTTCGCTGGCTCCTCCCCTGACACAACACGCTAAGTGCCTGGAAAAGGGGGAGGGGTGTCTTCTCCTGCATGTCCTTCTCCAGCGGTGGCAGCCGCACAAAAACACCCTCCTTGCAGAGGGGACCACGCTTCTGGTCTAACCTCCCTGTGAATTTAGCTAACACCCTGGGCAACCCCCCCTCCCTCAGCCTGGCAATACCTGGGTAAGAGGTCCACTGTGAGGCTGCAGCTAGGCTGCACCTGCGCATGAGGTTTGTGCTTTTGGACTGCTTCCCAAGCGATGGGGCTGCCCTTGCAGGCATCCTGTGTGCCCAGCAGGCTTTGCCAGAGCAGGGGAAGGTCAGGCCCCTGAGAAGTTGGAAAACTGGCTTGGCAAGGGACCTTTAAGGCACCTGGGCTTGTGCCAGGAGAGGTCACAGGGCCATCCACTCCAGCTGGCATCCCAGGGCTCTCTGAACCCACAGCAAATGCTGCCAGAACTTCCTTGTTTGACTTCTCCTGATGCTTTGGAGAAATCTTATTCCCTTCAGCTCCTCAGTCACAGATGCTGGTAATGTTCAAGGCCCAGTCACTGCCCAGCCAGATCAGGTGTCTCAGCAGGCCGGCCCACGAATAGACGGGCCCTTCCCTTCCCAAGAAGGCTACTTGCTAGTGAGGCAGGTTCCATTCACAAAGCTCAGCTGCAGGATGAGTAGCCCACTTTCAGTGGGAGCTGCATCAGACATCCAGCTTTTGTTCTTCCTGCAGGCCCCGAGGCAGCTGGCTTCAGCAGCCTTCCTGTACCGGTCAGAGGCAGCCATGCTCATTGGCGAAGAGCAGCAGCCAAGTGCCCGAGTCATCTGCAGCCTGGGAACTGACACAGAGCATTCAGCCAACAGCCAAGGCAGCCACGAGACTGGGGATTCGGGAAGGTTCTCCCACGAGTCCAACGAGGAGCTGCACCCCGCTCCCGGCTTTGGGGCTGCAGCTTCCTTCCCAGGCAGCTGTCCTGTCCCTAGGCCTCTCCAGCCGCCGTTGGCTGCCAGTGGCAATGGGACATCTTGCAGGGAACAATGAACTGGGTGGCCAAGCTTTCAGTGGGATGCCCGAGGACTGGCAGGCAACCCGTGTTTCCACCGCCTCTTTGTGTTTTCCTTCTCTAGTGAATGTCCAGTGTGCAAAAATGTGAAAGGAGAGCAGGATGGCCCTCCTCTCTGTCACTGGAGCAAAGGTGCCCCCTTTGCTTGGATATCTACCTCAGCTTGCCAAGGCAGACGCCAAAGGAAGCAACCGCACTACCTCATTTACTTGTGTGAAAGTATTGCTTGTGGCTGCAGGACTGGTGATCACTTCCTGGCAGCCCCGAGTCCTTTCCCCGAATGTATGGAGAGCAAGCGTGTGCCTGTGAGCCAAGGAATTGTGTTGGGAAGCAGAGGGGGCTGCCCCACTGGCCTTGGGCAGAACGATTCCCAAAAGAGGGTCACTCCAGGGGCCGGCGGGACAGAGGCTGCAGGTAGCTCTGGGGCCCTCCGTGGGCCACTCCAGGGGCCAGCCCCAGGATCCCACCTGCCTTGTCAGTGCCTTCTGGAGTCCACAGCTGGGGAGACGGGGGGGGCGCTTTCTACCTCTGCTGTGCTCCCTTGGCCAGATGATTCCCCCAAGTGTTCTGGCGGTAACAGTGCCTTCCATTAGATAGTTATGACCTCACTGCTTGCCTTACTTGTGAAGTTCCTCTGGAGTCCAGAACGAGGCCTTACATGTGCTCTGCAGGTTGCCTTGGGATCCCCATTGATTTCCCTGGGTGGTCCTGAGCATGGGAGCCCATTAGCCTGGGACATGGCCCCCAGGTCAGTGCTCGGACGGAGCCCCTCTCCCCTAAAGGCACAGTGGAGCATCCTCTTGGTTCCCACACAGCTCTTGTTTTATACTACCTCTTTTTAAAATTATTCTAGTGTTATTGTTTTCCTGTGCTCAGGGTGCAGTTTATTACTTTTAAGCTGTCTTGCGTGTTATAAGGCAAACTGACAGGGTATCTTGTGTTTTGTTTTGTTCTGACGTTAGTGAGTGAGCGAGTGAATGAGATGGTGAGCAAAAGAGAGAGATCGTATTCACCAAAATGGTAATCTAGCTGGTACAGTTCCCTACTGTTTCCATTTAGAAAAGGTTTGGCCAAACATCCCAGATGGGACTCCCAGATGGGTCTCTGGCAGGTGACAGGAAATGTACATTTAGGACATGAGGCTGGTTGTGGGTCTGAATGGCTGTAGGCTTAGTGAGCGGACCCCCTCCCAGCTCTCCCTGTCCCACTTTGGGGCTGGTGAGCTGGCCTGTGGCCTTGCAAGAGCCCAGAGGCTGCTGTGTCAGCTGAGAACGTTGGCCAGGCCGACTCGGTCTTTTCCACCATTTTTCTGATGCAAAGGCTTTAAAGAAAATAATAATCTTGTACCAAAGAATGTTCTGTGGAAAGGAGAAGAAAGCTTCGTATTTTCCCCAAAAGATAATTGTTAAAAAATCAAATAATTTTAATGCCTAAGTAGATATGAACTCAAAGGAGCCGAGAACTAAATGGAGATTAGGAATGGACTGGGTAGTTTTACAAAGTGATCTTTTGTGTTATTGCTGTCAGAATTGTTTTATAAAAGTTGGAGAAAGACCCTCTCGGCTTCAGTGACTTCAAGTGTAATTTTGTTTTCCTTTTCTTCAGCAGTTCTATTAAGTAGCAGAGAGAATATTTCTGAATGTTCATTTATACTTGTTGAAGAAAAGGAAACTCGTTTGCCAAAGATTGATTGGGGGGTTAGGGTTTGATTCGGAGCTGAGCCTGCCCCACCATCAAACGACGGCTGCTCAGGTGGGCAGCTTGCTGAGTTTCGTGGCAATACCCTTCAAGGCCCGCTGTGCTGAGGGCCTCCTCTTCTTCTCTCTCCAAAGACTTGTTTGCTGTGAATATTGACACTTTTGGACCCCTTCTGGGAACGAGGCGGCAGTGCCAGGGCATTCTTCTTTCTAGCGGTTGGCAGCTGAAGACACGCCCGTCCCTTGAGCCCTTTGGAGGAGCCCTCGGGATGGTGGAGCCTGCCCTCACACAAAGGTGGGGCTGGAGCAGAGGCATCCTGGCCCAGGAAGGTGCGCTGACGGCCTCCTTGGGTCTTCCGCTTTTCCTGCAGAGGGTCCTTTTCTCCCGAGTTGCCAGAGCGCAAGCTCAAGAGAGGGAGGGGGATTTGCAAGTTGGAAATAGTTTTTGTCCAATGTTGCAGAGCAGCAAATGAAGAAAACCAAAGATATTTAAGGCTACCTCAACATAGAGGCCTATGCTAGGTAGGTAGGTAGGTTACCTTTCTTTACTTTTGTTGTTTTTGTTGTTTTGTTTTGAATTGACATTATCTTTTCACGTGCCCCCCCTGTATACGGGGCTGTATGTGTGTGTGTGTGAATGATTTTTCCTTCATCACAGGCCAAACCTGGGCTAGCGTGGGGTGGGGGCTGAGGGTGACTCTCACCAGAAGGACACTTTTGGGACCTGTGGATGCTTCCTGGCAAAATGCTTTCTTTCCTTCCATCTTCTTTTGAATCCAGGGGGCCCTAAGGGGCATCTGCCCCCATCAGTTCCCTGGGACATCCAAGAAAGCATTTGGAAGCGTGACCTGACCCTCCCAGTGCATACACTGAGCTTGTGCCATCAGCAACCTGCACAGGTGGAGCAGTTGGTTCACATGGAAACATCTGTAACCAGGTCCTCCATTCTGAAGAACAGTAAAACGCCCCTTGAGTGAAGGCCACTTTTCCAAATATCAGTTCAGGGCATATTGTCCATGCAGTGCCAAAAAAAGAGCCAGGTCAGATGCACGAGGTGTGTGTGCAGTTTGCAGGTCTTTGGACAGTTGAGTGTGGCTCTCCCCATCCCCCGGCACCTGGGGGACCTCCTGACCTGTATTAGGGGGCACAGCTGAGCTATGTGGGCTCGGCCACAATGATCTGCAAGCATTGTGTATAAAGCATGTGCTTTGTGAACCTCACCAGTCATGGCAGGTTCGGCAAACCTTTTTTCCATTCGATCGGGAGACCCTTATCCCAGGTTACAGGTTTAAGACACCTGTCTTAATTTTGTTCTGAACACTATCCTGAAATTATTCATCTATTTAAAATGTTTTTTATGTTTTTCCATCTCATCCTCGGGGTGCTTCAGAACTCTAGCTGGCATCGTCACCACAAGATTTGCTGTTTCTTTTCTGTGACACATTTCTTTGGGCACAACTGTTTTGCTGCTGCTTTTATTCTTCTTGTTCTCAAGTACCACCCCACACCAAAAGCAGGACAGTAAAGCCTCAGGAAAAGGGGGTTACAATGGCACCACCAGGGCATCCCCTCACACACCTTGGCTGCCTTGCCTTGCATCTCAAAAATGGGTGGCAACACCACCCAACTCTCTCTCTTGCACCTTGGGGTAAAGTCCTGAATTCATTTTCCATCGATTTGGAAGAGCAACTAAAACCAGAGGAGGAGGGAAAGGTTGTCCCTGAAGTATCTGAAATCAATCACATCTGGATTCTAGTTGTGCATTGGAGCAAGTGTGAACCACATCACTGGTGTGTACTTTGCTGACTCCTGACTCTTTTTGGGCAAGTTGGCACATGGAGCTTCCACCAGGTGGGAATTACCCCCCCCCCCCCAAAAAAAAACATCTCAATCTTGTCGCTGCACACACAGCACCTGCTGCATCGGGCCTGGCACTTTGCTAAATGGCTGTTTAAAACAAATTTGCTTTTGTGTATTCTTGAAGATGTGAATGAATTGCCAGTAGGGGAGTCCAGCTAGGCTTTTTGGCCAAGGGTGTTCTGGCTCTTGCCACTCCTGTTTTCTTGAAGGGCCGTCAGTGGCTGGCCAGCCAATGGGGGAATCGAGCTGAATTATATTAATTTTATATTTGACTCAGGGGATCAGCTCTGTGAACTCCATTGCGTGAGGACAGTTGGTGACAGTCTGATAATGAATGTACCTTTTAAGATGTCTTTTTTTAACATTTTGCTTATAATGTGCTTTTTTTAAAAAAACAAAAAACCTTTTGATAGCATAGTGAATGTTTACCTGTGTCCTTTCTCTTTCCCCTCATCGATTCCCAGGCTTGTCCTGATGCTAGCACAAACGTCATGCCAAAAATGAGTAGAAATGTTAATGCCAAAATGTTTATGAAACTGCTATCTTACACAGATGGATTGCACAGTTGAAATAAAAGTTTCCTGTAGTAACCTGCGGCCTGTTTCACTTTGAGGGCTCCTTTGTCCTTTTCCCCAACTCTTCGCGGTGGGGCCCGGGCGACGGGGGTAAACGAACAACCAGAGCAGGACCTGGGGGGGGGGGGTCCCCGGGACGCCACCGACCCCCCAATTCCGGCCCGTTGCCGGGAAGCGCCTCACACGCAGTCTTTCGAAGCAGCGGGCCGGCAGGGGGGCTCGGGGGTCCGCGGACAACAGAGCGCTTCCCGGGGACGCCCCCCCTCCGACCTCCAACCCACCAGCGGGCCGAGCAGCGGCTCCTGGCGGGAACGGCGCGGGAGGATTGGCGGCCCGTGCAGGGTCCTCCCCGCTGGCGGAGGGGCCGAGCTGCGCATCGCGGTCGCCGGTTCGGCGGCTGCCTGGGTGCTGCGCCTCCCGGCGGGGTGGGCCACCATGCTGCACCGGCTATGTCTGCGGAACACGAGGAGGAGCCCGGCGCGGCGCTCAAGAGGCCCCGGGGTGGGTCCCGCTTCCGGGCCGGAGAGCGGGGGAATGTGGAAGGGGCGTCCCCAGAGCGGCGATACAGAGCTTGCGCTCGGCTCTTGCAGGGGTGGACGGCGGCCTGGAGGACTTGGCGGGCGCCGGGCTGCAGCTGGGCAGCCCCGACAAGAAGAAGAGCAAGGGCGGCACGCAGGTAAGCCAGGCCGCTTTCCCGCCGGGCCGGCGCTGGGTGGGCGGGAGGTGGGTGCTGGGCAGTGGTGCGGGGGCCACCCTCCTGCGGGGCTCAATGATCTGCTCTCGCCCCCCGCAGGGTGCCCCCTTCCCCGCGCCTCCCTCTGAGTACGCCCCGCCGCCCAACCCGAGCGCCGAGCACCTGATCGCCGCCAACCCCTTCGACGACAGCTACGCCGCCGCCGCCGCCTATAAGCCCGCGGGGGGGGGCTACTTCGCCGGACCTGCGTACCCCGGCTTCGGGGGCTACAACGCCTTCAGGATGCCGCCTCATCTGCTGCCCCGAGTGGCCTCCCCGTACGGTGCGCCCGCCTTCCCGCTACGCCACCAGCCGCCCCCCTTTGGCCAGAGCCCGGTGGGGGCGACCTTCAGCAGGGCTCCGGCCGTAACCTTCGGGCCGCACGAGAACGCGGCGGGCTTCGGCCACCAGCCCTCCTACAGCGCCAGCCAAGCCTTGCCCGGGCCCGGCCGGCCTTTCCGGCCCAACCCGGGAGAAAACTTTGGCCACATGCCCTCGCAGAACGCTGGCCCCATCCCTCCGTCCCCCGGGCATTTTGGGCCCTGTCCCAACCCGGCCTTTGGCAGCTCCCTGACCAAGCCCAAGTACTCTTACGCTCCCGGGCCAAACAGCTACTATAATCAGGTGAAGGCTTTCCCGAAGCTGGGGGTTAACAAGCACCAGCCCCCATCTCAGCAGCACCACCACCCCACTTCGCTCGGAGCAGAGGACCTGCTGAGCTCAGGAAGCGGGGATGTAAAGGCCAGCGGGCACAGGCACGTCCCAGCGGGCACTCCCGAGGGGGTCCTGCCAAAGCATATGGAAAACCTGAACAGTGCCCATACGAATGGGACCCCCACTCAGCCCAGCCTGCCCTGTGGAGGTCCCGAGGGAAGCAGCTCAGAGAAGGGTGAGGGTAGCGGCAGTGGCAGCAAAATCCCGCTGCAATCCCCCCAGCACGGCCACGTGCTCTCTGAGCCAGTTTACCCATGTGGGATTTGTACCCACCAGGTGAATGATTATCAGGATGCCATCCTCTGCGAAGCCTCCTGTCAGAAATGGTTCCACCGGATCTGCACAGGCATGACGGAGTCGGCGTATGGTCTGCTGACCGCAGAGGCTTCGGCAGTCTGGGGCTGTGATACTTGCATGGCAGACAAGGATGTGCAGCTGATGCGCACCAGGGAAATGGTGGGACCACCGGCCCTGAACACAGACGCCTGAGCAAATCCCCTCCCCCCATGGTTTGTGAAACTACTACTTTCCACACATTTTGTCATCTGCCCAAGTGCATTAAGCTTTCATCAGAAGAACTTGAGATGCTTTCTTCCTGACGGTGAGGTTTAGGCCTACGAAAGGGCTGCTTTTGTACAACTCTTCATCTGCTGAGGGTATGCAGTGGATGAACCATAATGTCGCAATATATTATTAGTACCTCTTACTGTCTTTCTGCGCTTTCTCCAGTTGAAAAGGCAGAGGTCCATCCCAGAAGGAAAACAAAGCAGTTGTTCTTCTACGGGGATCCCTGGGAAATGATTTGTATATGAGCTGGAATTTATCTAGTGAGGGTAACCCAGCTAGTCTTTTTGAATTCTTCTGCTATTTTTATAGTGCCTATTTCTGATCACATTAGTATTATGTGCAGGGCCTTTGCAATAAACAGATCCAGGTCTTTCTCAAAAGATCTCACTTTCTCTCATCAGTTTCAAGCAGCCCATTTCCAAACAAGGGTCCTCAAGAACCAGGCTTTCAGTGCCCGATAGCCATACATGCATGCCTGAAATGCCAGGTACAGAGCTGGCCACTGTGGCCATCTGCTGACCCCCTGGCAGGTAATAATTGAGTGTGAGATCCCAATCAACATGGCTACCAGCCATGATTGCTGAGTTTTATCCTGGAGATTAGGATGAGGAGGGACAACCTTACAGAAGCATCTTGAGAGGAGTAGCAGCAACCACATAGTCATCATTCGTGGGAGAGGGGCTGCATGTCCCAACCTTTCCTGCAGTCCAGTGGCCATTTTTTTGAAGCCATCTTGAGCATTTGGAGGGGACTTGGATTCCCAGGTGCTTGCCTAAAAACAGGAAAAGTTGGTGGGAAACTGGCACACCTTTTCAGTTCCTTTGTGGATGGGAACATGACTCATACTGTTTCCCTTCTTCTTGAGGAAATCTGGTGGGCTATCCCAGTCAGTGGGAAAGTCTCGCAGATAGCAACCACCACAGCAATACAGCTGTGCAGATGAATCCAAAATTTGGTTGTGACCATACAATCTGGGAATTCTAGGATCTCCATTGAGCAAATGGCAAATACCTTCATAGCTGTGAAGGTCACTCCAACAATAAAAACAAAATGAACAAATAAACACCACACTAAACTTTTTTTTTCATTCCTTGTCGGGAGATAAATCAGAATGGATCTGTACCTCTGGGCTGGAAACAACTGGAGCAAAAATAATAATTTGGACAACTTAATCCAGAAGTGATGGAAGTCAACCTAAAAATCTAGTAGGTCTGTTATTGATTCTAGCTTCCATGCTCCTGGAATTTGGGGAAGGACTGTTGTGACTAGTTCTCCCCCATTCCTGGTTCAGGTATCTGTGGCTTTAAAACAGCTGGTGATCTATTAGCTGGTCCAAAGTAGAATCTCCGAACAGGCAGGGGTTTTGCTGCTGCTGCTCATTCTACAGATCTGGCCCTTGGCTGGGGGAGGCCACTGCTCACCCCCCCACCTGGACATAGAAGCCACCCAAGTTGAAAGAAAATAACTTGTGAACCCCTTCCCTTTTTCTCATCTGTCTGTGCCCTAATTATGTGTGGAATAACATTTCACATTTACAAATTGTGGGGATGTTTAAATACCCTAATGTGGATGTTCAATTCTGAGACATTTAACAATAAAATAAAATCTGAGACTTGTTTTTCATTTTATTTTTAATAGGTGTGTTGCTATCCTTCATGCTTAAATATGTGAACCTCGTTATATATAGAGCCTTGCTTGCAAGTAACATATTATACACACTTGGCAATGTGTCTTTTCAGCTGTATGTGATTTAATTAGTGTTTCATATTAAAACATGTCTTATGTATGCTTTACCTATACCTGTTTTTGGGATATCAGTTGAGTAATTTTTATACAATCTCAAATGTGTTCCACATTGGTGACATTTATTTTTGCAGCAACTCTTAAAATAGAGCATGTCTGAAATAACACATGCAATAGGACTGTGACACGTGGCAAAGATGTAATTCAAATTGGAATGAAGCTCCCAAACTTTGTCCGTTATTGTTCCCTTACTAAGAAATGAAATTACTATGTAATACAAATGATTTCATATCATGGTGCCTGTGTGAGCTACTCTATGAAATATAGGAATGACGTTTCTGTCTCTATGTGGATGGATGGATGGCGAGCTGAGCGGACCTCACGCCAATGATTAAACCGGTTTTTGATGTATTTTGTCGTTCGTGGAATTTGTGTCCGGTCTGATTGTCCTCTTATGGGAAATGGGTGCCGCGACACCGTCCGTTTCCCTTCAGCGGCGTCCAACGAGGATCAGCCCGAGAACCGCCGACTGACCGCGGCAGGCCTAAGCAGGCGCACGCGGCTAGAGCGGCTTCCGGCGGGAGGGCCGGCGCTTCCGGCAACCCTGGCGTCCTGGCAACGGCCACCATGCCCGTCTGGGTGCGCGACTTCAGCTGGGAGCAGACCGCCGAGGCCGTGCGCCTGACCGTGCCGCTGCGGGCCGGCCGCCTCCGCCGCCACGGCCTCTTCTGCACGGAGCGGTACCTCAAGGTGGGTCCGGGGGGCGCCGCCCGGAAGGCCCGGCGGACGCCAGGTAACCCGCTGCTACCTGCCTCCCGCAGGTGAACGCGCCGCCGCTGCTCTTCGAAGCCGCGCTCTTCGCCCCCATCGATGCCGAGCGCAGCCGCGCCGAGATCCGGGATGGCTGCGTCGTCTTCACCCTGCTCAAGAAGGAGGCGGCCCCGTGGGCGTCCCTGCGGGCGGAGGACGGTGAGGGTCGGGGTCGGGGGCTCCGCTGCGGGTGGGGGTCCTGCCCAAATCCTCCCGTGCGGCCGGTTTCTGTCTCCTGCCCCGAACCATTCCCAGCCGGAATGGCTTTTTCAGGGAACGAAGCAAAGATGCGGGAAATTCGCGAGGAGGCCGTCCGCCAAACTCAAGAGGAGGCCCGAGCGAAAGCAGCGGCGAAGTCTGCAGAGAAACGTGAACGCGGCAGACTTGCTCTGGATGCCGCCATCAAGGTAAACGGTCCTCCTCCAAGGAGGTAAAGTGGTTGCTGTCCAAGTCGGCTTAGTTTGCCTTTCAGCCTTAGGATTCTGACCCATCACAAGTCTCTTCTCTTTCCTCCTTCCTTTTCTCTCCTCTTCCCCCCCAATTACAACACATGTCTGGCCTTTCTACTTTATGGGCCATGGAGCCACCTCTTCAGAAGTACCATCCCTCAAATAAGGGTGTCTTAATTACAGGCTGAGATAATCTTTCTCCAATACTTTGCCGGCTGTTGTGTCTAAGCTCTACATCTTGTTGGCCTTGCATTTTCATATCTGAACCCCCATAGCTGATTCTTTATTTTTCTTTCTCAAGCCATGGCGGCTTCATTCCCTGGCACACCTTTTGTTCCTTTTCTTATTGTAACTCTTCTCGAGTTTGGGCCAACTGGTCCTCTATTCTTTCTGCAACAGTTGAATTCCAATTTCCTTTGTCCCATTACACTTGTTTCCCCACATCTGTTCATAGTCCTCAGCCTCGAAGCTTCTCTCTACTCGACCTGTGTCCTCTATTCTTTTCTTCTCACTCACCTCCTTTTCATTGGAGTGGAACTTTTGCTTTTCCTAGCACCCATTGGATGGGTTATCAAGTCTGGTGAACATCCAGTCTCCACCTACTTCACTCTTAAGTGCTAACAATGTCTATGTATACTGTACATGCAGCTCAGATTTTTGATTGGAGCAACTCATAAGTCTATTAAAATCAATAAATAAAAGGCTAATACTGAAATGCTTCTGGAAATGAGGTATTATACTATCAGTAGGTGGATGAAGAATTATAATTAAAACTACCGTAGCTGTTCAGCAACTACCATTTGCTGTTGGAAATCAGATGCATTTCTGCAAATCCTCATTATGCGCAGATGATACTGTAGAGAAGAGATGCAGGTGCCTTTGAGTTTTATGGGGCAGCTGCTCCTCTACTTCTGGATTCTGCCTTATATTTAACTTCCCTGTGGCCTTCTGAAAGCAGTGTCTCTGAAAATGGGAATCTTAATTACCTGCCTGATAAGTCGTTAATGAGGAAGCTTGCCCCTTAACAGAAAAATAATTTCAGAATGCATGTCCTATAACTCAAACAGCTAGAAGAAGCAGAAAGAAAAAGAATAGAAGAGCTAAAAGAACAAGAACGGAAAAAAGGTACTGAGGAGATTGAGGCATGGAGAAGGCAGAATGAGATGCAAAAGAAAGTATGCACTAAGTTCCAACCGCCAGATAGAAATACAGAAGTCCTTGGAGAAATAAAAGAATGCCAGAACTTGGAATCTTTTGCTGGAAAGGGAGTGTCCAAATCAGGAGCATTAACTAAAGGTATTAACATTCTCATTGTGTTACTATATGGACATTGCACTTTCTTTCATGGGACACTGCAGACTTTTTGCTTTGCTGTGGCTTTGCTGTGTTTATTTAAAATATTTATTTAAAAATTAAAAGCCTCCCATGTTAAATTTCAGTGTACAGATTCACAACATATAATGTGAACTAAAACCGTAACCCTTTCAAAGATGCACAAATACTATTCAAAAGCATTTTTCAAACAATGCTGATCAATTCCCATAGTGCCTTCTTTTGTTAGCCCGAGACAAAGGCGCTTGCGGGCATTCAGCCTCTGAACTCTGCTTCATGTTCTGCAGTGATATCACCTTGGGGAAACCAGACCGAGGCTGTGATGGTTACACATACAAAAACATGCTTTAAGCCCCAGCAATAGCAAAAATGTGGCAAAGAGTCCCAGTCTGTCTCCTCCCAGCTCACTATAATGTTAAGAGGGAGAGTGGGGAGAACTCGGGTGGGGTGACTTTCAAGATTCTGTTTCTGTGGCCTATATCAATGAAATAAAATTCCATTCAGATTTCTGGAATCTGCCTCAAAAGGCTGGCATGATACAAATGTACAGCCCCGTATTTTTTTTTTGTGTTTCCCCATCTACACAGGACATAACTCATTAGTAGTATATTCCAGGAATGCCTCGCAGGGTATTCAGTATTTGGTTTTGTTCGAATCTTCTTGCATTTGTATCTGTATACATCTTTTTCTCCCTTATTGCTACTATTAACTATGAACAGGAATATAGCATTAAATAGCTTTTGTGTGACTATTACAGGTGGAAATTATGGAAATATGTTTTCAGAAAAGATAAAGGAAGATTCAGTTCCTTCTCCACGTCCTCCTGGTAGCATTATGATACATTTTACGCCTCGTGTCTTTCCAACAGCCCTCAGAGAATCACGAATCCCAGAGGAGGAAGAGGTAGGGGGCTTACCTGCTTTATGCCATGGAGGGCTGGCAGGCAGAGGAGTTGTAGCATGTTATTGAAAAAGAGATGATGCTTGCTTCCTCCGCTACTTTTCAACACCAAGGTTGAAAAAAAATTCAATGTCCTTGGGTGGGAAAGGCACAGCAACTTGTCTTGGGCCATGCCTCATAAAACAGTGAGGAATTGTAATGGCTTATGGAAAGTAAGATTTTCCCAGCTGATATTCTCCTTCCTTTTCCCTGCAGATCTGGAATAAATGCTCCGCAATATTTCATGAGGCATGGCTTGAAGCCATAGCCCCGGGGAAAGGGGATGGTCTTATTAAATACTCTGGCAAAAAAGAGGTAGTATCAGGGATGCATTTTCAACCCCACTGCATTACCTGTAGAGAGCCACAGAGCCTTGGAGACACCATATAGGAACAGTTACAGAAGCATAAGTATTTTTCCAGACAGAATATATCTCCTGATTAGGCCTACATAGAAGGCATCGCCTTAATAGTAATATAGTCTTGGAGACAAAATGCTAGAAAATGAAAATGGCACATAACAAGCTATACTTGAAGGGGAAATGTTTAAGGGAGGCCAGTTAGAGAGAGAGATTTTATGATGTCTGTGTATGCAGTGTTTCACCATGCTAATTGTACACCACAAAAATAAACATTGTAACTGCAAACTTTGCCATAAACTACGGAAAATACAACATATACCAACTGTAGAGAAATGTTGCCATTTCTCTTCAGGGATTCTTTTTCTGTTAACAGAGATCCCAGGAGAAGAGGCATCCTCTGCAAGAGCAGGATGTCAACAGCAACGAGTTTTACTAGTTGGAATCTTTTGAGCCTCTCTGAGTAGAATCCTAGGCAGGAAGAGCTTGTTTTGAAGCCATGCTTCTCTGATAGTTTATCTAGGAGCATCTAGCTGATGTGTGTTTGTGTGTTTTATTTGCAGTGGCTATGTAAACAAGCAGAGGCTCGCAGGATAATAAATGCAGATATTGCTGAGATCGAGGATTTAAAAGAAGAGGAAAAAAACCCAGAGTGGTTGAAAGACAAGGGAAAGTGAGTTTGGAATGGGCTTCCCAAAGGTGGTCTCCAAAACCTGCTATGGTTTAGAGCAGCGGCCCCCAACTATTTGGGCACCAGGGACCGGTTCCGTGGGGAGAGGTTTCTCCGCAAACTGGAGGGGGCGGGGTTTCGTGTGTTGCCTACATCCCACAGATGGGGCTTCACTTGTTTGCATGGACCGGATTCTGGCATGACATGGACCGGTGCCAGTCCACAGACCGGAGGTTGGGGACCCCTGGCTTAGAGTTGGGGGAGAAGAGGGCTTCAATATTTGTGTTCGTTAGTATACAGCTTTCTCTCTCCCACATTATTCTTCCTTAAGCATTCAGAATGGCAGCTCCCGAGTGCTCCCCTGTGCAACAGCATTTTAAATGCAATCATAGTGTAACTGGGCTTTTCATTAATTATAATGAAATGGGGTGTGTTGTATAGAGCAATAGCACAGACTTATATACCGCTTCATAGTGCTTTACAGCCCTCTCTAAGCGGTTTACAGAGTTCAGCATATTGCCCCCAACAATCTGGGTCCTCATTTTACCGACCTCAGAAGGATGGAAGGCTGAGTCAACCTTGAGCCGGTGAGATTTGAACAGCTGAACTGCTGAACTAGCAGTCAGCTGAAGTAGCCTGCAGTGCTGCACTCTAACCACTGCGCCACCTCGGCTCTTATCTTGCATGCCAAGATAAGATAGTTAGGTTATTGTTTGGTTTTAAGACTTCTATTTCGCTTTCTTGTAAACCTTATGGAGTCCGTGTATTTATGTGTGTGTGTGTGCTGTCAATAAGTAGAAAAATACATTTGCTGAGTCACAAAGCCCTGTAAATATGTTCAGCTCTTACTAAATAAGTGGGTGGTTGACATAATCAGTTTATGGTTCTTTAGTAAAGATGCCAAAGTCTTAAGCCCTGTTGGAAATGCAGTAGCTATTCCTTTGTTCACATGGATCTTTTTTTTTTTAGCAAAATGTTTGAAACTGGTAACTATCTGGCTGCCGTCAATGCTTACAACTTGGCGATTCGTATTAATAATAAGATACCAATCTTATATTTGAACCGAGCTGCTTGCCACCTGAGGCTGAGAAATCTACATAAAGTAATTGAGGATTCCTCTCAGGTATTTGACCTTTATAGCCCTTTGTAGCATGGGACCACGCTATCTGAGGGACCCCCTCTCCCTGGTTACATCAGCCCACCCCATCAGAGCTGGCAGGAAAGGCATGGTTCCTATCCGAGATAAATTCCACTCATGAAACTTCCACTACAGGTTGCCTTTAAAGAGGATATATTTGTGCTCTTGAACTGATAGAAAGGACCCAAGTGATGCACTTACAATCAAAGACGGGTTAGTTCACACTCCATCTGTATATTTTATTTTGCCAGGCCTTGGATTTGCTCATCCCTCCTGTTTCCAACAATGCCAAGGCAAGATTAAAAGCTCACCTGAGGCGTGGGACAGCATTCTGTGAACTGGAATTGTATACAGAAGGTAAGGAGGGGGAGTCTTTGAAAAGTAAAATGCCTCTACTTTTATTTATTTTTGTTCCATTAGATTGCTGTCATTTTCTCACTGGTATGTAGGTTTAATCGCAGTGCTTCTTGAAACCAATAGAAATGAGCTACTGTACTAAAAATATTATTTACGGAAAATATTTCAGTTTATTGGAAATTGGGAGGGGAAAAAACTTATTTTCTAGGCTATGTCAAACTCCAAATCCTTTCCTTTTCTAAGCTTAGTCCTGTGTGAATATGTTGCCAGCTAAGCTTCATTAAGAATTTAAGAATCAGCTGCTTTCTTGCATCAGTCTTTTATAACATGGCCATTCCTTTCTTCGTGTCTTCTCAGGCTCTGTCAGTTGTATTGTTCTAGTTTAGTTTCTGTCCCAGAGAAAAATATACAAAAGCTCCATATGGCGAATGCCAAAAAAGATATTAATCAGAGTGGTTATTTTTAAAAAACCATCACCATCAATCCATTCACATTCTTCATTGTTATTTGTGAAATGTGATTTGGGAATCTAGCTTGTGATTTTGCAATTATTTATAAAATGCCAATTGTGGGTTGGTATTTTGTATTTAGATTAAACTACTTGTATTTTACTAAACTTTACATATTCTACTCACTTGCCATATTAAGAGGCTGGGAAGCCCCAGTGCTGAGTGTCTGAGGAGTTGTGTCTGGACCCTGATCCTCTAGGCTTACCTGGGTGTAAAGCTATTTTGAGGAATGCTGTTACATAAATATACCATATCTGTAGGACATGCCGTATGGCTTCAAAAATAAATTATTGGGTGCTAACAATTATTCTAGGCCTTCAAGATTATCTGGCTGCCCTCAAGATCAAGCCTACAGATAAAAATATAGAACAGGATGTGGAGAAGATTCGGCGCATAATTCAAGGCAACGAGTAGAAAAACTCTTCTGGCAAGTTTAGAAGATATTTTTGTACTGGATGTTCTCCTCTTGGGCTGGAGCATCACTCTCAGGACGCAGAGGGGCCGAAAGACGCTCCCGGGGCTTTCCTGGGGAAGAGGCTCCTGGGCCCAATAAAGCCGCTTCTTCTTCTTCTTCCTCCGCCTCTCCAGCGCTCTTCTCCCGGCGGGGGCGGGAGGGGAGGGAGGGAGGCTACACCGGCGAGCGGTCGGCGCCCGTGTTGATCCCGTTGTGCTGCGGCGGGCCGGCGACAGCCAGGCGGGCGGTGAAGGCGCTCTCCAGTGGGCAGAAGCGGCAGGGCGCCGTGGCCGAGGTAGGCCGCAGGGCGCCGTAGTCGCTCGCGGTGGTCTTGTAGAGCAGTGGAACCGCCGCGCTCAGCCGCGTACCCGTCACCAGCGCCCGCGCATCCGCCAGGCACGTGAAGACAGGGTTGCCCGGGTTGGCGCCGTGGACGCTCTGCGGCCGCCCTCCCCCGGAGGCCATCTGCCCCGGCAGCAACGGCGAAGGAGGAAGAGGCCTTTGCGGCGAGCCGCCCTCCGCGTCGCCCGGGCAACGGCTCGGCCCCGCCCTTTGTTGATGCGCGGGGCCGCCCTCGGCCGCGCTCCCCCCTGGGGCGTGTAGTCCCGCAGCGGCCAGCCTGCCGCAGCGCCGGGCGGAGGCGGACTACGCTTCCCGGCGGACGCCCCGCGGAAGGCGCAGGCGCAGCGGCGTCGCCTTTCCGTTCCCCGGTTGTTGTTCTGTCGAAGCAGGGGAGGCCGCCGGTCGCTGCGCCGCCCGCCGCTCCAGCAGGTAGGACGGCCGCGTCCCCGCAACGCCTCGGGCCCCGCGGCCTCCTGGCCGGTCTGTCCGCCAAGCGCCGGTTGCGCCCTCTTCGCACGGGAGGGTCTTCCCGGGAGGAAAGGCTGCACGGAGGACCGTTCCGGCCTTGGGGGGGGGGCGGTGCAGGGCCCGCTGACCCCCAGAGAGCCGCCCCAGGCCAGAAGCTAAGCCGGCTTGGCGGGGCGGACGGAGGAGGGACCGGTCGTCGTCGTCGTCGTCCCCCGGCGCTGCCCGGGCCGCGTTCCCTCCCGCAGCGGCGGTTTCGGCTCCGGACAGGCGGCCGAAGGGGACGAGTCGGAAGGCCGGCCGGGTTCTGTTTCTGGCAGAGAAAGAAGGCCGCCCGCTGAAGAGGCTCTTCTCCTTGCAGCTTCTTCAAAATGTCAGAAAGTTCCAGCGACAGCGACTCGTCTTGTGGCTGGACGGTCATCAACCACGAGGTACCGGGCAGACTTCGGGAGGGCCGGGGCTGCCTTTCCGTGCTTGGCTCCGGGAGCAGGAGAGCCTCGGCGGAACGGGCCTCCGGAAGAGAAGGGGCGGGAGCGCTTGGGCCAGACGGGGCAGGAAAGGTTGGCGGTGCCCTAGAAGGGCTGCTGCAAAAGGCTGCGATGCGGGACAGCTTGTGCCTGTCTTGACTGTGTGCTGCTGGCTTGAGCTTTTCTAACAACGTTCAAACCTTCCATGGTTTAAAGACAGCTGGAGTTTCCCCCGCCTTCTCTCCCCCCCCCCCTCTTCCATGAGGTCTGTTGAGCCGGAAGGTGAGCGCAAAGAACTTGCCAGTCAAATTCGGAGCCCTTTGCCTTTCAGTCCCCCCCCCCCTCTCGAGCACAGCTGACCTGGAAGCAACCCCATCATGCAAGAGACAAATCATATCCACTCTTGGCCTTCTTCTTCAGTTAAAGTCCACTGAAATTCCCTGATATCTTTGGGGTTTTTTGGCAGAAGCACCTCAGTGAAGAAGCTCTTCTTTGGGACCTATGAGCTGCTTGCATCAAAGCTACTGAAGGGGAGAACCCCTTGGGAGGCCCCTCGATGTCTACCACACAAAACAAGGTTTTGACTTGGTTTCAGGAACCAAAGCAAGCCAGACCTTAAGAGAAGGGGTGGTGGGAAGCTAATTGCACTCCCTAGTATAAGATAAAAGAGAGGAAGAACAGGTCCTTTGAGTGCTGGCACCGGATGTGTTCTCTGGTTTTCAGATAGAGCAGGAAAGCCATCCAGAGTTCATTTCCGAGATTCCCGGTGGTGAAAAGTTCACCTGTAGCCCAAGGTCTCAAGGTGCTTGAAAGTGGCTTAGAGCAGTCCCTCTCCTCCATTTTCAAAAAGTGTGAGGATATCACACACATACACACACACTGGCCCCTTGTATAAGTCAGACATCTACTCAGAAAGACAGAATAAGGAGTGAAAACAGGCGTTTGCTGAAGAAGCCCAACAAGAGCCGCAACAGGCATTCCCTGCACACACACTCCTTTCCTGCAGTCCACTTCCAGGCCCTAAGAGACACTGCTGCTACGTCAGGCAGAGTTTGGGAGGCTTGGTGGGCAGTGTGAAAATATTTCTGTCTTTTGCTTTGTTTCTCAGAGGCCTCCCACCTTCCCACATTTATTTGGGGAGCAAACAACTCAGCTGGTAAGAATGCATCCTGTTGCTAGTTGCCCATCTCTGTTCTTAGGTTCCAATGACGTGCTGGTTGTGGAATATCAGGGGACTCTTTCTGGAGCTTCCAACTCAATCTCCAGGGAGCGTGTTTGTATTTTTAGGGCTCCGACGTTGAAGCAGTAGCACCAGACTCTGATAGCATAAGTAGCCACGAGGAACTGGCCTCAGAGGAATTTGTGTCTCCAACGCAAGCGGAAGACCAGCAGCAGCAGGCTGCCGGTCTGCAAGGTGAGTCTGGACACACAGCCTTGGCAGCATTCTCATTTGGGCCAAAGAGCTTCTGGGAATTGCACAGGAGGATTGCTGAGCCAACTGAGAAATGTCTGGCTGCATGGAAGGGGAAGAGATCTGAGGTTCAGGTGGCCAGGGATGAAATTTTTTATTTATTTATTTTTATTTTGGAGTTCTTCTATGCCGCCCTACTCCCTAAGGACTCAGGGCGGAAATGGGAAGCTTTGTTTTGACTTAGGCATTTGAGGATAAATGTTCTGACCTAGGCTTCCTGATAAAGCATAAATCACAAATGTAGTCCCAAAAAACTCTTTTTATTTCAACGGCTGTGAATTATGTTCATTCACAGCTGTAATAAGTCCCAAACAGTTTTAATTAGTCCAACAGAAGTCTGCCACAGTCCTTCGAGATAAGGCCGATAAGCACCCACCTTTATCTCTCTTGACAGATGCCAAAGACCTAATTGGCAATTAGCTTTGCAAGGGCAAACAGAGCACAGAGTCCTTAAACAGACCAGAATGAACCAAGTTGCTTCCTGCAAAGGCTTATGTCCTCTTTTTTGCTCCTCTTTTATGTCTTACGGGAGGGGCCAATCATCTCCAAACCTTACTCCCGAGTAGCCCTTTTCTTCCTTAACTGCTCTTGCCTTCTGGCAGCTTCATGCGCCTATTGGGAACAGGCTCCCCCTGTTCCTCTGCCTTGCTGATGTCCGGCTCCGGAGTCAGCACAGAACTCCCAGATGGCCCTGGCCCCTTCTCTGCCTCTGACACAGAGCCTTCACCAGACTCCAGGACTGGCCCATGTTCCTCCCCAGCCTCCTTGCTGTCCGACTCTGCTGCCAGCTCCGCAGGCCGCTGGCGGACCACAACAATAAGCTCTATAATGATCTTCCCTGTGTGGGGCATAAACAGGCTGGTAGTTGCTAGTGGGATGTCGATGGGGAGCATTAAGAGCACCAAAGAAGGCCAGTTTTCCAGTCACTGGTTTGTGACTGGAACTATATCAGCCTTGGAGATAAAGTCTCATTTGTAGTAGAATCATTCCCAAGCTGTTGTGGTTCCCATAGCCAGATTCCTGTGTAATGGGTACAGTGGACATTCATGCCATATAACTGATGCTGTCCAGTCCAGGTTCTCCAGGGGAAAGTTGTGATAAGCCCACTTAGATTGGCCTGAGCAGTATGAGTGTGTGCAAGAGGAGAGACATGCATGCAGAGGGGTCATGGGGGAGCTCTGTGGGCAACCTTGTATGTCTTCATCCTTTCCTTCTGCAGTTGACTTTGGCCAGGGTGATGGGGCACCAGTGAGCGCTACAAGCCAGCCCCCCATGGAGCCCAGCAAGCTGGTTCCTGGGGTAAGTCATGATTCAACAAAGGGCTGGAAAGATCACATCTAGGGACAAATGCCTCTTACATCTGTAGCTGTCAGCAGAAAGGTGAAACATTACAGGTGGCCTCTTTGACCGAGCTTGTGCCAACAGAGGAGGCCCAGCTAATCTTTCCATCCCTGCTGTGTTGTCTGTTCTGATGCCAGCAGGCTCTGACCTTGCTAGAGGAGTCCCTGTGAATGTGCCCTAAATTAAGGTGTGTTTATTTCACCCTATTCTCTGCTGGGATTTCACTGCAAGATGCTGGTCAACATTTCTGGAGGCTTCCAGCTAGGAGAAAGCTGCAGTCCTGGGGCCATAGGAGATAAGGGCAGTCAGGAAGTTATCACCTATGGAAACAGTGTGCAGGAAAGCTGTGCTGCCCTTCTTCAGAACAGGTCTTGCCCAATCCTGATATGGGTGTTCTCCCTTCAGCTTGCTGGGCCTCAGAAGCCCTATGCTCAGAGCTTTCTCTCCCAACTGATAAGACTGTTGTATGTCAGTGAGCAGGCTATGGAAGACAGGCCATCTGTGTGTAAATTCTGAGTTAACAGCCTGATAAGGCACTTGAAAAAAGTTATAAATTTAATTTTTCAAGTTGATAATAAAATGCTGCTCATTTAACATTATATCCAAGGATGAGAAAGAAAAATTGATGGATGAGACTTCCTGTGTGGGAGCAGTAAGTGATGATTCAGACATTGTGACTCTGGAGGTGCCGAAGGTAGAAGAAGTTGGAAGCCAGGAAGAAGCTGCCTCGGGAGAGGAGGAAGGTCAGGCCTCAGAAAATTTCAACATGGGTTCCTCTTCCAGCAGCCAGTATACCTTTTGCCAGCCAGAAACAGGTATGTAGAGTCCTTCAGTCTCTTAAAAGCAGGCAGCGTTCTGTGGAAACACGGAATGTCCTGAAGGCAACATTTCCCCCAACTTTGAGTATGTCCTTGAGTTGTTTTGACTAAGAATAGGAAAGTAGTTTTTGCCTAAGTCTTTTGAGCATTCAAAATAGCTCATGTTTTTGGCTCTCCGTTGTTAGGACTCTTTAAAAAAAAATCTCCCTCCTCTCTCTCTCTCTCTCTCCTTATATTGTTGAGCGTAGGCTTCATCAGGCTCTCCGTTTAATCACTTGAACACCTTGAAAGATATGCCACCAATTAGAAACTCTCCTCTCCGATTAAGTAGGACTAGGTAGCCTTCAGGGTTTCTTAGCTGTGTTCTGGTTATGGGCTATAGAGAGGCCTTGTCCTGAAGAATCAGTCCCATGTGCCTTGTCAAAGAATGCTGCTCTCTGCACACAACAACCAGAGGCAGAGGGGAGTCTTTGTTATGGGACTTGTGACTCCTCCACTCCTCCATTTCATTTGAAATATAAAGTTATTGGGGATTTTTTTTAACCTCTATTAGGAAGCAAGATGGAGCATACAAGAGTATTTCTAAGCTCTTATTTAAAGCTATTATGTAGAGTTAATATTTAACCTCTGTCACGAGGTGAAATTTGATTGTCAGCTGTGATCATATGCTACACTCTATGGTACTCGGACATTCCTAGCAAAGCAAACACGTGATAGGTGATCTGCGCATGTCTTAACATTCCATTGCATTTTTCTCCTCTCTGCTATAGTCCTCTGCTGAGAGAGGACATGATTTAGCTTGCAGAAATGTAGCTATTAAGATTATGGTTTTTATGTTTTCTACTGAAATAAATATTAATTAGACTTTATTATCGGGTTTTATTTGATAGGGATTAGTTTCAAAGGAAAAAGCTCTTATCACCTCAAGCCGTAATTCAAATCTCGACAACCTCAGATTAAGCTTGATTCTCTGAGTTTAGATTTGCTTTCTGGTCTATAACCTCTCAAATAGATGACCTCTTCTAATCAGAGTTTATCTGGAAAGTCAGTGTTTAAAGTCAAGTCATCTCTGGCATTAGAATAACTTTTCCTTCTCTTCAACCTGTTCTGGGAGGAGATGCAGACTAACTGCCAGTCATTTAGGTTAATTGAAAACAGTGATGAGAGTCAGTGGGGGGGGGGGGTTCCTGCAAACAAGCAGCTACTGCTGCTTTCTTAGCCAGGCCTCAGTCAAGGCACATGAGCAGTGGGGCTATGGCAGTGTCTGGAGTCTGAACAGGAAGGGCTCGAAGGAGGCAGGGTTCTTCCATAGACTTCCATAGTTCTGCTGCTCTGGGGTTGGCCCTTTGCTGCACCCCCTTGGTTGGAAGTTAAAAATATTTTCCTTCATTTTGTATATGAAAGCCGGTTGGTTGGAGCAGCTTTGGATGGTGGTCCTGCGGTGGGTGAGTGGATGGGGTAAGCAGCTGATATCCGGCCTCTCCCCTCCTTGGCTGGCATGATGGCTGGAGCTGGGCATGCTGTCATGCTTTTGAAGCAGAGAGGATGCATTTCCCCACCACTCCCTCCCTCACCAGAAAGAATTCTTGGGGGAGATGTTTGGGGGGAGGTGGAAGAGAAGGCCTCCCAGGAGAGAAGCCAGGGCTCTTTGAGCAGCCTTACCTTATTTATTTTATTTATTTATTTATTTTGTTATTCTTATATGCCGCCCAACTCCCGAAGGACTCAGGGCGGCGTACAACAGGAAAAAAAATACAAGAATAATCAAAATGCAAGTGATTAAAAAAACAAATACAAATTATTAAAAACAATATTAAAACAGCAACATTCATTCGATATCATACATACTTGGGGGGTGATCTCAGGTGGATTAAGCTATCCCCCCCACCTGCAGGAAAAGCCATGTTTTAACGGCTTTTCGGAAGGCCAGCAGAGTGGGGATGGTTCGGGTCTCTGGGGGAAGTTGGTTCCAGAGCACGGGGCCAGCCACAGAGAAGGCTCTCCCCCTAGGGCCCGCCAGCCGGCATTGTTTGGCCGACGGGACCTGGAGGAGGCCAACTCTGTGGGCCCTAACCGGTCGGAGGGAAGTATGAGGCAGAATGCGGTCCCGAAGATATCCTGGTCCTAAGCCATGAAGGGCTTTAAAGATGGTGATCAACACCTTGAATTGGACCCGGAGACCGATGGGCAACCAATGCAGCTGGCGGAGTATTGGTGTCACGTGGGTGTACCTTGGCACACCCACCACAGCACGCGCAGCCGCATTTTGTACCAGCTGAAGTCTCCGGATACTCTTCAAGGGTAGCCCCATGTAGAGCGCATTGCAGTAGTCCAAACGCGAGGTGACAAGGGCATGAGTGACCGTGAGTAGAGCCTCCTTCTCCAAGTATGGCCGCAACTGGTGCACCAGGCGAACCTGTGCAAAGGCCCCCCTAGCCACAGCAGAAAGATGGTGATCCAATTTTAGCTGTGGATCTAGGAGGACCCCCAAGTTGCGGACCTGGTCTGAGGGAGTCAGTTTCGCACCCTCAAAGACCAAGGAGGGATAGTTGTCATGGTCCTTAGGAGGCAATATCCACAGCCACTCAGTCTTGTCGGGATTGAGTCTGAGTCTGTTCCTCCCCATCCAGATCTTAACGTCGTTCAGGCAGCGGCACATTACATCAACTGCCTCCCTGAAGTCAGACGGGGTGGTGATGTACAGCTGGGTGTCGTCAGCGTACTGATGGAAACACACCCCATGTCTGCGAATGATCTCACCCAACGGTTTCATGTAGATATTAAACAGGATGGGCGAGAGAACCGACCCCTGAGGCACCCCACATGATAGGGGCCTAGGGGACGATCTCTGCCCACCTGCCAACACCGACTGCATCCGATCGGCGAGATAAGAGGAGAACCACCGCAAAACGGTGCCTCCCACTCCCAACTCGCCGAGCCGATGCAGAAGGATACCATGGTCGATGGTATCGAAAGCCGCTGAGAGGTCAAGTAGCACCAGGATGGAGGAATTTCCTCCATCCCGGGCTCGCCAGAGATCATCCATCAGGGCAACCAAGGCAGTTTCTGTACTGTAGCCGCGCCTGAAGCCCGACTGGTAAGGATCTAGATGGTCTGTTTCATCCAGGAGCTGCAGAAGCTGAGTCACCACCACCTTCTCCACAACTTTCCCTAAGAAAGGTAAGTTGGAGACTGGACGATAGTTCTTCAAATCAGCTGGATCCAGGGAAGGCTTCTTCAGGAGGGGTCGCACCACCGCAGCTTTTAACGACTGCGGTACGGATCCCTCCCTCAAAGAAGCGGTGATCACCGCCTGGATCCAGCCGCGTGCCACCGACCTGCTGGCCGAGACCAGCCAGGAGGGGCATGGGTCCAATAAACAGGTGGAGGTACCCATCGCTCCCATAGCCCTGTCCACATCATCGGGAGAAACAGGCCCAAACTCATCCCACAATGATGGACTAGGACTTGCCCCTGTCACCTCTATGGACTCTGCCCTGCCAGAGTCCAAGTTTGACCGAATCTGAGCGACTTTATCCGACAGAAACTCAGCAAATTCCTCAGCTCTGCCTTGTAAGTGTTCCTCGCTCCCCCCTTTTCCAAGGAGGGAGCGAGTCACCCTAAACAAGGCGGCTGGACGAGAATCTGCGGACGCAATAAGAGCGGAAAGATAGGATCGTCTTGCCGCCCTTATCGCCACTAAATAAGATCTGATGTAAATTCTTAATAGTGTTCGGTCAGATTCGGCCCTCTTGGTCCTCCAGCGGTGCTCCAGACGTCTCTTTTGGCGTTTCATCTCCCGGAGCTCCTCGGTGAACCAGGGAGCTTTCCGGGATCCACTGCCACGGAGAGGTCGCTTAGGCGCAATTCGGTCTAGAGCCCCTGATGCTGCAGTGTTCCAAGCAGCCACCAGGGAGTCAGCCGAGTTGTGTACCAGGGTTTCAGGTATCTCCCCAAGTTCCCTCTGGAATCCTTCCGGCTCCATTAGGTGCCTGGGGCGGAACCACCTAGTCGGTCCCGCCTCCCTGCGGGGGAGGAGTGGGGTTGTGAAATCCAGCCTCAGTAGGAAATGATCTGACCATGACAGTGGGGTGATGACTATATCCCTTATCTTCAGATCATCTCTCCACTGCCCCGAAAGAAACACTAGGTCAAGCGTGTGACCACCCTCATGAGTCGGACCCTGAATTACTTGGGTCAGGTCCATGGTTGTCATGGAATCCATGAACTCCTGAGCTACCCCAGAGGTTTCGCCAGCAGATGGCAAGTTGAAGTCCCCCAGTACTATAAGCCTAGGGAACTCAACCGCCAAGTCGGCTACTGCCTCGAGCAACTCAGGCAGGGCCTTACTTACGCAGCTGGGAGGCAGGTACGTTAAGAAAAGGCCCACCTAAAGACGAGCGTAAGAGCAGTTGAGAGTCTCGGGCAAATTAAAAGACTAACATAAACCCCAATTCAGAAATCCCAGATCAGTATAAGAAAATACATTCCCCCTTCATGTTGCAAGACTGAGACACTTGTACCATTCCAAAATCTTAAGTTTAGTCAGCTTCATGCTTTTGGTTTCTGACTTGCTGTTCACCGCGTGCTTGTATGTTTC
The DNA here is from genome assembly GCA_023053685.1 of Diadophis punctatus similis. Lineage (NCBI taxonomy): Eukaryota > Metazoa > Chordata > Lepidosauria > Squamata > Dipsadidae > Diadophis > Diadophis punctatus. The sequence continues at coordinate 21,861,956 of JALIGW010000012.1, forward strand.
CATGCATGCAATTTTGCAAGTGTGATATGCTTAATGAAATCCTTTACATAGTATGAAGACTTACCTACTGTATATAATAGCAATAGCACTTAGACTTATATACCGCTTCACAGTGCTTTACAGCTCTCTCTAAGCGGTTTACAGAGTCAGCCTCTTGCCCCCAACAATCTGGGTCCTCATTTTACCCACCTTGGAAGGATGGAAGGCTGAGTCAACCTTGAGCCTGGTGAGATTCGATCTGCCAAACTGCTGGCAGCCGGTGATCAGCAGAAGTAGCCTGCAGTACTGCACTCTAACCACTGCGCCACCGCGGCTCTAACGAGGTTTCTCGTAATGGCCTGCTGGCCCTTAAAGATGAAGCACACTTTTCTTGGCTGGAAACAGACGCACTTCCCAGCCCCTAAGAAAAGGGAGCCCTTGGTGGCCTTTTGCCCACAGGCAGAGAGAACAGAACCAGGACAGAGATTCAGGGGCTTTCAGAGAAGGCTTTCCCCACACCTGACCACTCATGCAAGAGGGAGGAGCTTCTCTGACCAGATTAAGCCTTGGCATAAGCTTTGGTCTTGTTGCTTTGGCGCCAATCGGAACATTTGGCCTTGCCATGCCCTCAGCTGGCAGTGGTCTCTGGGATTCACAGGACCCAAAGACCGGTTGATTTCTGAACTATATTTACCCTGCATCTGGCACAAGAGCAGCTTTTTGAAAATGAGCTGCATTCAAAGGAATCAAAAGCTCACCCCTTCTGTTGAAGGTTTTGGTTATAAAATGGCTCCAATGTGATGTGACTGGCCAGTACGGGACTTGCCAACGATTCAGCCCCAGAAAGCCTGTTTGGAGACAGCCCTCAAAGCAAAGCAGGCACGAAGAGTTTCAGAGGTCTGCTTGACAGCTGGCCCCAGCAAGCATTGAGATGCCTCTGCGGCATGCTCTGGAGCAGGTGCTGGTGGGCAGAAGATTGGCATGGAGCCCCAGGGCGGGGGGGGGGAAGACTGGAAGGGCCGGGCCTGGGCAGGCCCCCTTTCAGGCCTGCTTCTGCTGCTTGGGAATCCCAGAGTGGTGGTGTTCACTGCTTGAATTTGCTGCCCAGTTTTTCCACTGCAGCCAAGTGGAGAGGAATCCAGCAGTGATGAAACCAGTCATGGCTCCAGCCCCGCCCTGAGGCGCCGGCGGGCAAAGAAGAGGCTTCTCTCCAGCTCAGAGTCTGAGGAAGGACTGCCACTTCATGACCCGGAAGTCAAGCAGGCCAAGCACCTGCTGAGCAGCGGCCTGAACCGATGCATTATCCTCGCCTTGGTGATTGCGGTCAGCATGGGCTTTGGACATTTCTATGGTGAGTACAGTGGAGTATTTTAAGGGGCAAAACTGGAGTCTGGGGCTTTGGAAATGCTAAGAAACTGTCTGGGGCCTCACACAGCCCAGCCTAGGCTGAAAAAGGCAAGGCTGCTACTACCTGGGGGATCTGAGGTCAGAGCCTGATTGGGTGGGTTCTGTGGGGCATAAGCTGTCTTGAAGAAACTCTCCAGGAAAGGTGGGTTATAAAGGAATAAATAAAATTCAAGATCAGAACTGCTGGGAAAAAAGCCTTTTCTCCTAAGCAAGCAAAGGCCTAAAGAGGAGAGTTCTAGGTAGTGCTTAGCACATGGAGAGACCAAACTCCAGTCTTCCACGTCTGAGTCGTGGGGTCGAGCCAGGCACTGCCTCTTATGGGATAATCCCTTCTGGGAGGAGAACATGGAGATCCATTGGCAAAAGTAGGCAATTTCTACAGTGACCGATCAGGCAATGAGACAACTCGTCAGGGGAATCGTGCAAAATCTAACATTTCTAACCGCTTGCCCCATCTCCAGAAACAAAATAAGGATTAGACGTGGAACTCTCTTTATAGCTAGCTGCAGTGGAGAAGTCCGCCCAGTCCCAGCCCAGAGCTTGTGGGAAAGGCCCTTCTCCAGAGGCAGACTCTACGCAACAGGAGCATTTTGTGTTGCAGAAAAATCCGTTTGTAAATCAACCATGGACCACACTTAAGCCCTCCATGCCTAGTCATATAATTAACATATAATTAAACAGCTGAGAAACACAAATATCCTCCAGAATTTTCTTTAGATGGGCAAAATTCTAGTTTTGTAATGAATTGGCTCAGAATGAAGCAGCATAGCCATTCTTAGATCAATCAATAGTGTTTATTGATTTCTGGTGGTCCCAGATTCTGGTTTGGAGGTAGAAAACATTACACTTACCATCAGAATAATGCTGATATCCATCTGCTTTTGTCCTTAGGGAAATTTGAAGGTAAGAGAAACGATTGAAGTGGGCTGCTGTAAACTTGAGTTTAGCCATCTTTGCCAGATATGCTTGTTTGTTTGTTTTTTTACTGTGGGCGAGATAACCTTTATCTGCCCTTTCTCCTGGGACCAGGTTGTCTGACCTAAGGTCAGTTCTGCACCCTCTACTTTTCCTCAGTGCTGCCTCTCCTGAGTGCCTTTGGCTGTGGCTGCTGCTCCTTTGACATGAGGAGGTCTTTTCAGTTTGTTGAGGCGTTGCTGCACAAGCTCCTGTAACATCAAGTGGCTGCTGAACATGGCTGTGTGGCAGGCTTCAGTCACTGACATTTCCCGCTCCTCTCCAGGTTGATGCAGTTTGGTGCAACCACTGCTGGTGTAGGCTTGCCCCCCCTCCCCCACCCAGTTCACTCTTTTCAAAATAGGTGTTCAAGCAGGTGATGCTGGCTGTGAGATGGATGCTCCCATTGCATCTGTGCATTCATGCTATACAATCTGCTGCTCTAACAGTATCAACCTTTCATTTTTATTAAAGCTGAGCATTTCAATCTGCTCTACCAGGTAATAGTTCACTTTATAAAACTAAAGAAAGAAAATAAGATGTGTCTCTAATAAGCTGCCTAACTTCCCATTTTTCTTGTCAGATAAAAAAGAAAATTTTATGTTTCAAGGTACAGTTCAGATCCAAAAACGACAGGAACTAGTGGAGAAGACTCACGAAGACAAACTGAATGATATGAAGGGGGATCTTTTGCAATGCCAACAAGAAGGAAGTAAAACACCTTGTGGGGTAAGGAGAATGTTTCCATTCCCTACAGTTCAAAAATATCTCCGCTCTGATCATTTGCCCCTCTCCCTTACAAAGTTTTGCAGCTTTGTCACTTCAAGTAGGCAAAAACAAGTTGAGGCAACGCATCGTACTTGTTGTCCTTCAAGCTCTGAGCTTCAAAGCCACCAGTCGCTAAGTCTGAGGCAAAGGTGAAGCCAAGGGCTTGTCCCACATCAAAACACAAAGTGCAGAATTGAATTTCTTTGCACCTCATGTCCTTTCTCTGTAGAGGGAGGGAGGCTTTCTGCTCTCATAATTTTACTGCTGCTAAATTGTCCTCTGTTGGCTAGGAGCACAGTCTCTTTTTCCTTCTGTGCAACCTGTGTGCTTTCTTTTTCCTCCCAGTCTCTGAAGGAGGGCCTTGCAAAGTGCTGGCTTGCAACGCAGATGGAAAAGAAATCCTTTGAATCTCAGAAACATCACCTTGCTTCAGAAAACCAGCATTTGAGAGAGTCTTTACAGAGGGAGGAAAAAGCCTTGGCATTGCTACAGGAAGAGCTGAGGAAGCTGAGGGAACAAGTAAGACACTTGGAAAGCAAAGGCCCTGGCCCAGAGTCCCTGGTTGTGTCCGAAAACCATAAACTCAAAGCACATTTGGAGCTGGAAAAGCACAGAATGCAGAGCTTTGTGAAACAAAAGGAGATCCTGCTGGCTGAAGCTCAGATGCTGAGAAGGGAGCTCGATAAAGAGCGTCAAGTGACGGTAGCACTTCGGGAAACTTTGGAAAAGCTGAGCGCTCAGCATGTGCCGCCGGTGGCAGAGGCCGGTTCGCACAAGAGCCAAGAGATAGAAACCCTGCGAGGGATGTTGACTGAACTGGAGAAGAAGCTCAGCTTTGAACAGCAGCGGTCAGATTTGTGGGAGAAGCTGTATGTTGAAGTTAAAGATCATGCAGAGAAGCAAGAGGAAGCAGAAAAAGCCCAGAAACCAGCTGGGAAAGGAGGAAGCTCAAGTAAAGCCAAGCCAAAAGCAACCTTTTTTGGTTCTGTAAAAGAAACATTTGATGCAATGAAGAATTCTACCAAGGAATTTGTACGCCACCATAAAGAGAAAATCAAGCAGGCCAAAGAAGCTGTGAAAGAGAACCTGAGAAAATTCTCAGATTCTGTCAAGTCCACCTTTAGACATTTTAAGGACACAACAAAAAATATCTTTGATGGAAGAGAGAAGAAAAGGTATGGCGACCGAAGACATGAGACTAAGAGAAAAGGGAGAGTGATGCATCAGATGGACGGTTCTCGTGATGGTCCTACAAAGCCGGCCCAGCACCGGGCTCCAGGAAGCCAAAGGAGACCTCGGGCAGAGGACACCCAACCCCTCTCGCCATTATCCACAGACGGTGCTTCCGGACAGTGTCCCAAGGGCCCTGTAGGTAGCCCAAAACACCACACCATCCTAAAAGGCTGTTCTGGCATTTTTGACTGTGCCCACCAAGAATTTATTAGCCTCTTCAACAAAGTCCTGGATCCTATTCGTGCTGATGAATTTAATCAATTAATGCACAAATATTTGCAGCAAGAAGTAAAGAACTTTCATCATTGGCGAGAACTGGAATTTTTCATCAGCAACTTCTTCCGCAACGGTGTGTTTATTCATGACCAGATGCTGTTCTCAGACTTTGTCAACGATGTCGAAGACTATCTCGAAGACATGGAAGAATACCAGAGAGCCAATGACAGAGCCTTCGAAGGCCTGGACAAGTATATATACCAGTACTACTTTCATCATCATAACCAGATACCTCCGCGTGGATCCAGGTGAGTGCAAAACACGAGGGAAGGAGGGGGCTGCACACTGGGGGTGGGGGGATCTTAGCAATGCCTCTATAAGGGAGGCTTCTCTCCGGCCAAAAGGTGAAAAGGCAATCCCTGCTCATGCTAAGGGCACAAGTTACAAGGACTACTGGTCTGTCACCCAATTTCTTTGCCCCATCAAACACCAGTTATCGGGAATATTAAAAGATTAGGGACTTCCACAGCATTCCTTTTAAGTGACAAGGAGTTGAATACTTGGATCTGAGGCTTCCAAGGGCACCCCTTGCTTCCCCTCCTTTCTGCACACCATCCTAGTAAGCACCCGTTTCATGTTCTCCCACAGCCCTGAGCAGGAAAGACACCTTCCAAAGCACCAGCAGCGTTCCAAGAGGGAAAGCCGATGGCAAAAGCAAGGCCGCAGCAATGGGAGGCACACGGCAAACCTGGAGATTGAAGTGGGGCGGCTCCCTTTTGACCCTAAGTACTGAAGGGATGTGGGAGCCCTGCAGGCTGGCAAAACCCCTCCACGATTGGCCCCCCCGGAGAGCTTTCACCAGGGCCCAAAGATCCACTGGCTTGGTCTCCATCCTTCTTTCTGCTTTGCAGTCTTCTTGGGAAGCATTAATGAATTTGGCTGCTTTCTACTATTACAATAAATCAGCAGGGTAAGCAGTAGCTTTAGACAAGTTGTAAAAGAAGCTTTTTTGCACTTGTTGGTACTTGGTTCTACTAAAAGATATGGTACAGATTTCATCTCGATGGCTGTTTAATTACTCTGATCATGATGGGATTTGTTGCATGTCCTCTTTCTGATCATCTTGCTTTTAAATTTTCTTGCACATTTGTACATTGTAAAAATAAAAATAAAAAGGTGGTTCCAAGCTGTCCATTCATAGAGGTTTGCATAGCTGCATATAGTCTGAGCAGATCTGAAATCTTAGCAGAAGGATAAGGCCGCCTTTGCTGGCACCTTCCACCTCTCCAGAGCGACACTTACTTATCCTGCTTATCCATATACTTCAGGTCAGGGGTTGCTGCTTTGTTGTTTCTCTTGCATCTGCCCCATCCCCCCCATCCCTTAAACCACTTTCACCAATCTTCAAAGTAATTTTTCGAACACATAAATGTGGCTTCCAACTCGTCCTTGAGGCAGATGGGTGTGAAAGTATGTGGCAGCTTTTACATATCTGTTTGAAATCAGAAATGATGATATTTCCTGTAATTAAAAATACAGTTAAGGATTACATAGATTGCATCTACTTTGAAAAATGTTCATTCAATAAACAACTTGCTTGGGAAGCTGCAACAAGACTAGTTGATTGCCTCATCTCTCCCCAAATCTTACACAGTTATTACATACCGATGAAAAATGAAGGGCAAACACTGATTTTGAAAAGAAAATGGTATTCCCCCTGATCAATCAGAGTAAAGTCATACACTGCAAAGAATCTGGAATGTTGCTGATGAACCACTAAGTAAAAGAGCCAGTTCTTTTTAGCTATAAGTCCTAGTGGACAACCATTTAAATAGGAGCCAGCCGTGTGCAGCAGCTGCCAAAAAAGCCAACACAGTTCTAGGCTGCATTAACAGAGGGATAGAATCAAGATCATGTGAAGTGTTAATACATTATAAAGTGTTTCTTTATAATGCCTTGGTAAGGCCACACCTGGAATACTGCATCGAGTTTTGGTTGCCACAATGTAAAAAAGATGTGGAGAGACTAGACAGAGTGCAGAGAAGAGCAACAAAGATTAGGGGACTGGAGGCTAAAACATATGAACGGTTGCAGGAACTGGGCATGGCTAGTTTAATGAAAAGGACTAGGGGAAACATGATAGTAGTGTTCCAATATCTCAGGGGCTGCCACAAAGAAGAGGGAATCAAGCTATTCTCCAAAGTAAGGTAGGACCTTGTCCTGAGGGTAGGACAAGAAGCAATGGACGGAAAGTAATCAAGGAGAGAAGCAACCTAGAACTAAAGAGAAATTTCCTGACAGAACAATTCATCAGTGGAACAACTTGCCTCCAGAAGTTGTGAATGCTCCAACACTGGAAGTTTTAAAGAAGATATTGGATAACCATTTGTCTGAAGTGGTGTAGGGTTTCCTGCCTAAGCAGGGGGTTGGATTAGACCACCTCCAAGGTTCCTTCCAACTGTTATTCTGTTGTTCTAATAGCAGTAACACTTAGACTTATCTACCACTTCACAGTGCTTTACAACCCTCTCTAAGCAGTTTACAGAGTCAGCCTATTGCCCCCAACAATTTGGGTCCTCATTTTACTGACCTCGGAAGGCTGAGGCAACCTTGAGCTTGGTGAGATTCGAACTGCCAAATTGCAGGCAACTGGCAGTCAGCAGAAATGGCCTGCAGTACTGCATTCTAACCACTGCACCACTGTGTCTTGACCTGGCAAGATTCATACCAACCTGGTTGAGGGTAGGGATATCAGTAGTCTGGTTTACCCTAAAGGAGACTAACATTTACTATGTGCTACTATTAGGAGATCCAATGCTGCTTGTGAAGGGAGGCACGGGGTGGTGGGCTCCTCCATCAGAATGCATCTCCTTAGGCAGACTTTACATTCCTAGGCATGTCAGAACACACATGCCACCTTTGGCGGTAAGGCTCCCTGCTGAGGCCACAAGGAGCCCTGCTAAGAAGATTCTACTGATCAGGAGACTCGGGCTTACCTACCTGCTCAAGTACATTGAAGAAGACCAAATGGGAGGGTAGTTGCGTAGCATTAGGAAACTCTTTGTTGAGCCACAGGAGAGGGTGAGAGTAAAATAAATCAGCTTCATCCAGATATTTGCTTCTTCCAATCAAATCTGGAGGGCACTGAAGAAATCTCATTTGCAGTGGGCAGTGAATATGGCTAGGAGCAAAAAAAAAAAAAAAAAACCCACAACAGTTGAAAAGGGGAGGTGGCTGGGCTGACATTCCTCCGCCGTGCCTGCATTTCTTCCTTTGTGCTAAAAAAAGCATCAAAAGGATAGGGACAGAGATCAGAAGCTTGTTTGTTCATGTCCAAAGGGACTGTCTCTGCAAGGCAAATGAGATCCACCCGCCTTGAAGTAAAAATGCAAGGCAGACTACCTCCTGAGGGAATGGGGTCTTTTATCACTCTCGGCCTTTGGGAAATGCCATTTCAGGGTAGGAGGAGACAGGTTGCCTGCTAGACAAGAACCTTGGCCTTACCTGTATAAAGGAGTTGAATGACAGGGCATTAGCAGGAGAATGGATGTCTGTCCTTGGGTCAAAGGGTTGCAGAGTTCCCGGAGGTAGACCATCACATCAAGAGTGCCACGCTGATGGACCAAACCAGTGTAAAGGGCAAGGAGCAGGTTGAAGCTCAGCAAGAAGGAGACGGCAGCCCTTCTCCACCTCTTCAGTTGAGCCAGAGAATGCCCTACGGAAATGAGCTAGTCAGAAAGGGCCAGGCAAATCACTGCTCAAGACTATCTGCTGAATGGTGCTGGACCAGGGGAAGGACAGCAAGGTGTGTGTTCGTTTCTTAGATGGCAAATAATTGCCTGAAAGAATAGGCCATACACAATGCAAACCCCTGAAGTTATTGTCACTTCAGGATGTAAATTACAGGTAGTCTTCAACTTACGACCACAATTGAACCCAAAATTTATGTTGCTAAGTGAGAAATGTGTTGAGTTTTGCCCCATTTTACAACTTTTCTTGCCATATTTGTTAAGTGAATCGCTGCAGTTGTTAAATTAGTAACACAATTGTTAAATGAATCTGGTTTCCCCATTGACTTGGCTTGCCAGGAGGTTACAAAAGGTGTTCACCTGACCCCGGGACACTGCAACCGCCATAAATGTGAGTCAGTTGTCAAGCATCCGAATGTAAATCACATGACCATGGGGATGCCGCAACAGTCATGAGTGTGAAAAATGGTCATAAGTGCCCGTTCTCCAGTGCCCGTTGTCATTTTGAACAGTCACTAAGCAAACTGTTGTAAGTCGAGGACCACCTGTTAAAGGACCAAAATATCAAGAAAATAAATAAAAGAATCTCTGTATGGTAGAAAACTGAAGCAGGGGGAAGTGGCTTTGCCTGTTGAAGAGATGGCCACGACTGCCACGATACATGGGATGGGCGTGTGCCATTTTTACAGAAGAACTTACCAGGACTGGCATTGTGCAATAGCTGACCACTCTTTGGAAAAGGGGGGGGGGTGTGAGGCCCCACAAGAGACGATACCCATCAAGCCAAAGTGCTTACCACAGAAGAGCATGCAGATGGGCAGGATGGAGTAGATAAATCGGAATTCTTTGTGACGAAGAACACTGGAAGAAATGGACAGGGCAAGGCCATCATGGACATGCCCCACCCCAACTTCTACCGGAATAATTAAGTCCAAGGCTTGCTTCTCCCTCAGAAAACCTGGAAGGCTCCATTCTGTCCAGAACATGACCAGCCCAGGTGGCAGGAGGCTCCCCTTTGCTTGGCTGATTAAGGGCAAGCTGACTAAGCCACCTCTAGCTGGGCAGGGCAGGGAAGTAAGAGCCTTAATCCCGAGCAGTAACAGGAGCAAGGGCATGAAGCAAGCCTTCATCTCAGAACAGGAACATGGGGTACCTGTAGGTTGTCATGGTCCAAAGCACAACAACCAAGAGAACTCGATGCTTCCTCGGGGCACTGAAACAGCCATGGAGGAAGAAAGGCAGGTGGGGACCAAGGATCGCTGGCAAGCCCTGGGTGAAATACCAGTGCCAGGAGTGGGATCCATAGAAGGTGGCCAGCTCATGCAGAACATTGAATTTCAGAAAGTTGAGGGGAACCACAACCCACTGCAGGAACGAGAAAAGGAATAGTCAGGTTGCCCCATGACAGGAATGCCTGCAATTTTCCCCTGCACCCCTTGGGGGAACATTCAGGAGCCACATCAGCCCTGTTCTCCCTTTTCCAGAGCAAAAAAAGTAAGCAGGGTCAGGTCTGATTAGAGCTCGGATGGGAGATGGCCAGCCTGGCAGCGCTCAAAACTGGGCTGGGAAGTTGGACAAAGGTAAAGAAATGCCAGCAATCAAGCTCAACATAAGGGTACGTTGCACAGTCTCAAGGCCAGGATGGGGGAGGATTTGCTTTGCTTGGCAAGGACTAGCATCACCCTAATGCAACCCATTATCCTACACCTACACCACCACCATCTCCTGCACACAGTTACACTGTTGGAAAAAAGGAGCTAGGAATCACATGAAGGGGAAGGCCTGCAACCTCCACCCTGCATTGATCTGATCCTCAAAACACGACCTGGGCTCACAGTCTTTCACCAGTTTCTCCTGCAAGCCCAGCGCCTTGCCCATTTGAAAACGGGGACAGATAAAAGTGGGGAGAGAAGATGGGACAAGCATAGGAAGGTAAGCAGCCCTTCCCAGACATTTGGGTTCAAGGCTAAACAATCCTTGGAGGGTTTGATGACACCAGCTTACCTTGCCAAAAAAGATCCTGTCAACTACTAACGAACCTCCCAAAGCAATTAGTCTGTTAAAAAAGAAAAGCAAGAGTTCCATGGCAAAATGACAGGTTCTCTCCTGCCCAGGGTCTCCCCCTCATGAGGCCCTGGGTGGCCCATGCGTTGTTTCCCGCACCTGCGCAGCCAACTCCAGTTTGCTCTGCTCTTTCCCATCCATGCCATGCCAAGCACAGCATTTCCTGGAATCCAATAATGCTTCCTTTCATTTCTGTGTTGTTGAGCACTGTTTAAAAGGTGAGTTGCTCACTGTGGTGATTTTGACAAAACACCGTAAAGACCTACTTACCCCACTGGAAGGCAAGCACCCCAGAGGAAGCGCCTCTTGTTGGACTCTTTTCCAAAGTGCCAAAGTAGCAGCGGAGCCCACGGAATGGCAGCTGTCGGGCGGACGATGCACGCCAGCGCAACCAGGGCTAGGTAGCATCGGCTGGAAAGGCAGCAGATGGGAAACTTCAGAACAGCTACAGGAAAGATGGGCTCCCAACCATAATACAGTCCTAGCATTTATTCAAATGTAAAGGTACATGGAGCAGCAGCATTCATGCATTTTACAAAAGAGAGGAGAAAAACAGAGAAAGGTCCAGGGTCCTTGAGCTCAAGGCTTAAAAAAAACTTAAGGAAAAACAGTTCTGAAGAAAACGTGGGGAAACCAGCCAAGCACAAGAAAACTTTGCCTGAGAATAATTTGTCTGACAAACACCCCCCCCCCCAATTCCATGATACAAAAAGTTTTTCACCTGTTCTCCATTTTAGTGCCTTCCATGGGATAGTAGTAAAGAGCAAAGATGGTGAGAACTGCTTCCATGGTGTTGGTGAGGGTCCTGGTACAGCAGTACCACGTGAACCAAGAACACAACTGGCAAAAGTACTGGGAACAAAGCCGAAGAAGAGTAGGTGTGTGATGGAGGGGCCCAGCCACAGCAAATTCATTGGCCTGAAGTCTGCCAGGTCTCACACCACTGGGTGGTTGGCAGACTGAGGGGAGAGACTAAGACTCACCACCCATTTGGCCGTCTCAGAATTATCCAGTCGCTTTGCCAAGGAATATAACTTCACATCTGCAAATGCTGCCAGAACTGCCTGGAAAACCCTAGGGAGCCAAATCTGTTAGAAGATGAGACACAATAAGAGCATGGAAGTAATTTTTGCTTCTTTCCAAACAGAAATCTGATCTTTCATTAAAATGCAAATTGAACATTGAAACAGAAAGCCTCCAAAACCCCATTTAAAGCAGGAAAACTAAAACCACAAGGATTGTATTGACAAGAGTTTTTCAGTATCATCGTTTGGGATTTTTCAGTCTGGCCTTGTGCTTTTAAGTCAAACAGCTTTGTTAGACTGAGTCTGACTTAGCTGTTCTCTGCTTACATCTAAGGATGCTAAAGAACCACTGCTCTCCTCGCCCCCACCACACATGGGTGTGACTTGGCAATTTCTAATGCTTCCCCCAGACAGCTTCCCTTGGCAACACATGGCCAGTCAAACCCAGGAGGGTTGACCTAATTTGGCTCTCTGGAGTGGGTATCATGATGGGGAACCCCCGGAAGCAAACTCCCAAAGAGCAAGAATTTGGCAGCTGACTTTGGACAGTGCCTGAGGAATGGGCTTTTAAGGTAGAAATGGGGGAAGGAGGGCGGCATTTCCATTTGTCCGTGGAGACTCGGTCATCCAGGTCAGAGTTGTTTCAGGGGTGCTTTTTCAAAAGGCAAGTGGCCGTTTTCCTCCTCCTCCTCCTCCTCCTGTTAAAAAAAAGCGCCCCTGAAAGAGCCATTTCCATTTGCCCCGCCCGCCCAGGGCGGGCCCTCACCAGCAGCAGCGCCTCGTCCTTGGCCAGCAGCTGCAGCACCTTGAAGAGGCCGGCGAAGAGCAGCGGGTAGAGGGGGCTGCGCAGGGCCTCGGCCCACTCCCAGGTCAGGCTCCCGTATCTGGCGCGCCGTTAAGGACTCGGCTGGAGGGACGGGCAGAGGGGCCTCCCGCCGCCCACCTCCGGCCGCCCCAGGATACCCGAAGGCCGCCCGGTGCGCCACCTCCAGCGACTGCCAGTACTCGTCCGGGACGAAGCTGGTCCGCACCGAGAGGCAGCAGGCCAGCCGCAGCGCCAGGCTTAGCGCGAGGAGCCCCCGGGCGGGCGCGGCACTGGCCGCCCGCCCCTCCCGCCCCTCCCGCCCCTCCGGCCGCCGCACCGGCTTCCGCCTGCGAGGCCTCCCGGCAGGCTCCCCCGCGACCGCCTCCATAGCGACCGCCATCGAAGGGAGAGCGCAGGCGCGGAAGGCGAGCCTGCGCCGGTTCCCCGCGCGTGCGCCGCAGCAGGAGGGCAGCGGCAGGAGCAGGAGCAGCAGCCATGCGCGGGTCGGAGCCGCTGTTGCGCCTGGTGGCGGTGTTCGTGCTGGGCGTGGGCGGCGGCATATACGGCGCCGAGCCGATCCGGAAGGAGGCCGCCCGCCTGCGCGCCCTCTCCGACTGCGACCCGCCGCCGCCCCCCGGGAAGGCCCCCGCGCCGCCCGCCTAGGGGCACGCCCCGCCGAAGCTGCAGGAGCTGGCCGCTCCCGGATGAGAAGCGAGGCCACCTGGGACTTGTAGTCCGGCGCTGCTCCGTCTCCTTCCTGCCAAGGTGGCCTTTCGGTGGATGCCGCGATCTCAGCCCGTGAGCCGCAGTGGAGCGGCGCATCGTTCTCAAGTGCCGGGACGCTCCTTAAGCCGAGTGACATAAGCGGAGCGCCTTTTCTCCCCGTGGACGCGGAATAAATTGCTGGGAAATGGACACGTTGGTCTTCCTTTCTTTCCCGCGGCTCTGCCACTTTCGCTTTGGGGGGGAAACCCGTTTTCCTTGCTTATTATGAGTGATTCATGACGGGAGCAGACAGAATTTCTAGAATTTTATGTTCAAAGGTAGTAGGGTGTCATTAATTTATTTGTTATCCCGCATTTATTACCTTAAAAGGAAATTATTCTTTTAAATCACACGAAACCGCCCATGGGTAACTAATCCTGCTACCTGTTAATAGCCCTAAAGATGCAGCCCACAGGGAAGATGTAAGTAACACCCGCTCAGCCACACCTGGAGGCAACCAGGATGGAGATGCTCTTGTGCAAACCGTGCGTTTTCCACAGGGGTCCAAATTGGTCCTGAAGAAGCTGGGGTATCTGCCCTTCGAAGGAGGAAAGCTGGGTCCAGGGCTGATGGCTCTCTTCTCTTTTTCTCTCTTCTCCTTGCAGTCCTGGATCTGGAATGGGCTGACGTAGGGAACAACCAGTTGGGGCAAAGCACACAAAAACACCCAGGTTTGGTTGCCTGCCAGCCAGCCCTCCAAAAGACTCCTACCAAACCCCTAGTCAGCAGCTGCAGGCCCCTGCAAAATATTCCCCTCTGAATGGAGCAAAAGGGGCTTCTGCTTCTGGAAAGACAATTGTTCCAGCTGTGATGGGACACAGGGATATTGCTGCTTCCTGCCCCCTTCCAGGCTGGAATCACTGCTGGCCTTCAAGGCCAACTTCTCCAGGCTGGTTGCAGCAAAAATTAGCCTTTCCTTAGCCACCATGGAGCTTTGGGGCTCAGCAACTCCACCACACCTGATACTTCCACCAGTATAAATAAGAGCTAGGCATGGCAAGACCCCCTACCCTCTGCTGGAGAGCCCAACAGATGTTGCTGCAAGGGGCTCCAAGCAGGGACTGCGTCTTGGCCCAGTTTTTCTGGAAGTGAAAAACATCATCCTGAGTGCCATCACTTGATCAGCCAGCCACATGACTGTCAGCTGAGGATCACTGGAGGATAAGAGCCAGTCCAGCCGGCTTGTTGGGCTTGGAGCCTCTCTCCTCCCTGGCCTGTTGCCAGTCCCCTTGAGCATCCAGTCTTTGTTTCTAGAGCCTCTGGCCACTTTAACTCCCACCCCCCACACCTGCCAGAACCTCTTTCCAAGCAGGTATGTGCCACCGATGTTCTCAGACACCGTGGCAGCACCTTAGCTCAGGATGGACTTCCTGGATAATCTTTTGGTTTCCTGCTGCTCCAGAAGAAATGCAATGGTTATAGGTCAGTGGCCCCCAACCTTTTGGGCACCGGGGACCGGTTCCGTGGAGATATTTTTTCACAGACCGGAGGGGGAGTGGTTTCATGTGCTGCCTGTATCCTGCAGATAGGGCTTCACTTGTTTGCACAGCCTGTTATAGGTTAGAACTATCGACCTATCTTTTCCATTGTTTCTGCTTGTTTATGTCCTCAATCAAAGAGAGCAGATCCCTTCCCTGCTTTGCAAATTAACAGAGGTGGGGGGGTTCTCACTGTGAGGCAGAAATTGCAGGCAGGTTTCTTCCTTCTGGTGCCCTGAGTTTGGGTCCAGACATGAGCCTTTGAGTCTCGGGATTCTTTTGAAAAGGATGTGAACTCTTTGCACTTTGAGAGGCTTCCTGGATGTTCTGTTCTGCTGAGGATGAAAGAAAACACCTCAGATGTGCAATCAAATTGATTTAGCAAGAGAAATGGCTGTTTTAACAATAGACTGATAAGCCCTTGACAACATCATTTCCTACCAAAGCCAGCCACACCACGATGCTTTTCCTTTCATTTTTTCTAGCTCCAGATCCCTCCTCCACTGTAAGGTGGTGGCGTGAGAGCCTCTGGGTTCACTGCATTTTACCTTTGTAGTTGTCAGGCTATGGAAGCCCTTCAGCTGAAGAGAGCTTGCGAGGTCTGCCAGTGTTCCCCCTCCCCTCTTGGTCTTCAGCCAAACGGCCTTCCCAGCTCTCCTGTCTGATTCTCCTCCTGCTCCTGCTGCACAGAGGAAATCCTGCAGGGCTAGGGAAGTGGGAGAGGCATCCTGGGCTGGCTTTGTGGCCTGCGGGAAGGCAGCTGCAAAGGGTCTGCGACTGACTGAGGCTGCATGTGGCAAAAGATGAGAAGCAGAACGGATCTAGTATTTTAGAATTGTCTTGATGAAATTTGAGCTACTGAAGCCTTCAGAGTAAATGCCCACATTTGCACATGCGTGCACACACCCCTCCAGCATATGGGAGGTCTTGCTAAAAGGTAAGTGGAGAGCACCCTGCTAAACTGTGAAGCCAACTCCTCCCACAGCAGCAGGGGTATCTGGTCACTTTCCTCAGGACACCCCTCCTTGGCACCTTTGAGTTTATGCAGCAGAAGACACCCCTCTCTTGCATCTGCCCCCCTTCCATGCCACGGCCAAGTCCGGATCCTTCGGTCAGAGAGTTCCAATGCCTTCCTAGACTAGCTCTTCTTTTGCCAAGCCTACCTGTTTGCTAGGCCTTGGTGGAGGCAGCTCCCTCTGCAGGGACTGGGATGCCCGGGCACAAGGCTGCCCTGTGAATTCTCCAGCTGAACCCACTTGCTTGGCAGAAGGAAGGCCACAAGGCGTTGAAGGCAGCCTCAGCTCCTGCAAACGAGGAGGGGTGATGGCACAGCCCCTTTCCCAGCCCTGGTGCCCTTGGCTGGCCTCAGGAAGCACACCTTCCACCCATCACAGTCTCCAGGTGACACGTAAGCTGCTGCTGCTGCTCCTGTTCCTGGCTGGGTGAGAAGCAGGTGGGGCTCGGGAGGCCAGCCCAAGGCACCTCTGGCTCTGGCAGCAGCAGCAGCAGCAGCAGAACGGTGAGCGGCCATCCTCTTTGTTGCAGGGTGTAGAGGAACGGGAGGGGGAGGCCCACTTAGGGGGGAAGACTCCCTTCATCAGGAGAGTTTCAGCCTGGCTGCTTGTTGCAAAGCAGCAGCTTGGGAGCAGGGGTGGTGTGTATGGCAAAAGCAGCGTCCTGAGCCTGGGGTCTCTCCAGGGTGGTGGAATGACCAGGGAAGACTGAGGCAGGTGCCAAGCAGCGGAAGTAGGCAATGCCCATTGGCTTCTGTGTAGTCCCTTTCCCCCTTTTAACCCTCTTCCAGCATTCTGCATGGAGGCTCCTGTGGAAATGGACAGCCTGTGACAGGCAAGGTGATGCAGCCAAAACCGTCAGGGAATACAGGAGGCTAATGCAAAAAGAGGTGGGGAGGCTGATCCCTCCCTCCCACATGTCAAGCTGGGGGTCTGGCGCTGCATGGCAGTGCAGGATAGCTGAGGTTGTCTAGGGTTCCCCTGCAAGGTTAATTGGGGGGAGGGATTTCCTGCAATCTAGATTCCTGAAGGGGGAGGCTCCATCATGAGTCTTGTGCTACTGACACTCCTGCCCCATCTGTATCCTGGATGTTCAGGCAGCCTCTTTGCCAGGTGTTCTGGGAAGGGTCCCCTTGGCATTAGCCAAAAAGCTCCCAGGCTTCCTCCTGGCAACTCAGTGGCAATCCAAAATCCAAATAGACAAAGGGAGGAGGCTGCTGATTCAATATTTGCGGAGGGAGGAGGCGCCTCGCCTCTTTGCCAATTTCAGAAGTTCAGCATGATGAGAAGCCCAGCTATCTTCCTTGGGAGCACCTGTCTTCCTCTGCTTCACTATCTCACTTCCACTTCCCAATTTGTCAAACGCCCAAGACTGATCTGAAACCGAGCTTGCACTCTGAATTATTAGACCTGTGTAGAAGGGCTAAAACAATTTTTTTTCTCAGTAATGAAAACAAGCAAGCAGATTGGTAAGCAAAATCTAACTGCAGGCAGCTATGGGGCTCCAGGAGGCAGCAGGCCAAGGGAAAATGTCCCTTGGGTCTCCTGACCAAATCCCAATGATTTGTCTCTGTCCTTGTCACGGAGAAGGAAGGAAGGAATGGCTAGGGTATGTTCGTGCTGGGCTTAGGGACAAATGAGGAAGCATTCAGAGACTCTTATAGGCAGCCTGAAGGCAACTGACGGGCATCTGGTGCTAACCTCCGAGGAGGCGGCAGTGGGAGTCTGCTGAAAGTACATGGCTCCCCTTTTCTACTGAGTGGAACTCCAAAGGCGAGCATCTCCCTAGTATTATCTGTGTGGAAAGCCTGTCTTTTAAAAGACTACCAGGGAGGGCTGGATACCCCCACCTGCAGCAGAATCTCCTGGAATGAGTGTTAGGCCAGATAAATCTTGACCTTCCAGTTCCATTTAGGTGGCTACTCAGCCCTATCTGTTGCCCTCACCTCCATGCAGTTCCATACCACAACATCCATAGCCCAAATGGCAAAGATCCAAAGAGGCTTTTGATACCTATAGTGCCTGCCAACATAGTTGTGCTACCTGTGGACAAGATGTGGAATAGCGTTGCAGGTACCCAGAGTGTCCTTTTGAGCCTGTTATTGGGCCCCACACACTTGGTGGGCTCCTCTGAGACCCTTGACTCAAAACTTTTCTTCCTTTCTTCCCACCCTCCTTCAGGCTGTTACTGAAGATCACTCGCTATGGCTGAAAGGGACTATGATTATCTTATCAAGTTCCTAGCCCTTGGTGATTCTGGGGTTGGAAAGACCAGCTTCCTTTACCAGTACACAGATGGGAAATTCAATTCCAAATTCATCACAACCGTAGGCATTGATTTTCGGGAAAAAAGGCTGGTAAGTCTCGGCATGGTCCGCTTTCCTCCAACTACATTCTTCCTTTTTAGGAGAAATTGAACTGTAGATGAGCTGTGCAGAAGACTCATTCAGGAAATTGCATCTGATGTTGGGGCAGGTGAAGGAAGAAGGGGAGAGGCAAAGATGCTTTTCCTCTGAGATTCCCCTCCCCACCCCCTGCGCCTTCTGTCCTCTTGGTCAGTCTTCAGCAGCGCCTTTGGCCTGAACTCCTGCTACTTTCCCAGCCACCAGCTTGGCTTTCACCGACCTTTACTGCATGGGCACCATTGACAAAAACAACCACTTAGGACCAGATCCGGCTGCAAGGGGTTAGGATGCAGAGAAAATTGGTTACCTCACATACTGGCTGTCATTACACAGGGCTCCAAGCACCGAAAGAGCCAGCATCCACCCCTTCTCAACTGCCTTCCAGCCACCCACCCTTCCAAGAGTGGAAACTGGGGGGGACAATGCCCTCCAAACTTGTGGCATCAAGCAGAAGACAGCTGGTAGCCAAATGCTGCCTCTTTCTGCTTGTCCAAGCAGGATGTCATCTGCAAAATCCCCGCACCTGGTTCTTCGCTCTCCTGCGCAAAGTTCTGGGTTGCCCTTTTGAACTGCTCTGGCAGGCTGACTAAATGACTATGCCTTTCTAGTGACAACTTTGTCTAGTGACAATATGCTCCTGGTTGTCCACATCTTACTGTATGCCACTCTGAGTCCTATGGGATTGGGCGGCCTATAAGAACTTTTAATTAAATTAAATTAAATTAAATTAAATTAAATTAAATTAAATCTGGCCTTCTTCAGGCTGATGAACTTGAGACGTGTCAGCAGCCGATAGAAACTTTCTTTCTTCCCATAAGATTTCTGTAAAGCAGCCTTCCTTTCACATCAGCCCAAGGAGAGCGAAGCTTTCCAGAGAGCTGGTTCAATCCACTGGCACCTGCCACCCCTTTCCACAGTGTAGAAGACAATCCTGCCTCTAATGCTGCGAACCCTAGGCCCTTCCCTGGCATTTTCCCAAACAGAGAAACGGCGGTCTTCCACTCCAAGCTCTCAGCCGTGCTCTGGAGGGAATTAATTTTCCCTGTGTGGGGCTGCCTGCAATCGATCCTCCTCCAGGCTTAGAACCTGGCTTCTTGTGCATCCAGTGTTTTTGTGCCCAACAAAAGACACAATGCCGCCAGGTTTGCAGCTCTTCAATATGGTTTCTGCAGGCAAGTTTGAAATTTGCTGCCTCCTCCCTGTGGATATGGGGCTGCTGCGTCCAGGGATGTTCCTGTACATTAAAAACAAAATAATATTTAATCATGGTTCACCCTGAAGGGAATTTTGCAGATTCACAATTGCCCAAGTTCAGACATGTCAGAGGCAGGGCCTATGCATGGGTGCAAGGAACATGGGTACTACTGCCTGGAGGAGGGCGAATGGCAAACACCAGCTGAAGCTCTGTGCAAATTGTAGATGCACTGTATAGACATGTGCTACAAACACCAGCATAGTAGGAAAAGGGGGAACCAACCTGAAAGCATCCCCACTTTTTTTTACAGGGGCAGCATAATGGGTTGGAAGGCAGAAACACTGAGATTCTGGAAAACTACAGGATGGGAGGGCATAGGTAGGAAACATGGGACTGCAGGAAACTATTGCAACAGGCTCACGTGGGAAGGAGGCCATGGATTTAGCACCATTTACCTATACAAACATTCATGAAACACCAATCTGCTTACTTTTCTAGAAGCTCCAGCAATGAAGAAAGCAAAGGATCTATTCTATTGGCTTCCTCAATGCATTGGGGGGGGGGGGGAGAAAGATTCCTGGTTTGTCAGCTGATGGCTGGAGACATTCACAAATCCTTTTGGAATCAGGTGTACCGACCCAACAGACCAGATGGGGTCAGCGGCCGAGGACAGAGAATACATCTTCAGTTGTGGGACACAGCAGGGCAGGAAAGGTGAGCATGTTTGAAAAATGGACCGAACCACCCACCTCCACTACCCGGCTAATTTGGCTCCTGATGGAACCAGTCGCCTTGATGTCTCAGTGCAACCAGAGGTTGGCAATCCCTCAGTATCACCTGACCTATGCATTGGGTGTTTTCTATGGCTGAAAAACATTGACAGAATCTAAGGAGTCTCTGTGTTCTTTATAATGACTTTAGAAATGGCCCTTAGTAATTAAGAAGTTTATTCTATCACTTTTAAAACTTCAGACCAATATTTTGCTCTTAACTAGAAAGTCTAAGGAAGACTCTGGGCTCAGGGGACATACATGGATGTGTCGTCTTGGTATAAAACACTGTCAGCCTGAGAGAGCAGCAGGGTAACTCTTAGCCCTTCCTCTTGGTAGGTTTCGCAGCTTGACAACTGCCTTCTTCAGAGATGCCATGGGCTTTCTCCTGCTCTTTGATCTAACCAGCGAGCAAAGTTTCCTCAATGTCCGGAACTGGATGAGTAAGTCTCACCCCACTTGCAGCGACTGGGGCAGGCCTGGGCTAAGGGGAAACTGTCAGCAGGAGCCAGACGAGCTGCAAGGGAGCCCGATGGGAACCCAGAGTTACTCGCTGCCGGAATGCCAGTTGGAGCCCCGAGGGCCTTTAAACACGTGATCTGCGCGTGAGCTCCGTGGCCTCTGCCCCCAGGGAGCTTAACAGTCAGCCGCCTGGGCCTCTCCCAAGGGGCCGGTGGGTGCAGCCAAGCCAGGGGCTCCAGCTCCCTTCCCGTTTCTGGCAGGCCAGCTGCAGACCCACGCCTACTGCGAGAGCCCCGACGTGGTGCTGTGTGGAAACAAGAGCGACCTGGAGGGGCAGCGCGTGGTGAAGGAAGATGACGCCAAGCGGCTGGCAGGCAAATACGGGCAAGTGGCTTCCTCCCTGGGCGGGGGCGGCGGAGGAAGCGGAGGGCCCGGGTTGCCTCCGCCCGGCCTGACGCTGCCCGCTGTGCTTGCAGGGCGCCCTATTTCGAGACCAGCGCCGCCAACGGCGCCAACGTGGGCCCGGCCGTGGAGTCGCTGCTGGGGCTGCTCATGGAGCGCATGGAGCGGTGCGTGGACGGGCCCCACGCCTGGATCCCCAACGGCCCCGCCGAGACGCCCCCGCAGCCCGCCGGCGGCTGCGGCTGCTGAAGGCTCCGCCGCGGCCCACCCGCATCCGGCAGATGCGCAATAAACCAACCCGTGGCCAGATTCCGCGTTTTCTTAGGCCGCCGTTTCGCCGCCGCCGCCGCCGCCGCCGCTTGATGGGGGGAGGGGGCGGGCTTCTTGAGGACTAGCGCCTCAGGACCACGAACCCAAAGGCGTCACGGCACAAGAAGGGCGGAGCAACAGCGCTCCCGGCGTGGCTCCTCCCACTAGGGGCCTCGCTCGGCGGACGGACGGAAGCCGAGGGGGCGGCACTTCCGCCTGACGCGAGGCGGGCCCCCCCGGTCCGCTGCCTAGCGCATGCGCAATGAGGCTGCAGCGGCCTCCGGCCGGCAAGGGGCACAAGTGAGACAAGGCGCCGCTCTGTCCAGGCCCCCCCCAAGGCGCTCTTCCGCCTTCGTCTTCGCCGCCGCCATGCGCGTGGAGAAGTGCTACTTCTGCTCCGGGCCGGTGTACCCGGGCCACGGGATGCTCTTCGTCCGCAACGACTGCAAGGTGAGTCGAGGCCCCGCTTCTTCCCTCCGTCCCCCCCTCTCCCGTCAGTCCCCACCCTGAGCTCGGCTGTTTCCTCGCAGGCGTTCCGGTTCTGCCGGTCCAAGTGCCACCGGAGCTTCCAGAAGAAGCGCAACCCGCGGAAGGTGCGCTGGACCAAGGCCTTCCGCCGGGCGGCGGGCAAGGAGCTGGCGGTGGTGAGTGTGCGGGCGGGCGAGGGCGGTTGGGATCGAGCGCCAGCGAGCCGCCTCTCACCGTGCCCGCCTCTTCTCTCGTCTCCCCACGCAGGACCGGTCCTTCGAGTTCGAGAAGCGGCGCCACGAACCCGTGAAGTACCAGCGGGAGCTGTGGAGCCAGAGCGGTAGGGCGAAGGGGAAGGCGGGGGTCCGCCGGACGCCCTTCTTCCCGGGCGGCTCCCCTGTTGACGCGCGGCTGTTTTTCCCTTGCAGTGGAAGCGATGAAGAGAGTGGAAGAGATCAAGCGGAGGCGCCAGGCCAAGTTCATCTGGAACAGGTAGGAGCTTTCCCTGCCTGCCGGGTGAACCTTCGGGGGATAAGCCGGGCGGTTTGGCTGTTTCCTGTGCAAAAATCTCATTTTTGGGAATCTGCCGTTTTGGGACCGACTGGGATTCGGCTTTACTGGCATACAGAAGTGTAATGAAAAAAATGCATGAAAATTATGTCACTGACCTTGTAAAGGTCAGTGACAATATGGGAAGCAGCTTTACTGGGTTTTATCGAAACTTCCCATTGGTATAGCTGTGGGTTACGCAGGTTCGTAAAGTAAAATGCTTCTGCCGTGATGCTTGTTAGCTTTTCCTTTTTTCTCTCCTCCAAGATTAAAGAAGGGGAAAGAGTTACAGAAAGCACAGGACATCAAAGAAGTCAAACAAAACATCCACCTCATCCAGGCCCCCCACGCAGGTGAGCAATGGAACCCAGGATGGCTGGAGAGTGGAGATTCTTGGAGAGGCTTGTTTGGCTAATCCCCCAAAACTGTGACCTGGCCTAAATGGCATGATGCTTTCGGGGATTTGGCTGTGATCTCCTCGCTGACTGGTTCAGAAGCTGCATCTGAACTCAGCATTCTGCGAGGAATCCACAGTATTGTTTTCAGAGACGCCTAAACCATTTATTTACCTGTGATTTATTTCTTTCAGGCAAAGCCAAGCTGATGGAGGAAAAGATGGTCCAGGTGCTACAGGATACAGTACCCATGGAAGATTCTTGAAGAGTTATGCTCTTTGGGTTCTGGCCTATTTAATTTGGGGGGAGGGGCTGGGGCTAGTGTTTATATTTTGTGAGCTGCAGATTCAAGGGAATATCTGTAAACCAAGTATAGAAATTAGAAATAAAATAGGGGCCAAAAATGATGGTTTGGTTCAAAGATTTTTCAACTATTTAAGGCCAATTTGATTATCAGAGCTGCTGTCTGTATAGGAATTAGATAGCCTAGTGCACAGTTATTACTTCAAGAAGCAGGAAATGGAGTGCTGCAACATGGCTGGACCATCTCGGGCATCTGGACTGTTACTCAGCTTTTAAGAAAGCAGACGGATTTTTGCGCAAGGGAGTGCAGAGGCTCAAACACCATGGTTACTTTATGCTCCCAGCTGCACCGTTGAATATTGCACTCTTATGGAGTGCTGTGGTTTCTGACGTGGGAAAAAAGCGCCAAACAGCTCCTGGAATTCAAAACAAGCCCTACATGGAGGTACCTTCCCCACCTGGAAGGGCAGATCTTGGTCATAACTCCATGTCGGCCGGCCTGCCAAGTGATGACCGGGCAAATGTGAGTCACCCAGCAGCCCTGGCAATCCCCAACTGTAATGGGACTTCGTTGGAGGAAGCAGAGATGGTGATAGCCAGGGAAAGGCACACATTTAGGTAAGTGGCCAGTGGGAACCTTCTGTCCATTTAGAAACCTCACTCCTAAAAACAATTATTCTCAACCTGGACAACTTTATGATGTGTGGACTTCAACGTCTGGGTTGTTTGGGAATTCCAGGAGTTGAAATTCATGCATCTTAAAGTTGCCCAGGTTAGGGGACGGTGCCTTACAGGCTGAAATTGTTCAGCATGGGTTTCCAGGCATGTCCTGTTGGCTGTTCTGGGGGATGAGGGTGGAGAAAAGGTGGTTCTCAATTAAGGGGCAGAAATGAATGCCCTGGGTGACCACAGAGCCCCTGATCTTGTGGCTTTTGGAGCTCCAGCAGGCCTAGACTCAAGCTTGTCACAAAGCTGCACAAAGCTTAGGCCCTCAAGCCCTGGGAACAAGGGTCCCTTTCATTTGTAGAAGTGTATCTAGTAGAGAATGGTTAGACTAACTACCACAGATTATTTGGAACAGCCTTCTGTTGGTATTTGGATCCCTTTCTCCTCTCTAGTCTATTATAGATATGTGAACTGGCATCACTGCCATGACCTAAAAGGAGGCACAAATGGTTAGTTATGGCCAGGAGGTGTTTCCACCCTTCCTAGTGATTCTTGCTGCTTTAACCGGACCCGGCTGACTTGCAAATCAGATTGAGTAGTTGAGAAATGAATTCTACCCAGCAGGGTTCCTTGTAGATCCCAAACTCCTTCCTCACAAGGGTTCCTGGTCTCCAAGATGCTGCCTGGCAAAGGCTGCAGAGGGCACTGCCTTGCCTCCAGTAGAGCCAAGACAAGGTTTCTCCCCCCGCTCCCCTTAGGTTGTAACACTCCCCATTCTTGGTGATTCCAGTCCACTCTTGGAAATGCATTACGTGGTGATCATTAAAATGGAAATGCATGCATGCACCTGTGTGCCTCAGAAGGATGAAAAAAGGTCAGCTGTTCCATAAGACTCCTTGCCTGCTTCTGGCAGGATATTGGTGCATGGTTCCCAGAGAGGCAGGGCTACCACTAGAGTGCTTTCAGCATCTCTGCTTGTTTAGGATAGCCCATCCGGAGAGGCCCAGGGAGGAATGGATTGAACGGCACAGAGGCAGGCAGCAGCCGGAGACAAACTGACATCTGCCTTGGCACAGCTGGCCTAAAGCCACAATTGCACTGCCTGCTCTTCTCAAATGCTCTTCTCAAATGCAGGTGGATGTAATTTCTGGCATCTTACTAAAGATGGGGAGGTGCAGGGAAATGACACAGGATGGCTTGTGGTGGCACTTGCGTGGAGAATCAAGGCAGGAAAGGTGCAGCCATTTACCCTTGCATCTGCCACCTTAGTCTTCTCTCCGTGGCATAATACTTACTTTGGACAGCTAATTTTATTTGTTGGCTGATTGAAACTCTTTACCTATATCTGCTACTTTGGGTAGCAAAGGGGATTGCTTGGCAAAGCTGTGGAGCCCCGTTTATCGGATGAACTTGACTTCCAATATGGCAGAACAAAAGTTAGCCAGAAACACACATCTTCATAACTTCATAACCCAGACGCTCGTTCTCCCAACAGCCTTTCCAGGGTAATCAACAGCCCAAGAGAGATGGAGAGGTCATTTCAGTCTGCTAAACGGCAGCAGAAGGGAAGTCACCCCTTTCACTGCCGATGCCCCGTCAAGCCTGAAGCGGCAGCCACTTCCCTGATCATAGCACCCAGAGTGGAAGAAGCCCAGCTGGCCCTCATCCCCATCAGCAGTAACAATTTTTAGCAAATGCTTAAATTGAAGGCCATATGTCTGTAGGTTTGCTCTAAACCCTGGGGAGGCCGAGAAGCCATTTTATATAGCATTAAATTAATTTTGTATGAGACTTTCATTATCTCTATCCTGCAAGCCAAGGATTTGTTTCCCTTTGAAATAGAGCAAGGCCCTGCCTTTCCAACTTTCTGTCACGTCTGGTGATATCTTCTTCCCAGGCATGGCTGAGCACCTGGGATGTCAAACTGCACTCAAATATTAATGTTTTGAATCAGTAGATGTACTCCAGAGTAAATGTACTGCCTGAACTGGACATCTCTTTCCTGCCAGAAAATGGTGCCAACCTTGGTGGTGGTGTACTGGGCATAGTAAGGAGGGGGGGTGTCCCCTGGGCTTTGTTTCTCTCTCCTCCTACCAAAGTCGCCAACTGGCAGGAGAGCATCCAGGGATTGCGGTGGAGGAAGCAAGCCTTGACCAATGGTTCAACCGAGGGGTTCAGCCAGCTTTCAAATGTTGCTCAGGTTAAAAGGAGATTTTGCATGGATGCATTCCAGGACAGATTCTCTTTTGCCACTCAGCTGCATTCTGCAAAAAGAAGCCGAGCTTCCAAGGTTCCTGCTTTGGGCTGGTCTTTGTTCTTGGTGGTGACAGCAGCAGACAATCGGCACGAAGCAAAGCAAACGGTTCTACTTCAGCTCCCTGTTATTCCCAAAATCCAAACACAAAATGAGGAAAAAGGGATCAGGAGGCATCTGTTAAAAATCCACTTTTGTACAGCTCAACTTACAACAGTTCATTTAGTGACGATGAAGTTCATTTTTTTTAACATAATTGATAAAGATTATTTTTTAAAAAAAAAAGTTACAACAGCACTGAAAAAAGTGACTTACATACGTTTTTCACACCACCATTGCAGCATCCCTATGGCCACCTGATCAAAATTCAGGTGCTTGGCATATAATATAGATCTGTCAACACCTAGAAACGAGTAAAGTAATAACTAGCAGCCAGCACGAGTTTGTTAAAAACAGATCATGCCAAACCTATGTCATTTCATTCTTCAACACCGTGACTAAATTAGTAGACCAGGGAAACACTGTGGACATAATATACCTGGACTTCAGCAAGGCATTCAACAAAGTAGACCATAACCTACTTCTTTGTAAGCTAGAGAAAAGTGGGATAGACAGCCTCACCACCAGATGGATACACAACTGGCTGACAAACCATATTCAATGAATTCCTTCATGGGTCTAAGTCCACATGGAGAGAAGTAAGCAGTGGGGTACCACAAGGCTCCGTCTTAGGCCCAGTACTCTTCAATATCTTCATAAACGACTTAGATGAGGGAATAGAAGGGGAACTTACCAAATTTGCAGATGACACCAAGCTGGCAGGAATAGCTAACACCCTAGAAGATAGGCTCAAGATCCAGACGGATCTTGACAGACTTAAGCGCTGGGCCCTATCTAACAAAATGAAATTCAATGTAGAGAAAAGTAAAGTCCTACACCAGGAGTGGCCAAACTATGGTTCTTTGAAGATCTGTGGACTTCAACTCCCAGAATTCCTGAGGCTCAGGAATTCTGGGAGTTGAAGTCCACAGGTCCTCAAAGAACCATAGTTTGGCCAGCCCTGTCCTACACTTAGTTAAAAAAAACCAAAAGTATACATATAAACTGGATGAAACCAGGCTTAATAGCAGTGACTGTGAGAGGGATCAAAGAGTCCTAGTGGACAACCAGCTAAACATGAGCCAGCAGTGTGCAGCGGCAGCCAAAAAAGTCAATGCAATCCTAAATTGCATTAACAGAGAGATACAATCTAGATCAAATGAGGTACTAATGCCACTATAAAGCCTTAGTTAGACCGCACCTGGAGTATTGCATCCAGTTTTGGTCGTCACATTATACAAAAGATGTTGAGGCACTAGAAAAAGTGCAGAGGAGAGCAACCAGGATGATCAGGGGACTGGAGACTAAAACGTATGAAGAGAGGTTGCAGGAACTGGGCATGGACAGTCTAGCGAAGAGAAGGACCAGGGGCGACATGATAGCAGTGTTCCAATATTTGAGGGGCGGCCAGAGAGAGGAGGAGGTCAAGCTATTCTCCAAAGCACCTGAAGGCCAGACAAGGAATAATGGATGGAAACTGATCAAGGAGAGATTCAAGCTACAAACAAAGAGGAACTTTCTGACAGTGAGAACAATCAACCAATGGAACAGCTTGCCCTCGGAAGTTGTGGGAACTTCATCACTTGAGACTTTCAAGAAGAGATTGGACTGCCATTTGTCAGAAATGATGTAGGATCTCCTGCTTGAGCAGGGGGTTGGACTAGATGACCTACAAGATTTCTTCCAACTCTATTAATGTGTGTGTGTGTGTGTGTGTGTGTGTGTGTGTGTGTGTGTGTGTGTGTGTGTGTGTGTTATGTATATGTATATGTATATGTATATATACAGCATATATCCCTGGGAAGATTTCCTGTTTTTTCAACCTGGCCTTTCTGTTCGGTCTCGTCTTTCTTGACAGACCTGCTTGTTTCACATTGTTTAACGAATGCTAAGATACCAGACCTTTAGGAGAATCTTAAAGCCATCATGCTCAAGGTGCATTGCAGATGTCCAGGCAGCACCTGCACAAATGTTAGTGCACTTTGGCTGGGATACCATCTGGATGGCACCCTCAGGGCTGGAGGCTTCCTAGCAACCGCTCGCAGAAGAGACATTATTTGCAGCAGTATTAGACCTCCTGAGAGCTGAAAAGATCAGCTGTGCTTTTGAAAAGACAGCCTCCACTTCAGCTACTTTTAGCCATGAGGATCTGGGGGTTTCTCCTCTTTCTCCCCCCCCCCCGCCCAGCCATTATGGTTCAAGGCCCCCCTCTAGTCTGATCAGACACTTTTGGAGCCAGGTGGAGAGTGTCCCTCCGAACTGTATCCATTACAATCAGCTGGCTAACCACGATGGCATGGGGTGCTTTCTCAAAGGTTTTGCAGATGTCTACTAAGCATGTCTACCTGATCAAATGAGGTAAAGTTACTTTGGCAACACTTGCTTGATTCCTGATTATTTCCACTTCAGAACCTTCCCGGGTATAGATAACAGTTCCCAGATGCTGCTTGATCCATTTTTAAAAATAACAGCCATTTCTTTCAACCATCAGTGTCTTCAGGTTCTCCAGAAATTTTCCAATTATATGAAATATGGCCAGTACATCAGCAAGGGTGTGGATGAAATTTGTGGCATCCTGGAGGGATAAACTCCAGGCTCCGAAACTGTAAGTCTAGTGTCAGCCTACAATGCTTTGGTACTGCTGGGTGCAGAAGACGGCACAGCAATAGGTGTGCATCTGCTCATCTTCTTCTGTTTGCTCGTTTCTTGTGGTTTTGCCAAAGCCTTCTCTTTCTTAGCCAGCTGGAGGGCTGCATTATTCCTCACCAGGATTCTGGCTGGTTGAATCTTCTTCCTTTTGATTCTGGCACATAAGCCCACTTCCATTACTGTAGGGACCTCTTTTACACACTTTGAAAAATAGTCTCCCAACATCACATAGATGTAACTACAACAGATGAATAGCTAGTGATTCAACCTCCTTTTTTCACTTTCACTGTCCTTAAGAAATTAAGTGGTTGGTGGGATGGTGCAATTTTCCTTTCCATTTTTCCTTTCATTTATCAAATGAGAAGAAACTTCATAATTAAAGAATCCCAATAAGCAATAAATCTGTGAAAGAATAATACATTATTATCAAACAGACCTGCTTCTTTTCTAATCACTGTTTGCAAATGGCTTTGAGGCTGCTGCTGACTGTTGCGTTTTGTTCGGTGTGGCTTGAACAGCCAGAGAGACGTTGAATGACAGGTCTGATTTAAAACCCAGCTGAGCCCATGTACCTTAACCACATGCAAGTATGTGGGGCAGGCCCCAGAGGCATGGGGAGCCAAGAGCTGCTTGCCAGTGAATGGAAATCTTGCTTTCCTGCATGGCCACTTGACACCGTGAGGAGGGACCTGCTGGGGCTGAAGATCACAGCCTTTGCCTGGGCAGCTGAAAGACCACTCCTGATCGCCTTCCTAGGAACTGTGGAAAGGTACAAGCCCCAACCCAGTGCAAATGGGGCCTACAGGGTGGCACTTTTGGCCAGTTAGATTCCAGGGGCTGCCCAAGAAGGTCGCCCTCTGTATATCCTGGTTTTCTGACAACTGGGTGCCTGGCGCAGAAGACAGCCGACTTTTTGTATATTTTAATGGGCATTTTGCTGGTGATGATTCTCATGGAATGTTGTTTAAAAAAAATCACACTTAGTATACCAGACTTTGGAAGCAAGTTAAGAAATAATTAAGTTGGCGCTTTGGATCTTTGGCATTGGGCATTTTCTTTGTTCCTGGAGCCTCTGGAAAGAAAGATAGGACTTTGTTCTGCCATGGATTGGAAATCCAATTGACATCCAATTAAGGCTTGTTCCTTCTTGTCCATGGAGGCAAACTATTGAACGTGTGTTCTGTGCTTTGAAAACACACTCCCCCAAAGGTCAATTGCCCATGTAATTGCACTGTATTTTTCTACTGCCAAAAACTTAGGAAAAAACAGAAGCAAAGGAATCTGCTCACGTTCTGCATTCCCACCTCTCCAGCAGCCCCCAGACCCTCATGGCCAAAAGGATTCAGGAAGGGAATGGCAGGAATATGTATGCCCAGCCGGCCACCAGCCACCTTGATGGCTTCTGAGCTGTTCCTGAACTCAGCCTAATACAGAGCTTGGTGAAAGGATGGCAACAAGCCGAGTTGGCTGCCCCATATTCCAAAGAGGAGCCCCCAACTTCTGGAACAAACACCGGAGCTGCCTGCAAGAAACAGGTAGTAAGGGACCAGCAATAACTAACGAATGCCAACTCACAATATTTCAGTGATCCATTGGTTTAATTGGCGTTTCCCACAGTAGCATTTATTGGTAGCGAAGTTGATTCAACCAAGGCTACAGCCCTCCATTCCAGCCTGCTGGGTGGGGTAGGGTGGAGGGTCGGAACAAAAGGTTCAACAACTCAGACGGCTCCATGGTGCACCCTATGCAAGCGTCCCTCCCTTGGCTGATGTCCAGGTCTCTTTCCCTGTCCATCACATGTCTATAATCAGCCCCACACCCCAACCAGGAACATTCTCTGGAATACAAAACCTTTGCCAAAGGCAAAAGCCTTCCTCCCCCACCCCCACCCCCAATTGCCTCTCCTGGGGATTCATATGGGCAAGGCTCACCCTCTTCAGTGGGCTTTCGTCTCCTTTTTCTAAAAGACTGAGAAACCAACAGCCAAAAGGAATCCACCAGGAGGGCCGTGTAGCAACTGTGTGTAAGGAAAGGTTGGTCTCCCCACCAAAACTTGGTACAATTTTCCCGCACTCAACCTCTCCATTGAGCAAGGCTTGAGAGCTGTTTCTGCATGGAGCCTATTGTGGCTAGCACCTGGTTCAGGGCTCTTCTGGTCTTCTTGGGGAAAGGAAGAAGACCTAAAGCAGCTTCATTAGGTTGCTCCAGGGCCTCTAGGGAGAAGCTAATGGGCCAATAAGGAACAAGGAGGAGCAGTTTCTTCTGCCTTTATTTTACAATTTCTCATGAAATATATTTACATCACATGGATGTTTGCCTCCATGCAGGACATAGGCATGTTGCATAAGTAGAAACTTTTATGAAAATAAAAACAAGAAAGCACTTAACTGAGATTCCAGCTAAGAATCTAAAACAAAATCTCTAACAGCCAGAGTGAGAAATGTTAACAGCAAAATTGCTTCTTGATGGAAACCATTCACCAGCAGGCTCCAGCTAATTAACCCTGTATAGTCCAACACCATTTCACACAACACAACCCTGGGAAACTAGTACACCATACTGAAGTTCATTCACCGGGAATCTTCCTCGGACTACCGGTACCAGCATCCTTTTGAGGCATGTCCTCCTCATTCCAGGGGTCCCACCCCAGATGCCCTACCCAGAGTACGGCCATGTCACTCGGGACCCATCCAGACCCAAAAAGCACTGAACCCAGGGACAGAATTACTCCTTAATAAAAGTATGGAATTACCTTGGTAGCTTTGGAGAACAAACGTACTCAAGATATTAAAGATCGGTAACAAACATGACCAGATGTCTTGAGAACTTGCTCTGCCAGCTCTTCCTCACAGTGATAAGTATGAAAGACTGGGAAAGAAAAGTCAGCATAAAACATTTCCACTTTTTAAAAGTTTGTATGCAAAAATCATTTCTTTAAATCAGCAACTATAAAATTACAAACACTTTCTTGAAGTAACTGCACCTGTAGATGGTAGAAAAAGGATTTCAAAAGCAAGACTTAAATGGACTTTGCATAAAATGGGAGGGAAATAAGGCCAAGTGTCCAAAGTGATGTGGAGAAATGGGCCTGCAGTAACATGAGGTTGCCATGGGCTTTAGGACAGTTAAACAGGAAGTGACCATGAGGAAATGGCTGTCATGAGACAAAATCAGTATATCTCAAAAGATGCCGTTCATAATTTTGCTCTTTGCTGCAGTTTTGGCACTTCATTGGAACAGTTCCATTTTTTCCTCAAGAATCTGAACATGTAGAAAAGATTAACAGCTCTTGAACGTACCTTGCAAATACAGTAATTTATGTTCTGGCAAACAAAGAAACAGAGTCAAACATTCCCACAGACTTGCACATACATGCATGAGTCAGACATCAAAAAGACAGATTCATCAAGGTTCTTAGACAGGTTCTGTCCAAGAACCTGTCCAAGTTCTGTCCAAAGACAGATTCTTGGGGCTGGAAGTTTGCATTTCCTTGCCGAAATTTCAGGCTGTTTCTTCAGTGGACCGGGTTTCTAACTTGAGACGGACAAACTCCTTGGCAACTTCATCGCTGGTCCTCTGAGAAAGGATCTGCAGGATTGTCAGCCCAGCCTCATCCACAGAGATGCTTCTCAGCAGGGGGTGCCATGCAGGGCTGCAGCCGCCGAGGGTCCGCAGCTGGACCACGGCCATCCCAATGAGCCGGTCTTCCCTCGCAAAGCAGTAATCCTTCACGGAGAGGTGCAGCTCGTAAGCACTGGGCCGCTCTTCATTGCTCAGGAGACTAGGAAGAGGGGAGAGGGGGATTCAGAAAGACAACCCCCCCAACCCCTCAGCCACACAGACAGCAAAAGCCACTTACAACTGGAATGTCTCGTTGTATTTCGGGGACCAGGTGTTGCTCTTGCTTTTGGTGCCGTGCTTCCTCCGCTTGTTGCTCAGGCTGGGCCCCAGAATGCAGACCTCCACAAAGGGGCGGAAGGTGGCGCTGGTCTGCCAGACGAGCTCCTCGATGGCTACAACTGCACACAGCAATGGAGACCACAGGCATACACGGCTCACCATGTGGCAGCCTTATGGACCCACTCGCTCAATCTCTCCGCCTCATCTTACTCCATGTAGTGGTCCAGAAAGGAGGGGCGGAGAGGATGAGCTGCCAGAGATCGAAATGACACTGGTACTTAACTAATTGCTTTATTCAAACAACATGATTGACCAAGCAGTTTGTCTTGAGATGCTGACCCTTCTGTGCTGGCAACAAATGACCACAATGACCCACTTATACAGCAGCCATTTTTAAAGGCCTTCCCAGCCACCAGCCCCTGGCTTTGAACTATCAGAAAACAAAACTGAGTTCCAGCAAAGGAAAAAGGAAGTCCCACCCTCCTTCCCCATCCCTCTTGAGCACTTTTCAACTGCCTAGAGGAGCCTGCTTCTCCACAAGGAGGAATTGCCAACCATACCTCTGACAATGACTTTATGCTCGCCAGTTGCAGGGTGTGTTGCCAGATCCACCTGGAGATTAATCTTCCCCACCGTGTTGTCTGTTGTTTGACCTGCATCAGAAAGAAGATGGTGACCTGCAATGTTCCCTGTAATAGCAGAAAACAGTGCGTGTTGTCCTCTTTTCATCTGCACGGGCACGCAGCCTCTCCCATTAGAAAATGCCAGGCGGAAGTTAGAAACTTCCGCGCGGCGTTCTCTCATCACATGCGCGGCTGCGCGGCCGCGCACCTTAGAGGGAACAGTGGTGACCTGCGGACAGTGCACAGAAGTGTGGCTTAGGCTACAACCGAATGTTGGCATTGTGGGAAGTAAGTAAGAGCTCAGAGCGGAGAACAAATGCACTGGGACGGAAAACACTTAGAAAGACACAACTAACGTGGAAAATATTCTTCAACAATAAATTATTGTGTCCCTGCAGCAGAAAAGTGCATGCAGATGAAAAGTGCCTTCAGGAGAAATGCAGCTTGGAAGCCAGATCCTATGAGTGTCCCTAAGCAAGGACAGCAGCTGCTGTTTCCACCTCTTTTCCTCCATGTACAGGGGCCTAAACGGCACCAGTCCACTCCCTGCAACCACCAGGCTAAGCCCAAGGATACTCTGCAGGAAGCAGTTCACCAGCAGTCCAGGAAAGTAAAGTCACCGAGTGAACAAGTGGTCTGGCTGGAAGAGGCCTGTGGTCAGGGGCGGGATTGAAAAATTTTAGCAACCGGTTCTCTGCCCGGTTGCTGGGTAGGCATGGCCATGGGGGTGTGGCCTACTCGGCCTCCTGCACCACGGCCAGGGGGCAGCGTTTTCGCCCTCCCCAGGCTCCAGAGGCTTTTGTCGAGTCTCCGGGAGGGTGAAAATGGGCTCCCCTGGGCTCCGGAGGGCTTGTTTCCAGACTTCCAGTAGGCCCATTTTTTGTCCTCCCAGAGCCTCCGTGTGGGCCCTGCACTTACCTGGCATCCAAAATGGGCCACGTGGAGACTCTTGAGAGGGGTGGGACGGGGTGAGCGGGGTTAGTCAATCCTTGAAACTACCGGTTCGGCAAACCAGATGTAAAATTAACATCCGGTTCGCCCTAACCAGTCCGAACCGGCTGAATCCCACTCCTGCCTGTGGTGAAGGCAAAAGCTCAGTGTGTGGTTGAGCCCAGGCTGGGTCTTCCCAGCTTCATTGGGGAGGAGCGGGGGGGACTGTGTGGCTCCTTGCCATAAGCATATTTTAAAATGAAGATGGTGAAATGGTCCCTATAGTCCAGGGATGGTCCCTATAGAATGGGAAAGAAATAACTCAGTTCAGGGAGACTTGTTTTTCAGGCCAATCACTGCAGAGGCAAGAAGTTGGTGGGGTGATGCCCCAGGGAACGCTGCCATGCCCCCGCCGGAGTCTGAATCTGAGACGGAAGATGAACAACTGACAGAGAGCGGGAGAGTGGCTCAGCTGGCTGTGGAGGAAACTGGGAAAGGGCAAAGTCGGGCTGGGCAGAGCAGGGGAGAGGTAGAACAAGGGAGAGGGGGTTCAGATGAAGACCAAGGCCCACTCCCTCCTCATCCTAGGGTGCGCAGGGAAGAGCGCAGAAGAGAGCAATGTGGGTTGCGTGGCTTACAAGGAAGGAAAGGGACACGATTCCCTTCACAAGGCACACCTGGGGATGGAATTTAAAGGAGAGGCAGTTAGGAGGGGCGTTTGTTGGGAACAAACGCTGAATTCATCTAGTGAGAGAGTTGTGGCCTGCATTCCTGTCATTCCTTCTGACTGTTCAAATTATTGTTGTGTTTCTGTGTGCTTATCCTGTCTTGCTGGAATTATTGCCGTGAATTCTTCACTTCTGGGACTCATTATCTGGTGGAGTGATTGATTGCAGTCATTCTGCTTACAGCATTTGGACTGGAGTATCTGCAGCCAAAAGCTGCTGCAGGTTTGTGGGAGAGCTTTTCTCCAGGCTGGAGAGTAAACGGGACGTTGGGGGCAAAGTTGGTGCCAATAAAGAGACTCATACCAGTTCTCTGGCTGTGTTGCCTTTGTGCCACGCCCTGGGTCATCATAAACGCCTGGGACAGTACTTGGGAGTTTGCCTGGCTCAAGGCATAGAGCAGCCCACCCTGCCTGCTCAACACGGTGGTTGCTGCTGCTGCTGCTGCTGCTGCTGCTGCTGCTGCTGCTAATTTAAAGGCACAGCCCTTTGACAAAGCTCATTCATCACTGTCCAGACAGAATTAGTTAAAGCAGCCATTCTCTCCCTGCCAGAGCAGGGTTCAGAATTGGATGTGAATTGCAGG
The DNA here is from genome assembly GCA_023053685.1 of Diadophis punctatus similis. Classification (NCBI taxonomy): domain Eukaryota; kingdom Metazoa; phylum Chordata; class Lepidosauria; order Squamata; family Dipsadidae; genus Diadophis; species Diadophis punctatus. The sequence continues at coordinate 21,897,102 of JALIGW010000012.1, forward strand.
GCAGGCCGGAGAGAGCGGCCACTGTCACAAGCACCATCTTTCCTGTTTAAGATTGAGATGCTGATGTACTTCACCCTCCAGGCTGCAGTGGCTGCACCCATTTCAGCAAGGCCGGGCGACTTCCCCAGCACCGTTTCACAGCTGTGGAATTGTGGTGGCCCCACTGAAATGCCACAGGGAGCTGGGCCGCAGAACTGAAGGTGCCTGTCCTTCAGGCAGCATCAGGCCTCCCTTCCCCAAGCCTACTTCAGAGGAAGAACTCAAGGGCAGTGGGGTTCTAGGGGCTGCTCCACCGGCAGAGGGATCTTTAGAGGTCCCATGGACAGCTCTTAGCTCCGCAGGGCAGCTCTTCCGCTGGCTGGGGGGGGCTTTCCCATTAATTGGACACCGCTGCAGCTTGGCAGGCAAGAGGGCAGACCGTCTTAAAGGAGCAGATGAGACCTGGAGATCTTCTTAATTACAGGTAGTCCTTGACTTGCAACCATTCATTTAGTGACCGTTCAAACTTACAATGGCACTGAAAAAAGTTACTTATGACTGGTTTTCACACTTACAACCATTGCAGCATCCCCATGGTTTCATGATCAAAATCTGGGCACTTGACAACTGGGATGTATTTGTGACGGTTGATCCCCTGGAAGCCAGTCGTAACCTTCCCAACTGGCTTCCGACAAGCAAAGTCAAGGGGGGGGAGGAGAAAGCCAGAGCAACCTAACAATCGCATATGTAGCACCTGCAGGGATTTGCTTAACAACTGTGGCACAGAGGTCATAAAATGGGGCACAACTCACTTAGCAACTGGCTTGCTTAGCAATGGAAATTTTGGGCACCATTGTGGTTGTAAGTGAAGGACTACCTATATTCTCCCATATCGGAATAACAACTTAATGCAAGTGGAAAACAGGGACTTTATTTCTTGGCAGTAACATAAGTGGATGAATGTTCCCCTAGTGCCTCTGGAGGGGGCAGATGGGTCCTGGGGAAAAGGCATTCACAGATGAAACCACAACCAAGCCCCCACAACAGTGAGATCTAACCTACTAACATTGCAGCAATCTGAGGGGAAGCATAAGCAATTTGGCCATAGAGCAACCAAAAATTTTACCACAGCATCCCCGATCCCTCTTGTTGGACTGGGAGAGACAGATCAGACAAAGCCCAAACCATCCAGGCTGAATCTGCACCCGATGCTGAGCAGGAAGAACCCAGGTGCTCCATGGCACCCTCGTGCCCCCCCCCCCCGAGCTCAAAGCCTTGGGCTGCCGGCCATGAAACTCCAAGGAGGGGCTTGTGCAGTCACCAACACACTCACTTTGAGAAGTCTGGCTGTTGATGAATTTCTTGACCAGAACATCTGTGGTCTGCGTGTACAAATTCAGGGCACACTTGAGAGACTGCAAGTTTGTACTTTTCTCCAGGAAGCTCTTTTTCAGCCCGTTTCCTCCAGCATGAAAATATTGCTAAAAAAGGGCAAAGAGATGAGAATTCATCCACCTGCTCTCTCTCAGGCCCTCCCAAGGTGATCTGAGTGGCTCGGGTGCCAGAGGAATAAGCCCTAGGCATAGGAAGCCGGTTTTCCTCACAGGAAGTTATCATCTTAACCGTGAGTGAAGCCAAAAGGTTACTTTGGAAGACGACAGACGCTCACAGCCAGAAGCACCTGGTAGGGGGCTGGCATGCTGTGTCTGACTCAGCCAGGTGTTGTCTGGGGGAAACACCCCCACAGATGCTCTGGCCAAACTGAGAGATGAGAAAAAAGATGGAAAAGCCCATTTTGGTAGGTTTCTATCTGAGGGAGACTCAACTCTCCATTAAAGCTCTTGTCCCTGTTTGTATGAAAGAGCTGACCAGGGAAGGATGGTCCAGCCACAAGCAATCCCTGGCTCTTTTGCATTAAACACAACTTCCTGCAACACCAGAACTGGCTGGATTCAGCTTTTTGCTCCACACGGTAGCCCAACTCCCATCTCCCCGCCTCTCCCCACCCACCCCCATCTAGGCCACATGGCCTGTGAACCAGGTCCCTCTGTGCTTGACTGAGCCGTGTCAAACATGGACCCATCAAGGCCACAAAAGGCATTTGACGGCACCCTCAGGTACGCAATGAAAAGCATAAATGCAGAAGGCCAGGACAAGGGAAAGCTGTCATGCAAACAAGAATGGTTATGCAAGCTGGCTTGTAATTCTCTGAAATTTGCTGTCGATTTGTTGTGTTTCTCTGCTAAAGAAAAGAACAGGCACTGAATTTTTCCCTACCCTTCTCACTGCTATTCCTACTACATCTTCAAACTCCTGTGGCAATTCTATGTTTTTCCACTTAATGAATTTCATAATGCAAAATGAAGAGTTAGAACAGCTTTTAAAGTCTTGGGGGAAAACTAGGTAACATAAAAGAGACTCTTCTGCAATGAAGACCTCATCTCTTTCCCTCTTAGTCACAGTATGACCAAAAAACCCTCTTTTTATCCTGCCAGGCTTCTCGGTTGTCCTGACCTTCTCGCCTCCAGCTGGAGCTGATGTATATTTAAACTGACCAAGTTAGTTTTGTCTCCTCTTGCTACTAAAAGAGAAATCTAATTAATTTATAGCATTTTTAAATGGTTAAGTATTTTTGCCTTTCCAAATCCATGTCAACCCATTTTCCAGGTCCAAGGGATGACAGCCTGCTGGGCTGGTGCTTGAGAGTGTCAGGCTCAGGAGGTTAAAGTAGGCTGGACAGATGGAGGGACAGACTCACTTCTACACCATCACCACCATCACTGCTGTTCTGCCCCTAATCCCAACCCACTGGGCACACCCTCCTGCCACTCTACCTTGATGGTGGCCAGAACCGCTTCCATGATTGCACACTGCCTCAGGGTCAGGCTTTTTGTTTCTTCCCGGATGACGTGGTCCTGGAAAAAACAACAGCAACTGAGGAACTGGAGGTGAGACGTCTATCTGCACCGACCATACCCTCCACCTCATGCCTGCAACAAGCCTTCTATTGGCCATGGGAATATTCTTTCATCCAAGGAGAGAACATCATTCTCACTGCAGCGTCTCGAGTCTCTGAGGAAAAAGCTCCCCAGGCTAAGATGGAGGAAGAGAAGCTGCGCCAGGGCCATCAGAGCCGAGGTGGCGCAGCAGTTAGAGGCAGTACTGCAGGCCACTTTAGCTGACTGTGATCCGCAGGTCAGCGGTTCAAATCTCACCAGGCTCAAGGTTGACTCAGCCTTCCATCCTTCCGAGGTAGGTAAAATGAGGACCCAGATTGTTGGGGGCAATATAAATGTACATTGATTACTGGTGTAAACCGCTTAGAGAGTGCTTGCACTGTGAGGCGGTATATAAATCTCACAAATAAATAAATAAATAAATCAGCCTCCAAGTTCAGGTGCAAGCTATCTCTGAATTACAGTTATTGGAGAACAGGATGAAAGGAGGCCGTTGTCTCCTGCTGCGTTTTGGGGTCCCCCAAGGCATCTGGCCAGACTGGCTCTTGACCCCTTTCTCAAAGGCAAGCGCAGGCATCTCTGCCCCTCTCTTCCACCCAGACCGGCTTACCTTCAGCTTCGACAGCTGGCTGAAATCTTTGGCTGCACTGAGAATCATTGGAGGCCCCTGAGGAGAAGCCAACGAGGGGAAGGTGAGGCACAATTGCCAAGCCATCCTGACCTCCAGATGTGGGGTAGGGGAGGCCCAATATGGTCTCTGGACCCTCGGGCTCTGTGTTCAAGGGAAGGATGCCATGCACAAATACAAAGAGGGCACCCCAAGGCCGCCAGCTGAGCACTCCAGGAGCGAACTGCCAGCCCATTAAGATAGCCCAAACGAAGAATCTTGTTATTTTCTTGGCCCAGGTTCAAGTCCCTCTGACTGTTGCCTTAGTAGCAGTTCCCTCTCTACATCAAATGGCCAAAAGGAGGGCATAGCCCCACAGGAGCCAGCGCTACACCCACTACCAGCCCTCGTCTTTAAATGCCAAAGAGAGAACAAGAAGGGTACCCACCATTTCTTCTTGCAAAAGGAGCTTCAGCTTTGGAACATCTGCCCTTCACATGAGTGAAGGGCTGAATACCTGAGCACCTCCCTTGTCAGGGTGGGTAAGCCAATTTTTTACAGCTGAATGCAGGAGGAGCTGCCCATGGGTTGGGGTGGCTTGGAGACTCACAGTTTGGTCTGCCAGGGGTGGGAGCACAATCTGCCTTTCTATTTTGCTCAGGACCAACTTCCAGAGCTCTTTCAAAAGCCGCTTCAGAACAGTCTTCTCACAGATTTTTGCTGAGGTACTTAAGCTGCAAAGAAACAAACCATTTCTGTCTTGTGTCCTGATTTTGCCCATGTCAGCCAGGGGGATCTGCCAGCAGGTGAGCCCCAGATGCAGCACACTAGATGAGGCCTCCTCAGGGAAAGTACAGATGCTTCCCCAGCCCCCTCCCCCAAGAACTGTGCAGGACAGAGACTCCAGAGGGTCCAGGAGGGAGGGAGGGCCATTTTTCCCAGCAGGAGAGCCTGGGTCTCCCTCTGCCCTGAGGAGCCCTCCCTTCGTAGGAAGGCCAAGGGAACAGGAATAGCCAGGAGGAGCTGCCAACCAAACCAAGCCAGAGGGTTGGGGAGAGGGAGCGACGAAGGGAGGGTTGGAAGAGCAGGAAGGTCTCATCCAGGCGGTTTTGAGCATTAGAAGGGTGCTGGGCAGAGGCTTACTGCTTAGCATTGGTGCCCCCCTCCCCCCTCATTCTCCCCAGCTGTGGCACCATCTGTCAAAGGTGCCAATTCACTGGCACCCGCCTCCTGTGCTTACGTTTTGTCAAGGAAATCCATCAAGGGGCGCAGCACAATCTCAGCCTGCACGGCGCTGTTGCTGCCTGCTGCTCCTCCATCTCCTCTCATCCGATTTAACTCCAGGCTCATTTGGGTCACGCATTCCTCAATGAGAAGCTGGAAACTAGGAGAGGAGAGAAGAGGAGAGGGGAGGGGAGATGCCCCCTGCTGCTGCCCACCACCATCTCTGTCATGCTGGGGTCCCTGCTGCTGCCTTCCTCCCCCCCAGCTCTGGCTGCACCAAGTGATTTCATGGGGTCGCCCAGGGATGGGGGGGGCGGGGGGGGAGCGAGGAAGCTGCCTTGGTCCAGGTTTCCTACGGCCACTTGGACTGAAAGCCCTCCCTTTGCAAAACAGACACACCTTCTTTTCCTCCCTTTACTACTACTACTACTACTATTGCTGCTGCTGCTGCCGCCACCGCTGCCACCTCTAGGTCCTTGTTTCTTCCTCTCTTCCTTTCCCATGGATGCCAAAGAAACAGTTGTGTAACTGGAAATCTATTATTGTCCATGGAATATTATAATAATCTGACTTTTAGGAAAATCCTTTACCAGTCAAGTTACTAAAACTGGAAACAGTGTCACATAAACACATAACAAAACCAGAACCACAGAATGCTAAAAGCTGCTTATAAATCATCTAAAATTTATCCAGACTGAAGCTAATTGTACAGCCACCACTGAAGAGAAGCTAATTTCAACTCCAACCTCCATCTGTCTTAGAGAAGCCCTTGGTCATAGCCACCTGGCCCCTCAGAGGCACACAAACACAGGTATGGTTCTCCAACCGAGCCCCTATGCTGCCCTTTCTCCTTTCTGCAGGTGTCTAGATCAGATTATATTAACAGAGTTGGAAGGGACCTTCTAGGTCATCTAGTCCAACCCCCCGCCCAAGCAGGAGACCCTACACCATCTCTGACAAATGGCAGTCGTCTCTTCTTGAAAGCCTCCAGTGATGAAGCTCCCACAACTTCCCAAGGCAACTTCTGTTCCATTGGTTGATTGTTCTGTCAGAAAATTCCTCCTTATTTCTAGGTTGAATCTCTCCTTGAGTCTCCTGGGCTCAAGGAACAGGCCAGGCGGCGGGGATCTACAGGAGGAGGAGGAGGAGGAGGAGGAGGAGGAGGAGGAGGAGGAGAGCCCCATGGAGAGAAACCTGTCCTTACCTGGCGCTGTAAGCCAGGCCGAGCTCATCTAGGACGCTGCTGAGCTTGGTCTGCAGCTCTTTCAAGGTCTCACTGGCCTCGGGGTCCAGCTGAAAAGAAGGCAGGGGCGAGATTAGCCGCTCCTCCTCCTCCCCCCTTGCCTCCATTCGCTGGCATAATCAGCAGGCAAAGAGATAAAATCCCCATCCATTAGACAGCATTAATGGAAAACCAGCGTGGAATCCAGCACTTCTTGGGCTGAAAGGGGAATATCCCGAGGCCTCTCAAGACACAAATGGCGGCTGCCTCTCCCTCTTCGGCCTTCTGTGGGGCCACCTGGGAGGTGAAGCTCCGAGGTCCGGAAGAGTCACCCCTCAGCTGAGTCAGGGCTCCCTCCCCTGAGGGCTCCACAGAACAGCCCACGTCTCCCCATCCCACCCCACCCTTTGGAGCTGGTTGGATTACAAGAGGGAGTTTCCACGCTGTTTTGCATTAACGGTGGAGAGAAGCCAAGCGCCCAGCAATGAAACGTGTGCAAGGAACTCTTGGAGGCCATGCCAGTACTTGAGGAAGGACTGCAGAGAAGAAGCTGTTGGTGACAGTCCAGGAAGGCTGCGACTGTGCCGGCTTTGTCCCCAACAGAGCTTGACAGCACCTGGTGTGCCTCAGGGACGCCCGGTGCCACCTGCCTCCTACCCATCTCTCGGCCACAAGGCACGCCACAGAGGCAGCACCTCTCGGCAAGCGCAGAGAGCCCTCAGGAAGGACAGGGGACACCATGCAACCCCCCTGAAACTGTCACAGAGATTGTGGGGGGTGTCGAGAGAGCGGCTCAGGAACCTCACCCTCTGCCTCACCAAATTCACTGATAAACAGCAGCTGGGGGGTGGGGGTGCCAACAGCTTCCTGGAGAGCTCCCAATGCTGGTGTTCCCCTTCAGGTGCGTCCCTGTTTGTGTGCCATGGGGCACTGGAGGACACTGCCTAGAGCTACATGTGGTAAGGAAGGGGGAGGGGCACAAGGAACTGAATCCATCATAGTGAAATGGTGGAGGCCTTGTTTCAGCCCAGATGGGCAAACAGGTTCCTCGCATCCCCCCTAAACTCCGGAATGGACGTGGCCCAGGCAGCTCCCCGCTTGCTGCACCCCTGGCTGCAGGAGAAGGGCTTCTTGCCCCAGGCTCTCCCAGGGAGCTCCTGCTGCTTGGGCTGAGGGCCCCTCCTCTGTCTCCTAAGCCCGAGTGGAGGGAGAAGGGGGTGCTGTGTTCTGCAGTCCTTTAGTGAGGCTGGGGGAGATTGGGGAACTGATCATCTCTCGCCTGGACACAGTAGAGGGGAGAAGGTCAAATGTCGTCCCCCTCCTGGAAATGCTCCAACCCACGCTGGAGGCCACTCCGTGTGTGTTTGTGTGGAAGGGAGCACAAGGGAGCCTGTGCACGTGTACATCTGCTGCTGTTCCCCACACCCTGGTTGTGGGCCTTAATCTGCACCGTCTAAAGGCGGCTCTTGCCCAGTCAGTTCCAGGAGTCAATCAATTGAAGTCCGAGAGCTTCAGATTAACCCGCAGCTTCTAATTCTACCAGATCATTTTGAAAGCCAACTGCCTCATCCTCTGCACCCAGGTACCCATTTTCTGCCCACGGAAAAATAGGCGCACAGACTGGGCAGCCAGGAGGATCTTTCTAATGACTGCACATCTCTGCAGGCACCCCTTTCACACAGAGACCCACGGACCTCGTCCGCGCAACTCTTCCGCACCCCAATCAAGTGGCTGGAAACAGGACACATGACAACATCACAAACCTCATAGGAAAAGTGTTTGCCTTCTTGCTTCTTCTCAAGGATGGCAAATTAAAGGCAGTAGACAAAGACAGGATGACACATTACAGACAAACATGAGCACGCCCAATCCCCCGCCCCGAGCTATGACTGGCAGGACTGGGTACAAATCAATTACATGCAAGATGCCCAGAGAAAGCTAACCTAGACAGGTGGATGAACTTGCTTACTGGGTGGATCTCCCCCGCTTGCCCCACGGCAGGGCATAGCAGAAGAAGAATCGGGGAATGGAGCGCATCATATCTTTCTCTCAGCTCTTTTGGCCTGGGGTGGCAGGGAGCTCTTGTGGCATCATTGCAGTGGGAAGGGGCCAATGACTCTAGATCTGTTCCTCTCTGCATTTGGGGGGTCTTGAAAAGGCAAAATGGCGCCATTTTGCCCCTCACTCCTCCAAATAGAAACACTAGCAATGAGGGGGGCCCTCAAACTGCTTAGCCCCCATGACAAAAAAGCCAGATCTGACATCTCTCCAGAAGAAATAAATGGGGAGGAGCTGCCTATGGCCTCCTATTGTTGAGTCAAAATTAAATAAGGTGACGGGCTCCCATCCTGTTGGAGGAAGAGAAGCCACTGGCTTCAGCACAGCCAATGCGGGTGCTCTACCCTATGCTTACAGGCGTGGAACCCAAGAAGACTTAGGGCCAGGGCCTACTCAACCTCTGTCAGTCACTGGCCATCCTGTCAGCCACTCCCTTTCTATGGCCGATGCTGCCCCCCTTTCTCTTCTTAGCCGCCCAATGCTTGGGAAGAGTTTAGTGTTCAGTTGAAGGTGGCAGCCAACACTCACCTCTTTCCCACCCATGGCTTCAAACATCTTCTCAAGCTGTACTCGCAGCTGCTGAATGTTGTTCATCAAGATGCAGGGCTGGAGACCACAAGGACAAAAGTCGTCTTAGCTGCTGGGAGAGAACTGACTGGGCAAGAGATCACAAGAAAGGAGCAAAACAGCTGATTGAGTAGTCCTCAAAGACCATCTGGAGGTTTGTAAGCCACCCAACCGAATGAGGTGCTGGAAGAAAGAGGTGCGTGGTGGCAAAGAGCTCACCTGTTCTTCACACATTATTCGGCCAAGCCATTCTCAGCAGCAAAGCCCTCCCTTTCCCCTCCGAGTGATCAGCCCGGGTTCAGTGCCATTTCTCTCTCTCTGGCAATTCCCACCACCGGGCACATAAATCTGGTTCTCTGCTTCCATGCCACTGAGCCTGCCTCTTTGACTGTGAGCTAAGCAGAACTTTAAACGTATCATTATAGTTATTTTCTATGCTGGATGGTAGGTATCCTGAAAGCTAGTTCCCCTTGCCCTTGCCCTTTCCTTCCAGGGATGGGATTGAAAAGCAGAAGGACCTCCAAAAGGAAATTCAAGAGGAAAAACAGAGTGGAAGATTTATTTATTTATTTGTTTGTTTATTTTAGTGTTCTTAAATGCCACCCTACTCCCTGGGGACTCAGGGCGGCGTACAACATGTAAAGAACAACTATAAAACAATATTAATAACAGTTTAAAAAGATTAAAACCATACCAACCATACATACATATGGGGGAGACCTAAGGTATAAAGTGATCTCAAATCACCCCAAGATGGCCAAAGGAATGTTCTCCATCACCATGACAAAGCCGGTATGGCACCTGGGAAGAATGAGTGTTCTCTACTTTTCTAGGGATTATTCTGCCAATCATGGCAACCATGTTGATGCCTTCTGTCCATTGGAGGAAAACAACTTTGGGTACTAAAAACAGCCCATCCTTTCTCTGGACCCACCATAGTGCTGCGTGTCATGGATTCCTCAGAATCGGAAGACTGATAGGGAAGATCATATGGCTCTCCACCTACCAGACAGCTGTGTCTGCTGATGTACCAAGTGACAAATTGCTGTGTTGGAGAGAAAGCGAGAATGTGCAGGTCTTGGCCAAGTGCCCAGTCCTAAAATTAGGAGACTGCCATGAAACATAAGGCCAAGACAATCCTTCTACTTTTTAGAAAGGAAGAGTCAGGAATCCAGACTTCCTGAAACATGGCTGGAGAATGGGCCGTACCACTCACTAATTCCTTGACTGACATGTCAGTCTTTAGGAAATCCTGGGTTCTTGGGCCTCCTTCACATCAGCTGGACCTGGTTTTTCTGGCAACACCACCCTCCTCCTACAATTGGCCTCAGATTAATCTCAGTTGGCTTCTCCAGACTCAAATTGTTTACTGCTGCTTTTGTATTTAGCATCACTTCTGTCTTCATGAGGACTTTGTGGTAGGGAAGTTGGTAGTGTTTCCACTAACTTTTGGGAGGAGGTGTCTTCAATAGATCGGCTAACGTTTATTTTGGGGAGAAAGGATTCCGATGCCCAGGAGTTGTGAACTCATCAGCCGATCAGCAGCCTCAAGCTGCACAGTGCCTGGACAATACCTTTGGTTAGCCAGTTGCCAAAGGCTCTGGAAAGGAAGGAGATGGCATGCTTCCGCAGGATGTTGGTCGTTGCTATGGCAAGGCTGGGACTGGCTTAAGCTGGGTGTTGTGAAGGGCCCCTGGTTGCTCCCCTAGCCTGAAAAACTGCCTTTTGGGCTACTGATCAGTAAAACAAGAGATCTCAAAATACCAAGGAAGTGATTTGCAGAGCACAAACTGATAGGATCACTATGCAACAAAGGAGAGCAGACAATGTACCTCCACCCCATTCCCCTTGTGGTCTTCGGTTCCCTATTGATCATACGCCGCCCTGAGTCCTTCGGGAGTTGGGCGGCATATAAGAACACCATAATAAATAAATAATAAATAATAAATAAATACAATGGTTACAAAACACAGTATTAAATTTGAAAAAGTAGCAATCAAACTTTGCTCACCACGTTTTCCTTATCACAGTAAGAACTGAAATCCTTTGTTATAATTGCAGCATACTGAGTAAGCACTTTGTGGATTATCTAGAACAAAAGAAACAAGTTACTGCGGAACAGCGCTACTATTCTACAATATGACACCATCTGGGCCACTTTTGGAGTTGGAGGGAACAAAGCTAAGTCTTCGCCCTCAGAAGAGGACTGAGATCCTTGCATCCTTCTTCATGCCAGAAGCTCTGTGACAGGCCTTCCTATGCAGATGGCAGTCATTCTTAGAGCTTAATGTATCCTAAAGACCAGTTTCCGGAAAATGATTTATAAAGAAGGGCCCAAGAAGATCCCCAAAAGTGTATCTCTGCTGGCTAAAACTGCTGAAGCCCAGGGAGGTCATTTAATAAAACTAAACGGGTGGGGGAGAGTTGGTGGGAAGAAGGCGCATCACAACAGCCCCTTCCTAGAGAGACAAGGGAGTGCTTCAGTCCAATCAATGGAAACAGGCCACTCCTGGGAGCTTCCCTGAAAAGCTGGCCTGGCACCTCTCTGGTCACCAGGTGAAGATGCTTCTGTTCGCTTAGGCCTTTTTATAACTTCTCATCTTGACCCCTCCTTTTAAAATTCATATGTTTGCATTTGTTTTTTTCCTTCTGAGTGGTAATGTTACATTTTATGTTGATTTATCTTCTTTGTTAAACTCTTATTGCTTTTATTTCATTTGGTTCTCGTAAGCTGCCCAGAGAAACCTGTTATGGGGAAGGTGGCTTCAGAAGAAAGGAGACCTGAGAAATGGCATATGGCTTAATAAGAACTCCACAATGCTTCCCAGAGGCCACCTCCTCACGTGGACTGGGCGCAGGACTGGGGCGCAGAGCAGAAAAGTTGGTTTCAGCAGGATTCTGGATTCCTGACCATGTTTATCTTATTTCTCTTCCAGTGGATGGAAACCACATTAAAAAGCCATGGCTTTCTGTGCCTGGATGGATCCAGAGAAATTACTCTGCTGCTGAATCTTAATGGGAGTTCTATCAAGCTGGTATCTTTGACTTCTTCAGTCCCCAAGCATTCTTTATGTAACGTGTGAATTCCAAGTTTTCTAGACAGATCACAGCTAGCTTAGACAGCATTCTTTTTGCCTTGAGATTTATTTTGATATCCCACAGAGCTAGAAAGAGGAGGTACCCTTTGATGGGACAAAAAGCAAAAGAGTCTCAAGGCAGGACATCCATTTTATTCTGTTGTGACCAGCTCTCATATGTAGCTCAGGCTCCACTACAAAGACAACAATACAACACAAGAGCACCCACCTTTGCAAATTTTCTCATGAGATGAGAAAGTGCTGCAGGATTAGGACATTCCAGCTTCTTTATGATCTCGAAGCTCTGGTTGAGCTGTGTGAAGACATCTACCACTGAGCAAGAGAAGAGGGCGTGGTCTGATGTGGGCTGGAACTGCAGGGAGAAGAAGAAACAAGACATGCTGTGCAGAAGCCTGGTGTGAGGAGCTGCTGCTGCTTCTTCTCCTGTGCTGTCACTTCAGGATAGCAGCCCTGCAGGACTGGATCTGAAGAAAGAGGGCCTTGGAAATCATCCCAAAGTCTATCGCCTAGAGAGGCTGCAATGCGGTGGCCACTCAAGGGATCTTCCTGCTCAGGGACGTTGGCTGATACAACAGCAGCTCCCTTCCCTTTTTGGGGGTCAGGCCACGGTTCCTGATAGTTCTAGCTCCCCGCTCTCATTTTATGGGAAAAGGGCCGGCGACATCGAGCAGGGGTTAGGGCAGTGGGGGTTTTGGCCTTCACTTCTTGATGCTGCTCACCCCGTCTTTCTTGTCCCTTCCCAATGCGCCGTGGAGGAATTCCATGCAGACGTCCTCATTTTCGTCTAGCCACTGCATGACAAATGGCTCAAACCACCTAGGAGTGGACACACACGTGTGGGTGGGTTTTCCAAGCAGCCTTTTGTCTTAAAATCAGATTCCACTAAATTCACATTAAGACTGTACACTCAGAGGAGAATGGATTGTGCTGGTGTAAATGGATGCATCTTCTTGCCCCTTTCCACCATGATGGCACATAGATGAGAGAACTGTCTTTTGCAAATAGGGTTAGAAATCAAGTTTGTTTAGTGGCTCTTTCACTTATTCTGTAAATGGTAATAGCAAGAAACTGCACCTTACGTTTTGGGGGGGAAATGGTCTGAAAAAGGAAATGCCATGCAGAAGTGAAGGGAGGGGAATCTGCCTTCTGCCTCCTGCAACAATGAGAACTGGATTGATCACCTGGTCTGCTGCTCTCTTCCATTGGAGAATCTCTCCAAACTACCTTCTCTTCAGTACAATGATGGAAAAATCAACCATGATTTCTCCGTGGCATCTTTGTGGGAAATGAGGAGTCAAGGAAAGGGGTTGGGCTTCTTTGAGTTCTAAATGCAGACCAATTTTAAGGGGTTCCAGTTTCAAGGCTGAGCTGGACAAAGATTGAAAGTAGTCTGCATTCAACTTGGGAATGAAAGCTCAGGCCAGCCCTCCCTTTCCCCATGCAACCCACACCCCCACTTCACTTACATAGAGTATTCAGGGACCGTGTCTCTGAATGAGGGGAGCTCTTGCACATATTCATTATAAAACCATTTCACTTTGAAGTGTAAATTCATATAGTCTGTGCTCTTGCATAACCTGTGCTTTTCATGTTCTGTAATGGACACAAGACAATACAAAGATTTAATAAAGCTGCAGCCATAAATAAGATTATGGTCTCCTGGCACACATTTTGGCTCCAGAAAAATAAATCATACTGGACTTTCAAAACTGGCAGCTGCTTAATTTAATAGCCTGAGTAAGCGAGCCACTGCTCAAGGTAACCGAATGTCCATGGTATTCCTCTTCCCCAACTGTGTCCATAGGCTCGCCAGGAGCTGCACTTGAGGAAGACAGAGAGCTAGCCAAGGAGTCTACATTTTGCTTTCAGAAGTGCTCAATCCAACCTCCTTTTGTGACCAAGCAGCCCTTCATCTCTCTGCTGTCCAAAGTTCTTGTCAAGTACAGCAAACAACTTGAATACAAATTCTATGTGGTTTTTGGAAGCCCCAGGTTGAAGTCAACCTCTCTTCTCCTGACCAGTTCTATTGTCAGCATGGAAGATACATTTCCTTAGGTGAGCATTTTGCTTTATCTGAAACCTAATACTAACTTCATTGCCTGGTTCCCTATCATCTCCTTCCACCTCCTGTTACATCTATTGTTTTTGGAGGAGAAGCCAAGCATCTTCAAAAACTCTCTCCAGAAAGAGAAGAGATTGGGGCTGAGTGGAATTGCCTCTCCTCCTGCCCCAACATGCACACCCTGAAGTTGCAACCTGCCTGACCACCGCTGCTCCCCTTACCTTCCAGAGCAAACTTCATATCCTGTGCAAGGAGGACCCACATGACCTCTGCGCTGATTTTGCCCATGTTCAGCTCCTGAGGGAACCTGCAAGAAGCCAAGCAGGGCGCAATCAGCTCTTCCGGCAGCAGAGCAGCCCTTGCTGGCTCCTTGATCCTTCCCAGCTTGAAAAATCCGGGCTCTTAAGTCAACCCGGGCAGAGAGGAGGAACCAGGGAGGTTTTGCAGGGCCAAAGGAGGGGTGCCCAGAAAGTGACTCCAAGGCTCCTCTGGCATCCATGAAGGAGGCACCATCTAACAATAAAGGAGCAGAACTGCTGCCAAGGGAACTGGTGCAATCCTCCCCTTGGGAGGGTGCAAGGGTAGGTATTCTGAAGGACCCCCAATACACTAGAGTAAGTTGCAGAAAAGCCTCAGCTTACAACACGAAGTCAGAGGCGATTGAAAGGGAGTTGAGGGATCTTAGCTCAAGAATGTTGGCCTTTCTCGCCTTACTGGTTCAGGACAGGAGTGTAAGTAGCTCCGTCTTCATCAATGATGGTGATCATCAGGGTAATGAGCTGGGTCCAGAAATCCAAATTCTTAATCGTTGGACCCTGTTCCTCCCGAGGAATATCTTGCTTCTTACCCTGTTGGCCAAAATGAGGAAAATGCTGCATCTGAGTTTCTCATTTCCAATGCTTAACAAAAGTCCTGCAGAAAACACTTTCCAGGATTGCTATTCTTGGCAACTCTTCCTCCTCCTTCTCCTCCCCCACCTCTTGACACCACAAAATAACATCTCTAAAAGGATCTCTGCATAAGCACTTTGTGCCTGCTCAGAAACTTCCTTTCTTGAGGCAGAGTTCTCATCACCCAGCTGGCCTCTGTGCTTGTTACAGGATTGTTCCTGGCTAGTTATGCACCATATTGCCTCTTAGCAACCACATCGATAGAATTTCTCCAAGACGCTCTGTCCTACACATTGGCAAAAAAAACCAGAACACCAAATACAAGCTGAACAGACAAGACCTTGCAGACGACCCTCACCCTGTCAAAGACCTTGGAATACTCATATCAAATGACCTAAGTGCCAAAGCCCACTGCAACATCGCCAAAAAGGCTTCAAGAACTGTTAACCTAATCTTACGTAGCTTCTTCTCCAGTAATATCACACTACTAACCAGAGCAAGCATTCGCCAGACCAATCCTTGAATACAGCTCATCTGTCTGGAACCCACACCACATATCGGACATAAATACATTAGAAAGTGTCCAGAGATACTTTACAAGAAGAGTCCTCCACTCCTCTACTCGCAACAGAATACCTTACGCAACCAGACTTGAAATCCTGGGCTTAGAACGCTTAGAACTACGTCGCCTTCAGCACGACCTAAGCATAGCTCATAAAATTATCTGCTACAACGTCCTTCCTGTCAACGACTACTTCTGCTTCAACCACAACAATACACGAGCACACAACAGATACAAACTCAAAGTGAACCGCTCCAAACTTGACTGTAGAAAATACGACTTTAGCAACAGAGTGGTAAATGCCTGGAACTCACTACCTGACATTGTGGTTTCGTCACCAAACCCCCAAAACTTTACCCTTAGACTGTCCACTGTTGACCTCACCCGATTTCTAAGAGGTCAGTAAGGGGCGTGCATAAGTGCACCAGCGTGCCTACCGTCCCTGTCCTAATGTTCCCTCTTATCAGTACCCATCTTATGTGTATAAACAATGTTATATCTATGTATATTACCAACACGTACTTGACAAAAATAAATAAATACATAATAAATAAATAAATAAAATGGTCTTTCCCCAACCTGATTCTTCAGGTCGTCTAATGGTGCACCCCCTGCCACTGTCCACCCACTTTGCTTCTCTTTCCATGTGCCTTTCCCAGCATTTCTCAGGGGCTCCTTGGTGCTTTCTGAGCTTGGTGGTTTTCTTGCAGATGTTTCATGACCTTCATTATGAAACATCATCAGCGCTGATAGGCTCTCAGTTTATATTGTAGTGGCTTGCGCTGTTAGTGTTGGTGGTTCTTTGGTTGGGCTGTTAACTTGATTGGGGTTTGTTTACTTCTTGATTGCTGGTCTGACATTAATCTTGGTGTTAATCTATTTATTTATTTATTTATTTATTTATTTATTTATTTATTTATTTATTTATTTATTTGGGTTTATATGCCGCCCAACTTCGCAAGGACTCTGGGCGGCTCACAAAAGAAAACCAACAGAAATCGAGATAACAAAAACATCTAAAAGCAAGTTAAAATGTTTACACTAATAAAATCCTTACAGTCTGCATCTTCTCTATATGTCACTGGTTCCAGGCCTGCCGGAAAAGCCAGGTCTTAACGGCTTTCCGGAAGGCCAACAAGGTGGGGGTGGCATGGATCTCGGGCGGTAGTTGGTTCCAGAGAGCCGGAGCAGCCACAGAGAAGGCCCTTCTCCGTGGCCCCACCAGCCAACATTGTTTAGCTGAAGGGACCCAGAGAAGCCCAACTCTGTGGGATCTTACTGGTCTCTGGGAAGTGTGTGGCAGCAGGCGGTCTCGTAGATAATCTGGCCCTGAGCCATGTAGGGCTTTAAAGGTCATAACCAACACCTTAAATTGTGTCTGGAGACCAATAGGCAGCCAGTGCAGCTCGCGTAGTATGGGTGTAGTGTGGGTGAATCTAGATGCACCCACAACAGCTCGCGCCACTGCATTCTGGACTAGCTGAAGTCTTTAAGGGTAGCCCCATGTAGAGCGCATTGCAATAATCAAGACGTGAGGTGATAAGGGCATGAGCGACCGTGAGCAGAGCCTCCTGATTGAGATAGGGTCGCAATTGGTGCACCAGGCGGACCTGTGCAAAGGTCCCCCTAGCCACAGCTATCAAGTGTTGTTCTAAGCTTAGCTGTGGGTCTAGGACTCCCAAATTGCAAACCCACTCTGAGGGGGTCAATCTCTCTCCCCCCAGGACCAGGGAAGGACCGTCAGTATGGTCCTTCGGAGGAAATATCCACAGCCACTCAGTCTTGTCAGGGTTGAGTTCGAGCCTATTGACTCCCATCCAGATCCTCACATCGTCCAGGCACCGGCACATAACTTCAACCGCCTCACTGAACTGACATGGGGTGGAGATATATAGCTGAGTATCGTCAGCGTATTGCTGGAATCTCACCCCATGTCGTCGGATGATCTCACCCAGTGGTTTCATGTAGATGTTAAATAGGATAGGGGAGAGGACAGAGCCCTGAGGCACCCCACAAACGAGGGGCCTAGGGGTCGACCTCTGCCCACCTGTCAACACCGACTGTGACCAATCAGAGAGATAGGAGAACCACCGTAATACGGTGCCTCCCACTCCCAACTCCCTTAATCGGGACAAAAGGATACCATGGTCAATGGTATCGAAAGCAGCTGAGAGATCAAGTAGCACCAAGATAGAGGAGTAACCCCTATCATCCATCAGAGTGACCAAGATGCTCATCTACAGTAGGTATTGAAGGGTTTGGGGTTCTTTGTTCGTTTCTGGCTTTTTGGTTGACTCTTTTACACAATATTTATTGATTTATATTTCATATTTCTAGACCACCCATCTCCCTTGAATGTAGATTTTATTTATGTCTATGTGTTTATTGATGGTCGATTTGTCAGAGTGCCAGGCTAAGAGTTGCCAAACAAGCTAATGGTAAACAGTCCAACCAAAAAACCACCAAGACCAGGGGTGTCAAACTCGATTTCATTGAAGGCCGCATCAGGGTTGTGTTTGACCTTAGGGGGGCAGGGTGGGCGTGGCCAGGGTGGGCATGGCTAGCTCACCGTCACTAGTGTCAGGGGTGCCTGTGGTGGCCCAAGCGCTCTGCCAGCGAAAATGGGCTCCCGACCTCCGTTTTCAGCTGCAACAGCCTCCTACCACCCTCTGCCAGTGAAAATGGAGCTTGGGAGGCTTCTCCTGAGCTCCTTTTTCCCTGGCAGAGGCACCATGGGCAGGTCCTTTGCTGTTTCCAGGGCAGCCCTGCGGGCCAGATCTAAGCACCCCACGGGCCAAATCCGGCCCCCGGGCCTTGCATTTGACACCCCTGACAAAGACCATTAGAGTTCAATAGACTAAGCAGGACCCTAGGAGGAACATTGCCCCACTCTTTCGTCTTCCAGTATGGATAATTTAGTTGCCAATCTCCTGTTTTTCATGGTCTTTAAACCTGCTGTAAAGGTAGGACAGGACCAACCTCCCTCTAAGTGCATCTGAGGCCTCTTGAGCAGAAGAAGCGAGAAAGCACTCACCTGGTCCATTAACTGAGCATACAGGTCATGGCAGTTATCAAAAATATATCTGTATGTGGACTCCAAGCAGGCCCGGACACAGTCTTTCACAACGGTGCTGGCTCGAGGGGGACTCGGCAGCTCTAGAACCTGGGCAGGGAGGCACAGAACTGACTTACAGGCTTCTCCTCTCTTTGCAGCCATTACAGTTTTGGCAACTTACCAGACGTGGGAGGTCTCTAGCTGCAAGGAAATGGTTCCCTTCCCTTCCACTGGCTTTATTCAAAGTTTGAAGCCAATATTTAAAAAAATCTGGAAATGTCCTGGATTTAGATTCTGACATGTAAACATCTAGGAGGGAGCTGAACTTACTTTCAGGCGAAAAAATGCAATGCTTGTCAGGAGATCGACAGTTGATTTTAGGTCCTGAAGCCTCTCCGGACTGCTGGCAGGAAAATTATCCTGTAGGTGAGCAGAACCGATAAACATAAAAGTCTGTATGGCAGGCGGCCAAGGAGGGGTCCAGGCAGACAGACCCTTTAGCCAGAGGGAGAAGACCACCTTGCCCATCAACAGGCTCCACCCACACTTCTTGATAAAAGCCGAGAACATCCCAATCCAGTGGCCCATTACAGTTCCCCTCCTGCTCAGCTGGCACAGCTAATCAAGGCTTTAGCCCAAATCTGCAACCTTCCTTTGAAAGAGGGGGCATAGCTTCCAGTGCCCCCATGCGTTCTACACGAGTGAGTCAGACTGAGCTGAGTCAGATTGTCGCCCAAATCACCTTCATCCCCATAACCAACTTTCTCCTTTCTCCCTGAAGAGAGGGAAATGAAGAGCTAAGAGTTCAAGGCCTCTGAGATGCCAAACAGAATAACTGGTGCTTTGCAGCAGCTGCAGAGTGGAGGACAGACTGCTGACAGCCAGCGTGACTTGGCCCACCAGCTACTCCATCACGGGGCTGCCCTCTGCCTGAGTTGGGCTTCGATCGAAATGGCTGGTCCTCCAGAGTGGGGAGAGACTGCAGCCTTCTAGGCAGAAACACCTATGTGCTTTGGAAGAAGGAAAGCATACCTACCCTGTATTTAGAGAGATCAATCCTCAAGGAATTGTGCAACTGATCCAGGAGTTTGATGAACTTTTCTCTCTGCATGGTAAACACACGGAGCTGTCAGGACCAGCTGAAGAGAGGACTATAGTGGTGGTCCACTGATTAGGAGCCCCCAGGAGGGCGTGCTCTATCCTGCTATCCCCACGAAGAGCCATCCTGGGAAACAACAGATGTGACCACCTGCCCCAGTTCCACTGACAAGTGCCATCTTCTTTGCTAGGCCAGCCTCTTTTGTGGAAACTATTCTGCTGGCTGTAGTTGGTTAAGATGGTGGTTGGAGAAACAAAATCGTCAGGAGTCAAGGTCAGGAGCAGCAGTGGGCCTCCAGGAAAGCTCAGGCGGATGCATCGTATTTTCCCCACCCAATGGTCAGGCTGAAGTAAGTACTTCCTAAAATCACAACTGCCTTCAGGCTTTGGTTAAAAGGTTGTCCTTTAGAGGAAAAGTGCCTCTTCAGCACTCAGCATGCCCCTGCCTGCTGCAATGCCAGAGAAGGTAAGAAGCCAAGAGAATGCATTCCCCATCAAGGGATCTCAATAGGGGTTCAGCCTGGGTAGGCACAGAAAAAACTGCTCTACTCTCTTATGACCATGAGGTCACTTGCTCATTCTCAACCAGCCTGTTCCCACATGGTCTTGAGTGATCACCTCAAACAATGGATCAAGCAATGCAAGCCAGACTCTGAGAGGGCTGACATCTGGGGGGGGGATGCCTGCCAACTGTTTCTGAGATAAAGGGGGCTGTGCCTTGGCCAACCGGCTGAACCACAAAGAAGAAAGAGCATTCCTTCCCTTCAAGAAGCTTCTGCATCAGCTACAAGAGTTAATTTCTGCCCTACTGAGATCTAGAGGTTGTATTTTCACAGAGGTGCCATGACATCATGATTTCCAGGAAGTCTATACTCTTACGCTAAAACTTTTTATTTAGCAAGAAATAATTTTTAATAGTAAGATGTGAATCAGGCATCATCTGACTTGAAACATCTTTTTTGATTTGCATTGGTGAACCAATCTGATACCAATTCAAGTGGGATGACATTAAAGCCATTTCTATACATCTCCCAATAGATCCGTCTGGTTAGATTTCAAGACACAAATCACTTTTGAATCAAATCTTTAAATCAGTATTTGCAAACTCTTTATATTCACACATCTTATCCGTTGCAGTGAGCAAGGCTAAGCGTTTTGGAACTGCATAAATTTCCTTAGAAACTGTGAGAATAATCCATATTTATTTCCCTGAGTTTAACAGGACCATTGTGGATTCTCTATGACCCAAAGCTGTTAACTAATTGATTGTATTCTATTGATTGATAGAGTGATTGATCAATTGCATTCCTTCTTCCATCCCCCCTTCAACAACCACCCATCAGGTAGGCTGGAACAAGGAGAAAGACGCTTTTCTTGCCACATGAACAGATCAGGGTCTGGGGACTGCCGAACTCCCCAAGGCCACACCTTTCCCTAATGTTGCCTGACTCTAAGTGTGTGTGTGTGTGTGTGTGTGTGTGTGTGTGTCTTTCTCACTCTACTCTCATCTTGCTGGAAAGGCAGGCTTCTGCCACATTTACCAGGGGCGGAAAGAACAGAAAAGTCACACTGCAAAAAGAAAAATGCTTTCTAAAATATATAAACAACACCAAAGGAAAAGCATTTGTCCCTCAAAGAGACAATGCATAATATTATAGCTTCATCATAGCACTTCTACAAGGCCAGGACAAACTCTTTCAGGAAACAGGACTGAATATTTTAGGGTTAACTGAATTGATCCTAGTAAAATGATGTATTTTCATGGATTTGTTTTATTTTCATGGATGAAAAATGTTAGTACTGTTTTCTATGAGTTTTTAATTAATCTTAGAGCTTAGGGAAAAAAGAAACTTTCCTGTATTCATAAACTGGAATACTGACTGTGAGGAGCAGTAGAGGAAAATCACACTTACCCCAAAGTTAGTTGCAGCAAATCGATCAGAAGCAGAGACACTGGTGGTGGCTGTGGTGTGAGCATAAAAAGCATTGATGTTGGCTAGCAAAGTGCTCATAACAGCTGGAACACCAGGGCACATGTATTTGGAAGACAGGCAAGAGAAGTGCCTGAAAGACAAACCAAGGATGGGGCTGCTATCCAGAGGTGCCAGGTATCTCTTAGCAGCAAGACCAAAGGGCTTAAGTGCCCTAGGCCTGTGAAACACAGCTTTCTGTTGGAGCTCTCCGATTTTGTTCTTACTCCCTGCTCTGGAAAACTCTGCCCTGCAGGGCTTTGGATCAAGACCTGCTTATTCTCTGAGTAGAACTTGCCAGAGCAGGGGTCTCCAACCGTGGCAACTTTACAGCTTATGGACTTCAACTCCCAGAAGGCTGCCGCAGGCTGCAGACCCACACTGGGCTCCATGTCTCAGCCCGTATTCCCCAGAGCAGCAGGTCTACCTAAGGCTGCCTTTCAGTCACTGAGCACCCAAGAGAAATCCATTCACAAGCACAGCAGGGGCCAGGATGTGTGTCTCTTTCTCATCTCCGACCAGGCACCTGCATTCAAAGGTCAAACCCTAACAAAGGTTCCCTTTGGGCAAACTGTGTCTGCCTCCTGCAGGCAGCCAATGCCCTTGGTAGAAGCGCTGATTAGGAGGGGCTTGGCTGCACTGTAGAAATTCATTAGTATAACAAGTAAAATAGATTTAAAATGAGAAAGCCTTTACAAAGAGCTTTATCTTTCTCCTGGGCACAGCTAAAAAGGTGTCATCCAGAAGCAGAGCTTCAATACTGAAATAAATTGAATGTGAATACTGAAAGTGATTAAATGAATGTGATGTTGTTAAATATTTTTAGATTTGGTTTAAGTTGGTCTGGAATTTAACAATTGCTGCCAGGTGTTGGTGGCATAAAACTGCAAGAGGAAGACTCGTTCAAAATTAATATTGTAAAGGGCAAAAATTTCAGAACATGTTAAAGACTATTTAAATGATATACCTGATAAAGGAGAAGATGGATGGACTAAAATAGACGATGAAGGACATATCTCAACTTAATTTTTTGTTCAATGTACTGTATAAGGAGTTAAGAGTTTTTGATATTTGGAAGTTAATAATTTGTTAGCATATTTTAGCTTTGCATTTGTGTAAACTATATTATACCCTGTGTATGTTCTGGGAAGTCCAGGGAGGGGGGAGGGGGAGTTGGAGGGGAAGGGATGGGGAGGAGGGGTGGGGGTGAGGGGGGGAGAAAATTAAAAAAAAGGTTTGTACTCTGTACGCATAAAACTTTTTCAATAAAAAAAAATACTGAAATAAAATAATTTGGTGTGTCAAAACCCATTTCTCAAAAGGGAGGCATGCAGACTTCTTTGCCTTGCTGGTCTCCCTGAAATACCAACGATGTGGGCTGTGTGTGGACATCATGAGAACCATCAAGAAACCTCAGCTGTTTCTATTTCATTGTCTTGGAGAAGATGAGAATGATGAACTGGAATTTCAACTGCCTTCTTGTTTGCTTCTAAATGTGAACAGCCACACTCACTCCATAGAAGTATAGAGAGCTCTGTGAATGAGCTGGATAGAGAGGTCTTGCTCAGGCTAGGGAACATTGGCCAATGCATATGGAGGAGCAGGACATCTCCCCTTTCTTTAGCCTTCCCTCTCTGGACATCTGTCAAGTGGATGTTCTCAGCAGAAGCTTCCTCCTGCTCTGTCCAGGTGACAGCATTATGGCCTTGCCACGGTGAGCAGCTGAGAAGGCCTGCCATACCCCTGCAGACTCGATCAGTGAGATACAGCCCCCCTCCCCCATCCCGACAACTTCACACTTTGAATGCTGCCTTTTGCCCTAGCTTGGATAGCATTGTCCTCTGGACTGGGCCACCGGGGATCTGGGATCCTGAAGAGAGGATACTGAACAGTTTGGCCTAAAGGGAGCAGCTGGCGATCACAGGAAAGAGAAATCTCCATTTCCACATCTACAGTGTCCCACTGTGACTGGGCAGGCTATGCGCTCTTCTGCCAGGGGTTTCCAAACCAAGATCAGCCCCTGGTAGAAGCCTAAGGCAGACTTAAAGAGTCAGCTGCTCTCGCTAGAGAGAAGCCTTAGGAAAAACCTGGGGACAATCCACTAAGCCACTGACGATAGGATGCTACTTGCGTCATTGCTTGGTAGATGTTTTCGACTCCGTAGCGCATTGCAAATTCATCAACAATCTCTTGTGCAGCGTCATCAAAGTAGACCTTCCAGGCATCCTCTCCTCTGACTGCTGGGATCTGAACAGTTCCACCTGCTTTCACCTCAGTCAAGTACTGGAAGATGCTCTGAAAGAAACACATTTTTCATTTCAGCTGGAAATTTCAATTTCTGGCTACTATCAGAGAAGATAGAATTAGATTATGCTTAAGTTTTCATCAATCCCTTCTTTTGTTGTTGGGCTAGAAGTGTGATTGGCGCCCTCGATCCTTATCCTGGGCACTTGGGGGAAAGCACTCCAGTTTCCAACCATCCTCGAGACTCCTGCCTATGGCGGCAATAGCACCGCCATTCCAGACAATAGCAATAGCACTTTTCTTATATACCGCTTCATAGTGCTTTACAGCCCTCTCTAAGCAGTTTACAGAGTTCAGCATATTGCCCCCAACAATCTGGGTCCTCATTTTACCGACCTCGGAAGGATGGAAGGCTGAGTCAACCTTGAGCCTAGTGAGATTTGAACAGCTGAACTGCTGAACTAGCAGTCAGCCTGCAATGGCTGCATTTAACCACTGCACCACTTCAGCTCTTAGATGGCTGCAAGGGGCAGAGGGAAGGGCTCCTCTCTTCTGCTCACCCTGGGCTTTGCTGAAGTGCTGCGAGGAGACGGGAAGGGAAGGCTTTGGCCCCTTGGCCTTGCAGTGAGGCTCAGCCATGCCACCTTCAGCCGTTCTCTGCCCCAGCAGTTCTTCATTCTGCTTCCTCCCCCCCATCTCCCCTATAACCTATAACCCACAGAAGAGCCTATAACCCACAGAAGAGCAACCCAACTCATTTCCACCGGCTGCCTCTTCTCCAACACAGGGAAACCTTAATGGCACATGACTGCAAGGGCTCTCTCCATGGAGATGTGCTGAAGGGAAAGCCATTCCTACCACATACCTCATGTAAGCAGGTGTACTGCATGTGATACGGTGCGACCTTCTCTTCTCCTTTGATTTCAACATTGAGTTTCAGCCGAATGGCCCCAGAAACGGCAGATTTATCTGTGCGCTTATCTAGCAAATAAGAAGAAAAGAGACATGTTGGCTATCACAAAGACCAGGAAGGGAAGAAAGAAGAAGGGTCCCCTGAGGCAACCCCCAGGTTCTGGGGTCAGGGGAAAACACGGCTCTCTAGGATTCCAAGAAAAATGTCTGCCTGTATGTTGTGGGTGCTGTGGAAAAAGGGATGGACTCCTTTCAGAGACAGGAATCACCTACCCAGGTTGTACCAGACATCCATTTCCCCACTCAGAGTTCTCACATCGATGATAGTTTGTCCCAAAAAGTCATCCGATTCTTTTTTGAAATGCTGCTTCACTCGTGACTTAATATCATCGTCTTCATCCCAAACTCTGACCTTTATTCGGTCTGTGGAATTGTGGCATTCGCTGCAAAGGAAAGGCAGGGAAAGCTCAGGGACTGGCCAAGAAGCATCCCCTTCCCCTGCTCCCTAGGAGTCTGGACCCCACTTCTTTGCCTTTGTTAAGGAGTCTCCACGGACAGCCAGCCAGCACAACGGTAAACCTAGGCTGATGAAAACACCAACTAGGGCCAGGACAGACAGGCGCTGGGTTTTCAAACTTGCTGGACCAACAGTCCCCCAACTCCCTTCCTCCTGGGGCCAGGGAGGGCAACCCTGCGGAATCTCGGCCAAGAAGCCACATCGCCCCAAGAAGGGCCTGGCATGGCAACTCATTGAGCCCAACCTTTTAAGACACTCGACCCATATCAGGGGGTTTCAAAGGCCCACCCTGACGGGGTGACAAGCAACTACTGCATTTGGAGGCTTCCTGAACGCAGGAAGATTTGGGGGACATGTGGCCAGAGAAAACCAGAGCCAGCCCACTGAGTTTGGAAAGCCTGCAACTGGAATCCTGAAGAGAGAGAGGCTGGGCTGGGCTGGGCTGACAGAAAGCAGAAACTCCCCCTGCCCCACCCACACCAGTCAGAAAGTTTCCTTGCATTTTCTGATACAGATCTGGAGCAATGAATCCAGAGAAGCTAATTGGAGCAAAATGCAAGCATGTTTGGGTTTAACTCTTGATCTCTTAGGGGAAAGAATTTGCCTTTGCTTATTTGTGGAAAGTAATTTATGTCCTGTCTTACCAAAAACATTCAGAGAACAAATCTAGGTCACTGCTTAAATAACTCCATTACTGTGGCTCTTTCCAGCCAGTTATCATTAATTAGCCCCTGGTCTTCCGACAACCACATGTCTTCTTTAGCCCCAAGCATGGCTCTCAAGATGAGGTGGTGAAATTTTCAAGGCTTGAAAAGGAGAAGTGCAAGCAACCGACCTCCGCCCCCACCCCCACACAAAGGAATCCTGGGGACCCTCTGCTGCCTGGATCCTCACAGGTTTCTGTGTTCAAATGCTGGCCTGGACATCAGTCTTGCAAAGTTCTGGGAGAACAGAGTCCTTGCTGACCGACTGCTGTCGTGTCCTGGATCCCTTTGCCTCAGGGGCTCTTTGTGCTGCACCTGCCTCACGGATGCTATCCAAAGGCCAAGCTCCTAAATGGATTTATCCCTCAGAGTGCTGGTGCTGCTCCCTTCTCCCTCCCAGGATTAGCAGCATTTTTGCACAATCAATTGTTCCTGACAATGAATAATTGAAGAAGAAAAGACTGCATTTCTACCATGTCTGGCTGAATAATGTAATTTAGGGGGAGCTTCAGCCAAATGGGGAGGAGTCTCTCACTCTGCTAAGCACACCAGGCAGCATCCTTACTGCTTTAATTCAAGACTTGAACAGGAACCAAATTTATTTACCAATTTTTGAGAAGACAGTTGTGGGGGGTGGGGAGGGCTCAGCTCGCTTTATGAAAGAAGCAACTTGCTCATTTGAGACTCCCGCTCCCCCAACCCCCATGGTTCCTGAGTCCCTCGGGAGTAGGGCGGCATATAAGAAAACCAAAATAAATAAATAAATAAATAAATAAATGGCTCAAGACACCAGAGAAAGAGCTGCTAAAATGAAGCACTCCAATTTTCTGGGAACCCCAGTTTGCCACATGTCTGGTGAGGTCCCTGCAATTCCAAGGGAGGCTTGGGTCTCTCCAGCTTGCTGGCCAGAACCATTAGGCTCTTCTGCTCCTTTCTTGTTTGACCAGAGGGGCTTATTCTGGCTCCCAACCATTCAAAACCCAGGATGCGCCCATCGCCTCAGGTTCAGGCTCTCTTTGGAGACTGCACTGGAGGTAAATGACTCCAGATCTTTTTATGAAAAGGAGCCTGGAGAATCTCCAGCCTTGAGAATTTCAGCTTTTAAAGCCTTTCACCTCCTTGCCTGAACAAGAAGGCAGGCAGTCTGCTTTGTATTCCTGGCATTCAGTTTCAACATACCATACGTTGGACTGAGTTGGCTTTAGTTTTGCTGCATGCAAAGGTGTGTTACCCTGAAATCTCAACCTTCCCACCCCTCTCCTTCAAACAAGGAACTTTTCAGCTCAACCTGCCCTGCATTTCCTCAAAACCTTCTCTGCCTCTCTTTCCTGCCCACCATCATCTACTCTGCCAACCCTGGATTAGAAACAGATATGGCCCTTTGGAAAGGAAGGAATACCAGTTAACATGACATTTTACCAATTCATAGGGTATGGAAGTAATACCAGTTCACAGACCCTGCAGCTGTTTACATTTAGTGATCCATTTCCTTTAATGCACTTTATGGTTATTTATTTATTTATTTATTTATTTATTTATTTATTTATTTATTTATTTATTTATTTATTTATTTATTTATTCATTCATTCATTCATTCATTCATTCATTCATTTATATTTTTGTTTGTTTGTTTGTTTGTTTGTTTGTTTGTTCGTTTGTTTGTGAGATTTATATACCGCCTCACAGTGCAAGCACTCTCTAAGTGGTTTACACCATTAAGCAATGTATATTTACATTGCCCCCAACAATCTGGGTCCTCATTTTACCTACCTCGGAAGGATGGAAGGCTGAGTCAACCTTGAGCCGGTGAGATTTGAACAGCTGACCTGCTGATCACAGTCAGCTAAAGTAGCCTGCAGTACTGCACTCTAACTGCAGCTCATTATGACTCTGCCAGCAGCCTCTTCTGCATCACCCATCTATCACTAAGCTGATTATGACTGAGGTGAGCGGTGGTCCAGGTGAAGGCGCAAGACAGCACGAAGGCACAGCGAAGCACTTGCAGACCATGCTCTGCATGAATAGTTGTTATTCAATTGCAGTAAGATTTCCCTTTTGAATTGGGCTTGGGCCATCCCCACTCGCCCAGCCAGGCTAATGGAACCGGGTGCAGGGGCATGGAGCCTGTGGCTTTGAGGGGGTCCTTCCCTCAGGCCGTGAGATCTGCAGTCCTCGGGAGCTTGCAAAGGAGCACAGGGACACCGGAGACCGTTCAGATCCATTGTAGCTGGCACTACTCCAGTTCCTCACTGGATTCCAGGATTCCTTTGGGCTGCCCCATTTCTGCCATTGCCTTGTTCCTGTCCATTTTTTTTGCCCTGACCTACAAAAGGCTACCATGGAAAGCCTGGACTACTGAAGGCTGTGCTGCATCTACCCAAAGATAGTTTCCATGCAGAACCCCAGAAGGCCGTGAGACAACAGCAAGATGCACGTGCAGGTTCTGCTGATAGAAAATGGTCACCAGAGATGAAATGGCAGGCTGGCAGTGGACACTGCAGGTCTAGCAGAAGAGGTGAGCCCTACAGCCCACTGACGTTGAGACAGATGCTGCAGAGCTGCTACCTGGAAGCAAGCTGTTGCTGCAATCCCTCAGTGCAGAACATGAGGGGACACCCACCCACCCCAGGAGCTTCTTATTGGGAATTCTGGAAGTGTCAAAGGACATGGGAAACAAAAGAGAGTCTGACCAGCTTGCCAGTTTGGATGGTCCTATGCTGTGGGAATGGAGAATATTTCCTTTCCACTTCAATACCCCTCCCCCCACTGGTTTATTTCTGGAGGCCCTTGTACCCAGTATCAACTTTCCACTATGGTTAGAGGAAGTGAAGAAGTGAGTTCTGGAGGGCCACCAATTGTCCTCAAGCTACAGTGAGTAGTAGTCCAAACTGCCCACAGAGATCTTCCTCTTTTCTTGTCACTGAGACACTGGAATCTCATCAACCCCATCATTTGCAAACATGTGGACAACTCAGATTCCTTCCAAAAGATGCTTCCACTTAAACTCCTTTAAGATGTGAGGGTCTGCAGAGCATCAACATCCAAGGCATCAACACTACATTGAATAGATCTGAAGTAGCAATTCCCAGGGTTTAAAAAGAGGTCCACCCCACCATGAATGAAAAGGAGACCAATCAACAAACCGAGCACATCAAGCAGGGTTCCGAATCCATTTTCTTTCACTTTCCTTAGCTGGACGTGGAATAGAAAAGAATCAACATCTTCACTAGGATGCTTCTCTTGCTGGTAACATTTGCCTTTTCCACCAAGCCAGAACTCCCTGACTGCATGAGCTGTCAGCCAATTGAACGCCTGCCATGTGAAGTGATAACTTTTCCCTTGAGAGCTTCAAACGTAGGGCAGACACTCATCTGTTAGAGATGCTCTTATGGCTCCCACACCAAGTACTGGGTAAGCTGGACTGCCTCTAAGATCCATCCCAACTCAATGATTCTATGGGTTGCATATCCAAACACATATGCCGTTAGATTAAAAAAAGGATGAAATAGGGATGAGAGTCGGATCAAAGGTTAAAAAGCTAGACTGACAGAATATTTTTCTCAATACAATAGCCACATTTTCTTTCAAAGCAAACATGGGATTATTTGAAGACCAAGCAGGATCAAAGATACAATTTGCATAATGTAAAATAAATCCATACTTGTATACAGAAAGCTGTAGATTCTAAATCCTTGGCCATTTATTTTAATCTCTCATAGATCATGAATACACAGAGAGATGTTACAGTTAAATGACATCACCATTCCAAATTTAAAGCCCACAATAGTAGCAGAAATAATTATTTTAGAACCAGCGTCTTTTCTCCCACAGCAATCAAAGCTGGTAGAAGAGCCCCTGTCATGTTTCAGCATGTCTCAAAAGGAATCCTTGCTGATTTACAGAGAATCTCACTTTAAACCCTGAAAGTTGAAGCCATTGACTTTCCCACAGTCAACAGACTGCCCCAAGGAACAAAAGTGCCTGCAGAGAATCTGTTTCATCATTTCTGTGCTCTCCTGCCAGCCTGGTAACAATCTTAGCCCAGGAGGGGAAGGAATCCCTGCCCCACCATACTGTGGTGACAAAGCACAGTCTAAGCAACGGGTGGCACAAATCATCTTTCACAACTGCCAGGGCTCAGGCAAGCCACAAGGACACAACATTCTTCAGCTGATCTGGAAGGGAAAAGCAGTTCCTCTCCTCTCAGGAAAGAGATTGGCTGGAAATGTTCATCTTTGCTTAATTTGCACGACTCCCTTTTGAACTAATTCTCTCTCTCTGAGAGAGAGAGAGAGAGAGAGAGAGAGAGAGAGAGAGAGAGAGAGAGAGAGAGAGAGAGAGAGAGAGAGAGAGAGAGACAGAGACAGAGACAGAGACAGAGACAGAGACAGAGACAGAGACAGAGACAGAGACAGAGACAGAGACAGAGACAGAGACAGAGACAGAGACAGAGACAGGAAGGGAGGGAGGGAGGGAGGGAGGGAGGGAGTCAGTGGACTGTTTTTAGAAATCCTTTTCATCAGAAAGAAGTGGATGCCCAGCACTGCCACTGATGGAAGGCAAGCATCACTTGGGAAGCAGGGAGGAAAAAAGGAGGAACCAAGCTCTAGATGATGTGTGTTCACACCACTGCTCAAACCAAATTCAGAGAGCTGGGATTTTCTTTCTTGAGCACTACAGGATACGTCTCTGCCATGCAGAAAGAAAGGAAGGCTTTCTATTGCTCTGGGTTTGTGCTGCAGGCACACAGGAACAACACCCAGGATGGTCTTTCAAGTGCAGCACTGATTCCTCTCCGGATTCTTCAGCAACATTTCAGGGGGGAAACTATCCTGTCACCCCGTCTCTGACTCCACAGTGAATAGGCGCAAGCCCTTCTGCATTTCCTGAGGGACTAAATGAGGTTTCAAATTCCTTCTGTATATTTTATAATTAAAGAGCAACAATTTGGTCAGGGAACTCTCAACATCTTCCACTAATCTCAGCATGATCTGATGGATGTTTATACTGAACAAGCCAAGTTTCCCAATATTCACTGGAGCTTATTCCCGATTAAATTCTCAAAGATGATCTCACCCTTCCATTATTCAACAGGGTATCTTCAGGATGAATACCATGGCTTATTTGCCCCCTTTCTTTCTTCCATGGCTGAGTCTACCTTCCTCTCCAACTAGGAGAACTGCATTCTGAATACCCTCTTTGTTCCCCTGCACCTCCATCCCCACCCCCATGCTCAAAGTTTTAGCTGAATTATTTGGCTGCTTTTAATATTTGTTTATGAATGTGTGCATGTATGTTAATTAAATCAAGCAAATGCTGTCACTTTGTTTTTAAAGGCTGAAAACATGCTGCTACAGGGCGGGCATGGTACGCTGCCAATTTCTGCTGTAACACACAGAAAGGGTTTTCTTTCCCAAAAAAGAAGCTGTTTATGTGAAATGGAGAGGCAGCATATGTTCCCTCAAAGCTTGGTTTCTCAACTCTCCTGCTTTCCCCAATTTCATGACGGTGGGGGGGGGGGGGCAAGCTAACAAAATTAGCTCAGAATATATTGGTGGAAAGAGCAATTCATGGACTTCAAAAGCACCACTGTTTGTGTTATTTGAGATAATTAACAATAATTTGTCTATTTTAGAATGAACAGCCAATGGGGTGGAAACTGTTTTTGGTGCCAGATGGGAGCTCGGAGAGAGCCAGCCAGCCAGCCAAAACTCACCCAGAGTCAGAAAAATACCACCGCCAGCTAAGACAGGGGCAGAATTTCAGGGGATCTAACCGTTGCTCTGAAGCACCTGCAATGGGGGTCCTACTGGGTTGCTGCCCCGGCTGATCTTGAGGCCACCCAGAATGACTGCAGGACAAAACCTCCATCTGCTTCCTAAGGCTTGTCAGACCATGGAGAAATAAGGCTGCAGAGGGTCTCCTCCAGGAGCAGCAGGGAGACACCCCACTATGCCCTCTCTCGTACTGAAACCAAGATGGCCCAAAGTTTCACAAAACCTTTCTGCAGAAACATTCCATGGTCTATTCAGATAAAAAGCAATCTAAAGTACAAACAATCTATACACAACCATCCTGGATAACCACCATACTATTGTGAGATTGCCCTCCTCCTTAAATTAAACTAAAATTGTAGAGATGCTCAGTGGCTGGTAGAGCTAGCAATGTTGCAGGTGACACTATGGCTATATGTTTCACAATTGCATTGTATGTCTAATAAAGAAGAAAAATAATCAGCATCAAATGAACTGTGTTTCTAGTCTACCAAAAGTTGACCATTTCCTTGGCCAGAAAATGAAAATATGGAAGAGGCAGAAGAATCTACCTTCCCATCCTCCAAAATTAGAATGTGCACAGCTCCTTGATTATTCCATAATGCAAATGCATGAACTTTGAAGAATAAGAAACAATATTTTGGCTGTAACTAAGCTGAATGAGAAAGTCCAAGGCTTTTTGTACAGCCCAAATGATAAAACATGCAATTATGGTAGCAAACAAGAATGCAGAAACCCCTTAGTTTTAGTACTTACAAATAAAACTTTTCATCCCATGTTGGATTCAAGTTTCCAAAGATAGTCCTTGTTCTCCTTTTCGTTTTGCCAATTTGCACAGTAACATATGGATCACTGGAGCCAGTTTTGTCTTTTGCTTGCAAGCCTTGGGCACAAAGCACTGTGAGAACAAGACAGAGAAATAGCTGAATCCAACTGGCACATCAGGATTGGCCCCAATCTAGTATGCTCCTGCATGCAATGGGGGGAGCACAAGCTTTGCGTCCCAAAGGTCCCAGACCCTCTGCCTGGTCAATCTCACTAGGGAAAAGTCAAGCAATAGACAGAGACCGTCTGATGGAGACCCCGGAGCAGCTGCCTGGTCAAAGAGACCAGCTGAAAGTCAGTGAGAGAAGGCAGAGGTCAGAACAAGAGAAGAGGTCAAGTACAGAGCTTGGTGTCAGCCCCACGGCTACCCCTCTGTCTTGCCCACCTAGAAGACAGAAAGATGTTCTGGAGAAAGGAGAGGGGAGGAAGGAAGCCCCCCCCCCCCCAAGCCACTGATAAGCCAGCTTGGTAAATCACTTGGTAGCTGCAACAAAGGAGGAGGCTTTGAGTCCCATAAAATTTGAGAACTGCAGATTGCTTGGTCTCCTTCTTCCTCTTCCTTTTTTGTGTCTTTTGACCCCAAGGAGGGCAGAGCTCCCCTCTTCTTACTGAGGGAAAGCAAGGAGATTCGATTGGGATCTCCACTAAGAGCTGGGAAGGTCCTAACCGAGCCAGAAGAAACCAAAGGTTGGGTTCCAAAGAAGGGAGCTGCTCTTTTGACTTGGAGAAGCTTATTTATTGTGGTCTTGGGTCTAGATCTGCATCAGCTGGATTTCTATGACCATGAACATTTTGGTTTGGTTTTCTTTTTATCCTTGGTGGAAACTGCCTGTGCAGGAAGAAATATATCCTATATGCATCAAGCATATGATAGAAAAAAATATGGGCCTGGCTATAAAAACAATTTAGAAAACTCAGAGAAGCAGATAAATTTTAGACTCAAAATGGACAATATAGCCTGAAACCAGCAAAGCAGATGCTGAAGCTGGGGAATCTCAGGTACAAGAAAAGGAATTGTGCCTCTCCACCCACATCCCACCAGTCCAGCTCCCTCCAGCTGGGGTGGATTATTACCAACAGAAAGCCTTGAGTTGGAAATCCCTCCCTTGCCCCTAAGGAAGGTGGGATAAGTCAAAGCTATAGGATGTTTTCTGCCTCTCGTGTCCCAGTAAATCTTTCAAATATCTCACTCTCAGGAGGTAATGATTGATACATCCTTTCAAAATGTATGGGACACTTGTAAAGCCTATACGAGAGGATTGGTTATGACATACTGTGGAAAACAGAAAAAACAAAGGAAACAAAAACAAAAAGAATTAGAAGAGGAGTATAGAAAATTGGAGAGAGGACTACAGAAATGACCACAAAATAAGAAACTCAAAAATCAAATGGACCTACAGAAACATAAAATAAACATGATTGAAAATGAAGAAGTCGCACAGAAAATAAAACAGACAAAACAAAACTTTTTTGAAAACGCAAATAAGATTGAAATGGGGAAGAAACAACCCTGAATTAAATAAAGCATTAAGGAAAATATGAGAAATGTATATATAAAATAAGAATGGAATGTAAAGAAAAATGAAATGAGAAGGAATCTATAAATATGTGTATTGTCTGTGTGGAAATAATAAAAAACTTTTTTTGGGGAGGGGAGGAGGAAATGGCATGTTTTGCCCTGGAGCAAAGCACAAATTCCAGATCCCATTTCTCCAATTTGCAAGCCCCACTGAAAACTCTCCCATTGCAGATATCAGAATTTATGCTAGCTAGTGTGTGCTTATGCCGCTATAAATATAAATACTTGTCAGCTGCTTCTTCCATCACAATTCATAACAAAGCAAATTGCTCAGCCAGCAGCAAGCTGAGGCCACTGAAAGCTAGAGCTGCATCCCAGCCACACCTGTCTCTCCCTTCCTCTCAATTTCTAATATTAATTTTGCCTGTATTATTTACAGCATCCAGACAGCTGCAGGGTAGCCGCATTTTGAAGAGTCCCTGGTAGGACAGTGAGCTGATCGGATGCCTGCTCAGAGAAGTGTTGGCTCACCATGTCCCACTGCCCCGAGCTCCGCTTGAACTTGGAAGATCAGGACTGGTTTAAACTGTTCAACGAACAGTCATATCTGGAGCAGGAAGGGAGCCCCGTGAACAGCAGCTAAAAGAGACTCCCCAGCTAAGGAGATGAGACCAGGCCGGGCAGGTTTTTCATTTTTTATTTTGCTGGCTCAAGGTCTGCTCTTTCCCGTTATGTCCTGGAGGAAAAGTGCCACTTCCTATCAAGATCATAATTTCATCCAAGCACAGCCAAGACCCTGCAGCCTAAACAGTCTGTGATGGAATGGAATGTTGCAATGACCTTGGCAGAGCGGGCACAAAATGGCCAGATAAGAGGGAGAGCAGCCCGCAGCTGCACAGTGGGCCAAGCAAGAAGTTCCCAAGGGATTCTCTCTTACGTTCTCAGGCTGTAAAGGTGACGACAAGAGAATGGTACCTCCAGACTTGCAAAATTCTGTCAATGTAGATTTACAACAAAGTAGAATTCACTTATCTGGCTGTGTTTCCTGTCTGGTAAGGCTTTCTCTTTTCAGGGTCTGTTTCTTCTTACCAAGTCCTGGAGCTTGGCCAGAATAAGGGACAGTTCATCTCTAGGGCTCATTTCCTCCCCTGTCTACAAAATTCTCCCCCTGCCAGATGAAAGGCTCCATGGCAATTAGCTGACTCTCTGGTTTGTGCAGAGCATCTCTTCTCTTACTGTGTGCTTTGGTGTTACTACTGAAAAGTTATCCCTGGTTGGACAGCCATTGCTTTGGGGTGGGCCTCTGAGATAGATCCCTTCCAATGCTAGGATTCCATGGACCAAAAGAAGCAAAATCTTCTGTAAATTCAAGAAAGAGACAGCTTTCCCTCCTCCCAGTTTTGGCTGTGAGACCCTCCTGGGCCTTACCCATCTTCCTGCCAGATTCATCCATCCCACAACCAAAATTCATTACACTCTACTCGAGCCTCTGCCTATAATTGTCGTTACTATGGCATCATAATAAGAGTATGTCCATTTCCACAGTATTCTTTTGTGTAAAGCTCTGGATACATTCCTGCTGTAGATTCTTATGTGCTTAATTAAGGACTGGATTTGCATAGTTCCACAACTGAGCAATAAAACAGGTTTGCATAAATAAATAAATCAACCAGCTATTAACTATCTGCCAATTAATACGGTTATGCAGAATGATAATAACTATAAGGTTAATATGGTCTCTGCAGAAGAGACATATCCCGCATAACTTATAATGTCATACACATTATAACATTATAACATAATGTCTTACACATTGGCAAAAAAAATCAGAATACAAAATACAAACTTGGAGGAAACGAACTTGTAGATGACCCTCACTCTGTCAAAGACCTTGGAGTACTCATATCCAATGACCTAAGTGCTAGAGCCCATTGTAACAACATTGCCAAAAAGGCACTAAGAGTTGTTAATCTAATCTTGCGTAGCTTCTTCTCTGGCAACATTACATTACTAACCAGAGCATACAAAACATTTGTTAGACCAATTCTGGAATACAGCTCACCTGTCTGGAACCCGCACTGCATATCAGACATAAATACAATCGAGAGAGTCCAGAAATATTTCACAAGAAGAGTCCTTCACTCCTCCACTCACAACAAAATACCTTATTCCACCAGACTTGAAATACTGGGATTAGACAATTTACAACTACGTCGCCTCCGATCTGATCTAAATGTAGTTCATAAAATCATATACCAAAATGTCCTTCCTGTTAATGACTACTTCAGCTTCAACCGTAACAATACACGAGCACGTAATAGATTCAAACTAAATGTAAAACGCTCCAAACTCGACTGCAGAAAATATGACTTCAGCAACAGAGTGATCAATGCCTGGAATGCACTACCTGACTCTGTGGTTTCTTCCCCAAACCCCAAAAACTTTAACCTTAGACTGACTACAGTCGACCTCTCCTCGTTTCAAAGAGGTCTGTAAGGGGCGTGCATAAGCGCACCAGCGTGCCTACCGTCCCTGTCCTACTGTCCAATTGTCCTCTTTTATCGTTACTTTTTACTTATGTTTATACAAATTACTACTATACATGTTTGACAAATAAATAAATAAATAACTTACATTCAGTTTCAGACAATGGAGCATTTCTTCCCATAAAGTAAAATTACAGATAATAAGATATTATGAAAGGTGGAATATACAGTAAATGCCATAATGAAAAGAGAAGATAATTAGATTTAGCACAAGTTTTCCTGCCAGAGGTCGTGATAGCAAACTTGAATTATGGGATGTCAGAGTAGGGAACCGACAGCAAGGGGAGATTCAGCCAAAGCCCCTGGAGTATTTCCATTCTCCCCTGTGAGCCTGGGGCTGCATAAACAAATCTCTAAGCAGCCAATTTATTTATCTGCTAGAAAGGGATGAAAGTTGTTATTTCACATGAGCTGGAAAGGACCAAAGAGGACATCTGACCCATCTCCTGGGCCAGGGGAGGAATCCATTAACCTCTGCCCAATGGGGGGTGCTTCCAGTCCAAGTGAGCACCTCCAGGGAAGGGAATCTCCCTCCGCTCTGGGCAGACTGATCCGCTACTCAACCCCATCAAAGGACTTCCTGGTCTCAGCCAAGACACAAAAGATAAGCTCAGCTGGAGCCAACTTAACCTCCTCATGAAATCCAATAGAACAGCCTTTTCTCATAATGCCACACTGTTTTGTTTTCATTCACAAGCCACAAGGTAGTTTGCTGGACAAAAAAGACATAAAAGGAGATAAAAGCTGGGAAACTATCACACCTGTGATCGTTATTTTTGCTGACCACTTGGAGGTGCCATCCAGGACACTCTGTTTGGCCGCCTTTGTGTGCTTTGAGAATTCTTCCTTTGAAACCTGGAACACCTCCCGGATCAGGTGAAAGACCTCTGGTCTGTTTTTCTCCCGAATTGTCATCTGCTCCTTCATGGCTGTAATGATGCTCTGGGTCTTATCTTCAGCCCCGTGCTTTGAGCTCTTCTCTGCTGCCCCTGAGGGAATACGATAATAATAATAATAATATTACATGCAATAATTCATTGATCCAATCATTAGGAAGGGTTCCTGAAACCTCAGAAACAGGTCCTCTGACCCATCCCCTCCTTGGATTTTAGCGGGCTGGTTCCTTGGATAACAAATACGGCAAATATCCCTGGGAAATGCTATTATTGCATGCTGATGCCAAGGCGCCCCAACAAAAATCCAAATGGAAGAACTTTAAAGCCCCTGTTTTGGCTTGACCACACGTTGGGGGGGGGAGCACTAAGGCCTGCCTTTACTGAGGCAGAGGAGTCCATGACATCTACTGGGCTTTGACTTGATCTAAGTTGATCCTGCAGGAAGCGATGGCCGTAAACATCGGGGGGGGGGGGGGAATTCAAGGTGGAGGGTGCCTAACCCACCAAACCACAAAGGAGGTGACCTTTTGCTGACTTTCCTGGGCTAATCCAGCTGGTGGGTCAATTGTTTCATGAACAAGACAATCAGCAAAGTGAGTAAATCCTGGAGCTGGTAGAGGCAGCGGTGAAGGGCCAGTGGCCCACAGTATCAGTCAACCCTAACAAAGGCTGTCTGTGGCCTCTTTTCCCACCCCAGAATGCCCACAGAGGCAGCCCCCCCACTAGAAAGAAAGGGGGGTCACCAAAGACTCACTCTGAAGGCAGTCGGCATTGAGGAGGTCTTGGCACTTCTCGTGGCATTTCACTCCACACTCACTGCATCTCATTCCCTGCCGGGCAATGCCCCAGAGCAGCCCTTCGCACTCGTAGCAATAGGTGGGGGCTGTGGCCGTCCACACTTCAAAGTAATGTGGAGTGGTCAAGGACATGGGGTAGATGAGCGCCTGCAGAGTCTTGTTGAAAACGTGCAGTTTCTGTGGGAAGAACACAACCATCAGGGGATGCGAGAGAGGAAGGATGTGCCTCCCTCTCCGTAGGAGAGAAAACGGCCACAGAGTGCAGAGGCAGCCATTCCCAATTGGTTGTTACTGATTTAATTAATTTGCCCTGCTCTTGCCCATTCTTTTGAGTGTGACTTCAGCCAGCTGTACATACATGTGCGCGCAACCACCACCACCACCACCACAATGTGTTACAATTCTTTATTGGCCAAGTGTAATTGGACACACAAGGACTTTGTCCCCAGTGCATAAGCACACTTTTATAGCAGAAAGGGGAATCTAGGAATCATTTCAGCCAAAAGTGGTTTCCACATGGTGGCAGGGCAAGGAAGCTGGGCACAGCACTGGTGTTGGGTTGATTTTCCACCTGCCCTTCCTTTTGAGGAGGGGGGGGGATTTTCTTCAGTCCCAAGGCCAGCTTCTTTTCACCACTATGCGGTAAGACAGGTCTCCCACCCAAAGCACAGCACTGGTGGAGGCCTCAGAAAGAGGCTCCTTTCTTGCTCTTACCATCTCGTTATTCAGGGATGTCCGGACAAGTATGGCCAGTGAGACCCCCGGCTTTCGGGCAGCCAGCGTCTGTTAAAGGCAAAAGACACAGACAGGAAAAAGTGGCAGGAAAAGAACGAAACAGCAGCCTAGAACAAAAGCAGATGGCTGCTCTCAAAATCCTGTCCAAAGTTTGTTATGGTCCCTGAGCTCTGGATCACACAGAAGGTCCCGCCAGGAATATTGGGCAAGAGTCCTCAGAAAGGCTGCCTCGCGCCCCTCTCTTTACCACCTCAAAATCCCAGGACAAGTCTGAAAATTTTTGAAGCCAAAGTGCAGTGGAAACTCGGTTGCTCCTATGAACCCAGGCAGAAGTGTTTGTTTCAGCCGACTTGGGCCTGACAGGTTCCACACCTAGATGCAACGCTTAGCCCAGGCCCAGCTAGCAATCAGAACCAAAGGCCTGCTATCCTGTCCTCTCTGGCCTTTGCCTGGGATGGCATCTCCCTGGAGGACTGGTGCCCTGCTCAGCTGCTCATCCCCTGAAGCAGCTTTCCAGCAACCAGGGTAACGGTTGAAAAGTACCAAAGAGACACTTCCAAACTTCCTGCCTCATGAAACATAACCACTAATACAGAAACAAAACTGTAAAGCAGCAGGAAACCCACCATTTTTGAGAAACATTGACATTGA
Source organism: Diadophis punctatus similis (assembly GCA_023053685.1). Lineage (NCBI taxonomy): Eukaryota > Metazoa > Chordata > Lepidosauria > Squamata > Dipsadidae > Diadophis > Diadophis punctatus. The sequence goes on from JALIGW010000012.1 coordinate 21,936,571, forward strand.
ATCCTTTAAACATTATTTTAGTACCTTTCACAGATATTAAGTCACTTCACATCTTTATAAAATCTGTGATGTATAATTTGAATACTGGAGCTCATAAGTATGATGAATACTGGAGTATGTTTAGTACAAAAGATTGAAAATATATTTTATTCGGACAATAGATATAAATATTAAATCAATTTCATTTAAAATGTTCAGGTTTTATTACAAATGGATAACAAGGTGCTGACAAAACATATCAGGTAGCATTTGTTTTACTTTTATTATTGACAGAAGGAGAAACTAGAACAGTTAATATCGAAAACAAATAATCAGTGTTGTGTGGGCCTTTTTCTCCACATTGTTGATTCAGAAAGGATCGATTTGCAGGAAACACTTTGGGAAACGTGAGAGAAGGAGAAGCAAGACCAAGAATGCTCTTGACTCTGTCTGATGGCAGCTCTCTCAGAGGCTGCTCCCTAACACCCATTTCTGTTTCACATCTTCAAGAACAGCCATATTACCCATGACACTGACAACAGGAGTGTTCACACCTCTCCTTTTCAAATTGCAATGCAGGGTCAAACTATGAGAATAACAATCAATTTGACTGACGGCATTCATGAATCTCAATACCCTGGAAGCTCTCCATTGTAAAACAATTCCTTGTCAGTGGCCAAATGGATACCAGGTTCACCTCCCATCTCTGTAAACTTATCTCAAACCTGGGATGACCAGTCTCTGAATTCTTCAGCATTAACCGCAGAAAACCAGTGACACACTGTCAACTTGCCAGCTTTAATAAATTATTGTTGTGTTCTTAGCTGAGTGTTCTATCACACATGATTAACTCCACACATAATTATGAGGTGAAGTAAGAACAAATCACTGGCATGTTGTTGTTTGATTTACTTCATTATTGCAGCAATCTGGTTAATAAATTAATCTCACAAGCTTTTCTTTCCAAATTCTTGCCAATTTAGCTGGTTTGTGGTGCTAACTCATAATGAATTCCCCTTGCTAACGATTAATTATGAATATTTCTGTTTGCTTGTCACCTTCCATTTCTCAGCCAAGGACAGAGCCAAGACAGCAGAACACAAAGGTGGGAAAATGACTCCAAAATATGACTGAAAACTACAACAGAGGCTAGGAGGGGTTAGGCGATGTGTACATCAATGCACACTGGAAAGAAAATGAAGGAAAAACTTTCCCTCAGGAAGACAAATATGACATGGCAGGCAGTGCTGAAACTCAGTGGGATAATGTCTGTGACTGGCACAGAGCACTGAAAGTCTCCAGTTTGTTCAAAAGGAACAGCAGAAAAACAGAGAGATTGCACCCCATAAAAATAAAATATACACTTGCATAGAATTACAGAATTCATGTTGAAAGTATTTCGGCAAGAATAAAAGGAGAGGAAAAAAGTGACATTATTGAGAGTTTATTGCTGATCATCTGCGCATCTTTCTGCCTCAGAAAATCTGATCAGATTTTCAATAGGGGCATTTCAAATTATCTTGACATCTGCTGGGAATTTTACTCTACCAACAGTCAAGGATCCAACAAATCCTTATCTTCTCTCACTGGCAACTTAATTTATCAGAAGATGTATCAATCTCTTAAGACTTAACTCATTACAACAGCTATGTTCAAGTCTCTTTGCAAAAACTCTGCAAAAAGCCATATACGTTTACATGGGAGCACTCCATCCTGATCAAGCAGGCATATAAATTAAATAAACTGTTTACAAAGCCAACCATTTTTGGGCTTGGATTATGATGAATAATAATCACCTCTCTGACAAGGGAAAAGTGTGGCTCCCAATCAGTAGTGGGTTCTAAAACCCTTTACTACCGGTTCATGCGCGCGCGTGCAAAAGCTTCTGCGCATGCACAGAAGCGTCCCGGGTGGGTGGGCAGAGCCTCCCGCCACCGGCGCTATCGGTTCTAAGAATCGGTTCGAACCGGGAGCAACCCACCGCTGCTCCCAATCCTGCTCCTCCACCTTGAATATTGCACCAAGTTGGCACCACTTTGCTGCTGCTTACCTGGTCACTGCAAGGAGTTAACAGGAAAGTCATGGGTCTTCGTGATTAATGGTCTACCAAGACTAGTGGTGAAGGAGAACCCACTTTTGCCCAAGCACAGACAGGCTAAGAACTGAGGCTGGTCACCCATGGGGATTGAAATACAAAGACCATCATCCAAAGCTTCCCAAAGGTGTCTCAGCACATTTTCCCCTGCCTTTCTACAACGGCTGTGCCCAGGAGGGATGGCAGAAGGTTGGCAGTCTGGCCTTTTAGCATGCCCTCTCCCACAAGCAGGAGGGCTTCCTGCCCCAGGGAGCTACACAGGGCAGCTCTGAATCCCTCTGGCTGTAAGAGGCTGTGAAGGGGAGGAAAGGCAAGCTGGCTAGCAAGCACTCCACCCCGACTGCCTCCAAGGCAACTCCGTTGTCCACTCTGGCCTGGCCAGGTTTCACATCCTTCCCAAGTATACCATTCGTGGGAAATGGGCAAATCGAGCTCTGGATTTCTACAGAGTCTTCAGTCTCCCAGGGGAAAGTCAGCTGATCTTCTAAGAACGTCTTACATAGGCACAAGTTGCTCAGAATTGAAAGCCATTTATCTTTTACTTTAATAATGAATAATAAATATTTTTCCTCATAACACACCCATCTGCTTACGTCAAAAAACCTAGACCATAAAATGGTTTCTTATCATGGCAAGGAGTAAATATAACAAGATGGCCCGGAAAACGGGGAAAGATGCCATTTTCTTTAGCAGCATTAACTTCATGGGAAGCTTGCTAACCTTAAGCAAAATGTTTGGAGACCACCAGCAGCCCTCTCTGTTGAGGGGAATTATGTTGTCTGCCCCCCTTGCAAAATTAAATTTTCATAACCCTGTCTGCTGTCCCCCGTCCCCTTCCCCCATGTTCGGAAAACCTTGAAAGGATCAGGCGGAAAATCCCCTGCAATTTCTGTGGAAACCCAGTCCAATAAGCTCATCAGTTTGTTCATTCAACATGACTCCAACAAGCAAGGCTGATACCAACAAGAAGCGAGTGTTTGTCAATTGTGACTGGCTATCTCTTTTTTTGAAGTCCTGAGTCACAGATCTTATTCTGTCACCCTGAACATTGATCAGACCCCCTACCCAATTTAATATCATCCACAGCTCTGATGAGCAGCTCACCAGTCATTGCTTCAAATGATCCTGCCCCTAAAACAGATCCCTGCAGACTCCCACAATCATTGCTGTGTCCGCTTTAGCTGCAGCTAACTCAGCGGGAGAGAAGCCCACCCTGATCCAGCAGGCCAGGAGCTCCACAAGGACCCCTGCAAGAATGAAGGCTGATCTCTGAGATGCACCTGAAACCAGTGGCCTTCTGGGTGGACTTAAGCTGTTTTGGGGGCTGAGACAAATCATTTTTAAGGCAGATTTTAACATCTTAAATTCAATTTGACATCAAAGCATTATTGCGGAAAATGTCTAATTTGCAATGAACAGCTCCCCTGGGGTAGAACCTTTTGAGAAATGCCATACATGAATACACCAAGCAATAAATCCACTTACCATTGCCTGGAAAATCCAGCATTGATGAGAAAGAATTAGGAAAAACATTAATAGTCAGATGTTGTAAGGACAATGACATGCAATGATTAATATTTCTACAGCCATCAAGGCTGCAGAGATACCACAGCTGAATCCTGCCTTATTTTCACACCTTGAAAGCATTCAAATGGGTAACTGAACTGATCCACAATGTATAAGAAATCTCTTAGCTATCTCATATTTTTCTCTGTGAGCACCACTTAAATTCAGCGAACATAATGTTTTAAGCTAAAATAGTCTCTAACCGAAAAAGATGGATAATATTTTTTTAAAAATTGGGAGATATTGATCAAGAAGGTAAAATCCAAATTTTTCAAAAATTGAAATAAATTACAGGTAGGCCTTGACTGACATTCATTTTTTTAATGACAGATCAAAATTCACAATGACCTCCGAAAAGTCTCTTACAAGTTACTGTACATTTGCACTTACAACTGTCGCAAACTGATTACAATTTGGGTGCTTGGCAACGGCTTGAATTTACGCTCAGTTGCCGCGTTCTGCGGTCACATGATCACAATTTGCAATATTTTTGCTGGCAAAAATCGCCATCAGGGAAGCTGGATCTGCTTCATGAATGCAGCTTATAGACTTACGACTATTGTAAAAATGGTCATACAATCAAGTCCTTTCATGTAGTGACTTATGACCATAATGACTTATGACAGACATTCCCATCTCCATGTGGTCCTTAGTCAAGGGCTACCTGTACTTCTGCAGCCACCTATCGTAACCAACCACAAAACCCAGAGGCCTATGCATGTCTTTAACTAAACATGTGAGAATAATGAATTGAACAGTACAATTGAGCGCAGTACAAAAAAACCCGAAAAAATTCAAAACAAAAAACAAAACACCGAAAACAAAATGGCGACCACATGCACAGTGCCAGAAACTCAGCTTCAAAAAAATTCAAAAAAAAGATGGCAGCGCCCACAGACCAGCACTGACCGATCCGCAGCTAACTCAGCGGGAGAGAAGCCCACCCTGATCCAGAAGGCCAGGAGCTCCACGTGGACCCCTGCGGTCACCAGCAGGTCACTACTGGTTTGGGCGAACCGGTCCGAACCAGGAGGAACCCACCCCTGAATCCGCCAGTCCCAGCCTGGCTGGGATTGCAGCTCTTGCCGCTGACTGTTCCCAAAGAATCAGTGGGACAGAGCTGAGGCCAAGACTTGCTGGCCCTGCTGCTAGAAACAGGCTCCCTGTTCCCAGAGCCCAGCTCCTCTCGCTAGTTGGGTTCCATGGTGAGCAGAGAACAGCCGCACTTAGTTGAAGCAAGGCAGACTGGGCATTATGCACAGCATTACTGCATTAGTGTGATAACCAGTAACTCACCACATCTCGGATGACAGGGAATGTGTTCTTCCGTCGCAGGTCTGGCATGCTATCGATCCCGTACAGAGCACTCCCAGGGCTGAAAATGTGAGAAAGTGGGGTGGATGCATGGAACATACCAAGATGCATGGCTTATATGGAAGAAAACCACATCAGTGTTAAAAGTCATAGACTCCTACAGTCCCCTGAGACCTTTTGGGAAACCTTTAAAAAAAACCAGAGCTTTTGGAATAAGAATACCTTGGCCTTTTGTGCTCAAAAGGCCCACAATGAAAGTTCATACACTATTGGTTTTATGCTTCTTCCAAAGTGGTTCTGCCCAGTGGTGGGTTGCTACCGGTTCACCCCGGATCGGACGAACTGGTAGCGGCGACGGCGGGAGGCTCCGCCTACCCGCCCGGATGTCATCACAGACGATCTGCACATGAGCGAAGCGAGCACACGCGCACGTTCAGAGTTCTGAACTGGTAGCGAAGGTAAGTGAAACCCACTACTGGTTCTGCCAATGAGCTATTCAACCTCTTCCATATTCATTTTCCCAGGAAAACTGGGTGGTACTTTCTTTTGCACCCAATTAGAGGCTGAAGGAGAGACATTGCTGTAGATTTGATATTGCTCTCCACAGTGTAATGGAAGATGATGATGATGATGATGATGATGATGATGATGATGATGATGATGGTACTTGGAATAGCTTCCATTCTGCAACAATATCTGTAACACCATCAAACATCCAGATTTGCCTATCCCAGGTCCTTGGTAAGGACTCAATAGATAGACAAAAATGCCAAACCCAATCTGAACATCTGGCTGACTATGCGATGATTAATAATATTATCAACATCTGCCTATCCCAAGTCCTTGGGAAGGACTCGATAATGCTAAATCCCATCTAAACAACTGGCTGATTGTGTGATGAGGAATAATAAAAACCTCTATAAACAGAAAAGAAATGACCGCCAGACAGAGATCAGAGAGGAGTAATGAAATGACCAGACACACACACATACTCCGTGCATATCACAAAACTCTTCCAAAATTTTGAAACCAATGGAGGACCTCAAAGCTGATAAAAGCAGACTTCAACTGATTAGAAACCTAGAACAGCCTGAATAGTAAGGAGAAGGTTGTGTTGTCATCATCAGCAGGACCAGCAGGCAATGGATCTCTTCTGGCACTTCAGTTGGAGATGTCATGTCAAAGAAAAACTGGAAATGGAGTCTAGTTAACTGGTGGCAACTCTGACAATATTTCAGACAACTGACAGCATAGCTGGAGCAAGGAGATTCAGAGGAATGGTCAGATCTCCAGCGGCTACATGTAGGATAAACTTTTAGGGAGACAAAGTTTCCTCCAAAGAACATTAACATCTTCAAGGGCAGCTTTTTCAGGCAGGGAAGGTGTAGGTACTTACCCAGAAAAAGCTTGGATGGCAAGTTTGGAAGCTTCCAAGGAACGTTCGCTGACAGTAAGAGCCTTGAAAGAAAAGAAGGGACAGCTCAGCTTCTCAGCAAGTGCTGGCAGGTAGCAAGCAGAGAGGGGCCATATACAGAACAACACTGAGGACGGAAACACGAATGCGAAGCAGGGCCAGCTCCACCACGCCAAAGCTAAGATCCATCTTGTTTGAAAAGACAACAGAGCAACATTCAGCCTTGAGGAGGAAATCTGGCTTGTGCACCCCACCCCTGCAGGTGGTTTCCCTTTAAACCCTGGAGTACAAGCGGCAGTTGGTCAGTGGGCGTGCTGGTCCCAGGGTGCAAAACGGGAAACCTGGGTTTGGCAAGAGCAGATCCCTAAGCTGGCACAACTCATGAGTCAGAAAACCACAACAGTGAGGACTCGGTCTGCATGTCAATGGGAGGCATCTGGACACATCAACGGAGAAAGAGGAAGACAGAAGCATGGAAAGCTGGGGGGGGGGCATGCGCATCTCACAACTCAAATTAAAAAGACCAAACAGGTCGACTGAGCCACAACCACACGCCCACAAAAGACAGCACCCTTTAAGGAAAGATGCAAATTTGGAACCTTTTCATCCACAGAACTGCTATCTGAAAAAGAATTGGGAAGAGGGGAATAAAAATTAGACACAACGTCTCCAAGAAATGTGCATAGTGAACATTGCAGTCCTACCTAGAGCCTGGCCAGGAGGCTCCTGAGCTTTATACTCAGATGCTAAACAAAGGTTGGGACCTCCTTTCCCCCTTCCTTCTGCCTGATAGGGAAAGTTACAGCTGGCACCTGAAGAGCTAGCATATTAGACCTCTTTCTCACGCTGGTTCCATTCTTTAGGAAGCCTGATGAGAAAATGTTGGGTGTGCATTAGGACTTTCAGGTGTGACAAGAACCCTCAGGCCATGAAGCAACTCATCCAAGGGGGTCTTCATCTTTATGAAGGGATCCCATAAAGCCCTGCTCAGAAGTAGGAGCTCTTTCTGCTGACTTGGATGCCAGCCTGGCAAAGTGGCTCACAGTCCAGAAAGCTCCTTCTCAGTGCAGCATCATGGGCTGCCTAATCATAGCATGAATCTGTGGATTAAGGCAGTGAAAGCCCCTCCTGGAATGCAAAGCCTGAGAGAAAGCAACCTCCCTGACCCACAGGCTGAAGGAGGCATGCTGGGAAACTCTGCCCACCTCATATATTCCAGGGAAGCCACCATCAAGTCAAGATTTCCTTCTCAGATGCCCCTGACATCCTCCCTGCAGTCCTGGCTCTGGATGGAAAGCCTTCCAAACATTTTGCCCCAGTGCGCTCAACGGTGTTCAGAGGGTGAACTGAGAGCCATCACTTTGTAAGGGGCCACAGAGGGGAGGATGGCCCTTTATTTCAAATCTAAAGAAAAGGAGTTCCTCCCCCCCCCACCCATGTGAAGAAGGAATTACAGAACTGCAAGGGAAACATAAAAATAAAAAAATGGTTGATCTCTGTGACTAACAGTAAAAGCAGCCAGGCTTTGGCATGACTCTCCTTGACACCATAGAGTCTAACGAAGGACAGTAATTAATACAGGAGCCTTTCTTTTCTTGTAAATCAGAAACAAGTATTGTGTCTTTTTCTTGGCCAGAAAAACAAATCTACTCAATTTTGATCGCTCAATTAAACAGGGGAAGCCAGAGTGAAACAAGGCAGAATGTAATAATTTTCCCTGTGAACGCAGTGGATCCTTCAGCAAATGTCTTGTTATGAATGATGCTGCATTTATCAAATCTTTTGCGGCCATAGGAATTAAAGCTTCCTCTATCCAGACATCTAGTGAGCTATAAATTATGCATTTTAACCAAGGGTGTATCCCAAAAAGACACCAACCAGGAAGACTTCTGTGAAAAGAGCTAGTAGCTTGGAACTAGTGACAGGGTGAAGATGCCCGGGGGATGGTGCTGAAATCAGCTGCTCTCTTCCCAGCCTGCTTGTCCTTGCCAGCCAGCTCTCCACACTGCCCTTGTCTCACGCTGTCCACCTTGTAAATAAGGGACCATCTTGGTCAGAAGATGCAGCGAGCATTGCAGGGGCCCAGAGAGGTATGGAATCCCGTCCAGACAATTCCTGTGACCTCAGGAACCCAAGCGGGGAGAAGGAAAGACCCACTCATCAACTCCCTGGATTTGTCTGCCCAGACAGCTGTTGCCACAGCCCCAGGATGGTGGCACTAAATTATTCTAAAGTCATTACTCCAATGCAGAGTTTGCCTGGAGGATATTATCTTACTAGCAGCAGGCAAAAGTATCTAATGTTCTGTGCCCAATTGAGAGGATTATGGCGCGTAGCAAATGAATAGCAGTGGTCTGATCCAGAGAAGACCAAAGCAAAACCATAGCTGTTTGACAGAAGAGAAGAGAAATTGCAATCAGTGGGTCACAAGTTGGGGGGCAGGAAAAGGAGCCTTGGTAGATTACACTGTGCACTGAGGCAAAGGGTACAGGTTTCCACCATTTGTTCCCCAAAGACTGGGGATATCCTGGCCTCTGTCATCTGTCAGACTTGGTCCTCCTCTCAACCACAGCAGAAAGAAATAAGCCAGGTAAGAAGCTCCAGATCTTGCACCCTGAACTATGTGAGGTTTCATATGAGAATGCAGAGTTTTAAACACTGAGGATTAGTCAGCACTATCTGTCACAGGGGGATGAGGTCACATTGTTGGGTCCTCATCTCAGTTTCTAGGCACCCTATCAGAGACCATCCTAGATCATTCTCCAATGTTTCTTTGAATAAATAATATATAAATAATAAAAACAAAAAAATAAAAAAAATAAAAAAAAATAAAAAAAAGAGACCATCCTAGATCATTCTCCAATGTTTCTTTGACAGAAAAGTCTTTGCGGACTTCTCCTCCACTGGCTCCCCAGAGCAAAAGCCGGGTGCCAAGAAGAGAGACCCCTCTGCTGCCCATGGCAGAGACGGCCCAAACCCTTAGAAAGAGCTGCTGGGATAGAGATTGGAAATAGGCCATCAGGAAAAGCAACAAACCAAATAAATCCAGGGTGGCAGAAAATCCTTCACAATTTCCAAACTCACTCGATTGTGCGTACTTTTTGCCTAAGAAGAATCAACTGTGGCCAGTGGAGGGAGTTCTTAACGGCACACAGGCAGATCCAGATGGCAACTGCACCTCTGCCTGCTGCTGGCCTGTCAATTCTTCGCTGGACTCTCCCAGCTAAACATTGCACTGTATTATTCTATGAATTCGGACCACCATTTTTCTGTGGAACCATGGTCTATCTCACCCCATTCCTTGTTGCAACTGGGCCTAAGAATAAATAATAAGCGCATACATACTATATTACTATCACTACACCCTTTTCTCTTGCCCACTTTGCAAGTTTCTACCACTTACAGTGTTTCAATTCTTTGGCTCCTGGGCACAGGGCAGAACTATCTGTCCTCTGCATAATGCTCTGGCTTTACTAAGCCTCTAGACAAATGAATGCTACTGTCATTGTGTGGCCATAATTTCAAAAAGACTTTCCATTCTTGGGGGCAGTTCCCTTTGTTACCTAACAAATCTCCAGTTACCTCCTCAGGCCATCCTGGGGAGGGCAGAAGTGACCTCATAAGAAATCTGTCAGTTTGATGAAACATGGCGATGGAGAAAATCCAAAAACCTTCCTAGCTAGAATATAAAGATGGCAGTTTCATTCAAAGCAAATATTCTAAGGCGCTTACCAGTCAGGGCTGCTTGGGGAGAGCTGCAAGATAGAGAAAACTCCTCGTTGCTTGTACACAAGAAGCATAAAAGGTCTCGTGGGGCCGACCTTTGCAAAAAAGCTTTGGCATTTAGCCTTTCTGCAAGGGGCTGATTCTAAGTCAGGGGTGTCAAACAAGCGGCATCACGTCGTCACGTGACGTATCGTGACATTTCCCCCCCTTCGCTAAACAGGGTGGGCATGGCCAGCGCATGACACATCCGGGCTGCGGGCCGCGAGTTTGACACCCCTGTTCTAAGTGGAAAGCACCCTCTTCCCAAAAGATCTCTAGTATCTTGCAACTAACACAGGAAGAGTTTTTCGACCAAGCATTGCAAATTCATTTGTACACCTTCCCAGAATGAACTACCCTTCGGTTTATTCCATCCCAGGATTGTTCAGATCAGAGGAATTTCCTCCAAATGGGGGCGGAAGCCTGAAAATGTGACAGACAGTGCTTGTTCAATGGCACACTATTCCAGGTTTAGGATCTAGGCACGCAGTCTGACTCTGAACATGCACAAGTCCATCCACATCCTTTACCTTGTGGGACTCTAAAAGTTCCATCCTGAAAGACGCATCCTATGATGTCCTTTTGCCATTGAGCTCCCCATGGACTCAGAGGGATTGCAGTCAGCCTCACCACCCAGGTATGAACCTAACCTTAACCCAAGTTACAATAGAGTCTCTTCCTGCTTTAGGTCACCCGTATGAAACTTCTTCTCTATTGGAACTAGAACCAGTTTAGTCTATGGTGAAGATGCTGGCCTAGGGACCAGGAGGAGGTCCCAACTTAGGCATGAAAGCCGGCTGGGTGACTTTGGGTAAGTCCCTCTCTCTCTCAGCCCAACCCACCTCACAGGGTTGTTGTTGAGGGGAAAATAGGAGGAACAAGGAGCATTATGTATGCTCGCTGCCTTGAGTTACTTATAAAGCCAGGATAAAACCAAATCAATCAATCCCAAAAAAACTATGCTCCAGCGCACAGTCAGTTTCTAGAGGAAGCAGATGGGGCTAAACAGAGTGAGAAAATCCCACTAAACTGGGCACGAGGAAGTCCTTGGAGGCGAGATGGGGAGGGGGCTGCTGCATTTATCTAAAAGCTTCAGACCCGCCATGAAATGTGCTGGGACAGAGCTTCCAGTCAGAAATCATGATTAGACATGGAAGTACTGTGCAGAAACACATGGGCCTGGGGAAGCTGCTTTTGGGGATGTGGTATGAGCGCAGACCTCTCATTTTGTGAGGAGCCGGGACTAAGTAGGCAAGCTCCTCCATAGCTCCAGGCTGGGATCCAGCCAGCCCCATCCAGAGCGCATGGCCAGGGAGGCAGCCATTCTCTTGCACAGTCTCTCTTGAATTGTGTTATCAGTAACCTTTGCAAGATCCAGAGGGCGAGACCCTTGGCATGGAGGAAGCAGCAGCCACTACACAGAGGCACCATCTTTAAAGCCAGCAAAGAGTGTGTTTGTGGTGGGGGAAGCAGAGGATTGACTGCAGCGATACTTTACTGATACAGGCTAGACCCGGACAGACTTCGAGTCCCTCCCAGTGAATTAATCTGAGCTGGTTTCTCTGTTTCCTAAGCTTAATGGATGCTTTTGCTTCTGTAACTGTTTCTGCATAGTTTCTCCAAGGTCATTTGTGTGGCTCTTTCCTGGCTGTTCAGTTTACAGTGCAGTTATCAGCCGTGAATTCTCCAAATCAAAATGGTCAGAAAACAGATGTTTGGATTCCTTGGATAATCTGCTCTCTGACGCCACAAGGAGGAATAGCTAATGTGGCACTTCCTAACCGGCCAAATGGAGCACTTTGCATCCACGGTGGCCTTGGTGGTTATCAATCCTTGGCTGCTCATACTTCGGACATGTATCCGAAGCCCCCCACTCAGCTTACCTTTGGGCATCCAGCCTTCAGCACCCTTCACCCATCCTTCATACAGATTCAGCCAGGGAAACGGAGGTGGCTGTCAGTCACAGGAGCAAGGTGGGCCTGACCCTGGCAATGTATAAACTCCAACTGAAAGTGGCCTCTACCTACCTGGCTGCCATCCAAGTGACCTCTCTGGAGGGGAGCAGATGAGCCCACGTAATTATTATAATGTCTACTGCTCCTAACTTTAATCATGGTTTCTTCTCTAGTCCCTGTCCACAACCCTGACCACCACTCCAATCCAAAACACTTTAAACAGCAGCATGCAAGCATTTCATGGCCAATTATACTGAACTGTTTTGAGAGCATCAGGCAGCATTATTTAGGCAGGCTGTCAATCTAGCCCCAAACTATTTAGAGTTTTTGGATGTGTCCCTATATTCACATTAAAGGTAGAGATCAGCATCAAAGCAGGGTTTGGGAAAGTAAGAGGCCTCACCCCAGATACTCCAGGTTTAACAGATTAACAGAGTTGGAAGGGACCTTGCAGGTTAACAGATAAACAGAGTCGGAAGGGACCTTGCAGGTCATCTAGTCCAACCCCCTGCCCAAGCAGGAGACCCTTACCCCTTACCCCTGCCGCTACCTAGGATCGAACTCACAACCTCCTGATTGTGAGGCAAGAGCTCTACCTCTAGGCCATAGAGGGTACTAATCAACCACTTCCCATAGAATTTTCCAGGTGGTCTCTCACAGGTGGCACTGGAGGACTTAACAGAGATTTGCACCCATTAAACATAATTTTTAAAATAAGATGCTAGCTGCATTGATACTTAATAATACACATCATCAAGATTCCTAAGCCATGATTGCCTGCCATATCATACTAAGCCATAATCACACATTACTTCACCATCAAAACAAAGAACATACTCTGTAGCCTCAAGGAAATGTGTGAATTTATCCCCCATCTTAGAGTTGGTCACAAACTAAGAGTTTGATCTGCACTGCCCTAAAGCCATAATAATTGTATTGTATTTAAACTGATTCACTCTAATTAGTTCAGTGGGACAAAACACGTCAAATCTCCTACAGTAACTCAGATCATGAGGAAGAGCTTGTAACAATGTTAGTCACGGATTCTACAGCAGAATTCAGCAGAATTTCTATCAGAGATAAACAATGGTTCTCTGACACACTGAATTCCAACTGAAAAATAGGGACTCTTATAATTGAACATTTATTTCTTTTCTCTTCTTTTTTTTAATTAATTGTTGTTTGTAAACAAAATGTAAATCCACCTTACCTCCAGCAAGGATCTGTTCCTGCAGCTCGCTCATCTGCTTCTTGTATGCCCTCAGAGCAGCTTCTTTAAAAGATGGGATGCCTTTTTTTTTAAGGGGCACCTTAGCAGGGACTACTGGAATATTCTTATTTTCGTCTTCACATACATCTAGTTCATCTCCAACCACCGTGCCTTCCTCGGCAACTTCCCACATATGCTGATCGCCCACCTGGTTCTCCAAACTGCCACCAGGAGAGCCTTCTTGTGCAACAGCTGCCGCCTCCACTTCCCCTTCCTGCACCTGTTTTTCTAACTCGGTTACGCTCGTTCTGCTCTCCAGTTTAGCAAGGACTTGCTCCATGACTTCCACATAATCTGTTTCAAGATCGCACGTGGATTCGCTGGGATCTTCCCCATCTTCAGCTCGGTAATAGGATGCCTCTGTGTAAATGTCAGAGTCCAAGGTGGTGCTTGACTCATTAGCGGTGGATTGAGACAGTGTCCGAAATCTCCCCATAAAAGACGACCCGCTGTCCTCACAGCCACTTAAACTCTGGGTGCTCTTATTCCATACCACTTCCAAAGCTGACCTTGCCCGTTGCAGGGTATTTCCAAATTTGGGAAAGAGGAGGGTTTTGTCTGAAAGGTCAATGCTCAGCCGGCTGTGCCAAGACTTGGGAGGGCCTTCCTCAGCATCCGTGCTGGGCAATTCACTTTGGCTTCGATACATCACAGGCTTCCTGGTTTGGGTGGGAAAGAGGGCATTGGCTCTAGCCTCCTGCTGCTGCTGCTCAGTGAGCTGGTCGGACCACTGCATTTCAGCAGTGGACCCTCCCCCAGAGAGGCGGCGACTGTCTAGGGCATAATCATAATTTTCTCTCTCATACCGGGCATCTGAGAACTGGCCGAGGTCTACCTGTTGGTGGGAAAAATCATTTAAGTTATAACCCAAATGTTTGTAGCTTGAGGCATCTACTCCCATGTCTCTATTCTGGTCTAGCTGATTCCAGTCTTTCCATGGCGAAAGAGCGTCTTCTAAAGAAACCTGAGAGTTACTATAATGGCTCCGGTCGCCTGAGGCACACACCATCCCATTGCTGACCCCACTGTCAATGGTTTCTGTATTCTCCATTTCACTCTCAAGTCTACGAGGGGGGCCTTCTGGATTAAAACCCTGCTCCTGCAGATCACCAGTCCACTCGGCGGGGTCACCCTGTGTTCTCTGCCAGAGTTCCCGGTCGGAAAAAGAGAAAAGCGAGCTCCCGTTCGTTTTGATGAAGTGCTGGTTCTCTGAAAAATCTTCAGAAAAAGATTGGCAGAGTTTAGAAAAATCAGACTCTGAATGACTGAGCTTTAGTGCTGCCAAATCGTCCTGTGATGGCCACAGAGAGGTCATGTTGGAAGAGCTGCTGGCTTTGATCTCCTTCGGTGGGCTGCCTTGACTTGGGAAAGTGTTGCCACCTGGAGCCCTTTTAAGAACATCTCCCTTGTCTTTTGCAGAACTTCTTTTCATTTGTGGTGCAGATTTGGATATTTTTGCATACCTGTTCCGACTGATATCAGATTCCAGTTCTTGGCCATGGTTATCAAGCAACTCCCAATCCTGCTCTCTGGCTGCGAGATCAGCAGCTAGGCACTTCAGATCCATGCTCTCATACGTCTGAGACGAAGGGAGGCTCCTCTGCTTCCGCTCCCTTGAATCTCGAGGCAGAATTTCAGCCGAAACCCCAATCCCAGTCCCTTTAAGCTTGTAAGACTTTTTCAGGACCAAGTCTCTGTGCTGGGATGTTTCAAAATAAACAAGGATGGCCCGTGGCTTGGCATTAGGACAGTCTCTCTGTTGTCCCAGTCGCTGTGCTAATTCTATTTTGACAGAATTTTGAGCCTCCGAGAATCCCATTTTCTCTATTAATATTCTGTGCACTACATGTTCAACATTCTCAAACTTCTCCTCTGGCACATTTAAAAATCTAAGACTGGTTTTGCTTCCCGCATGTCCAAGTTGCTTGATATAATCATATATATCACGTGTCTCCCTTCGTGATTGTACAAATCCAGTCCTCAATTGTTCAATCTCATTCTGCACGACTTCCACATTGCTGGAGATCTCATCAATGGACTCTCTGAGGGCATTGACGTGTCCCCGCAATTCAGAGAGCTCCGTTTCTATTTGACTGATCCCCTGAAGCTCTTTGAATATCATTTCCATCACATCGTGGGTCTGACTGATGCAACCCGTGGAACTGAAGCTTGCTTCCAAGGTGCTGGACTTTGGCGGGCGAGCAGTTCTGTCCAAAGACTTGCTCCTCAGGCCCCAGGTTTTTTTCCACATACTGAGCTCGGAGTCTGAGGAGACGTACTCCTGGCTCTTCTTCCATTTCCTCAACTTCCGTAAAGCACCGAGCTTGAGGTTGTGCAGTGTGCGGTCCCCTTCGGAACTGCCATCTGAAGGGGCAAGGCTACTCACACTCTTCCTGTTGCGTCTCATGGGCATTGTGTGTGATGAATATTCTTTGCTCCTGTTTTGGTCTTTGGCTTCACTTAAAAATTCTGAGAATGAGCTCTCATTAGAAGATGCGTCTTGAAAAGGATCTTCATTCTTATTTAAGAAAACTCTCTGTTGCAATCCATTCGCAATAGCTGCCCGATAGCTGAAAGTTGGAGATAGAGAAAATTCGTGGTTATTTCTCTCCTCTTTAGCTGACCAATTGCGAACAGAGGTATGCTTAGCTATTTTTTTTACTGTGCTTTTTAAACTAATAGAGAATAGCTTTACTTGTCCAATTTGGGAAATATTTAGTTCCTTTTTGCTTTGACAGCCCTCTTGTTTGTTCTTTGTATTGTTTTCCAACTTCTTTGTAAACATTCCTTTGTAAATCCTGGGTATGTAAAAAAGGTTTCGGTTCTGGAGGAGAGCAGAAACCATGGAAGGCAAGCTCAGTTATCCTTCCCCACAAAGACAGCAGTTCCTTCTTGACGCAACCATTTGTGTGCTTCCAACATAAGATGAGGCAGGGCTCTCTTAATGAGTAAGGACAATATACACTGTTATGTGTTAACCATGGTTGGCAAATCAAAAGGCAGGAACAGCTTCAGGAAGGATCCCACAGGTCTGAAAAATCCTGATTCTATTTTCCATTGCTTCCTGCAGCATCTAAAAAGCAAAGAGCACTGTTACTATGACTTCCAAACTAAATTCATAATGTTATACATGTCAAAAATATTGAACATTTGATCATCTGACATTTTGATACATAGAATTATTTAAAAAGTAATTTATGACATTTGGAGAAATTGCATTTCCTATTCACAGAAGAAAAACTGATCAAGAGAGAAAGTTAGGTTGTTTTCATGTACATTTCAACAAACCTCTGTTTTGGTGTTAGAAAAATATTTTTTTTTAATAAATGATGTATCAAATTGGAGCTCCTCAACAGAACCTTTACAGCTGTGTTCTTAGATAGGACTCCTTGGTAAAAAGAAACATTAAAGTCAGCAGGCCCCAAGTATGCAAAATGTTTTGCTCAAAGCTATTTGCGGTCTGTCGGGCAGTTAAATGTAGTCTATAGAGCAGTGGTTCTCAACCTTCCTAATGCCGCGACCCGCGACCCGCCCCCGCGACCCCACCGCGACCCACCCCGCCGCTGCGCCCGCTGCCGCAACCCGCAACCCGCCACCACCATTTGGGTTCTTTTACCCTCTGTGCATGCGCAAAGCGTTCTGCGCATGCGCAGAGGATAAAAAAACCCAAATGGCGGCGTCCGGGCGAAGTCTCCTGACCCCTGTGAAAGGGTCATTCGACCCCCAAAGGGGTCGCGACCCCCAGGTTGAGAACCGCTGCTATAGAGAGACTGCTTGCTAGTAATTTTTTCGACCACACATAGGCAGATTTGCACTTTACACTTATTTTTTTTTAAATTGCATCACTCAGAAGTCAGGAGAACTTTACACATATTCAGAGAGTACCCAGATCTGATTATGCCTTCGTCTTTACATCCACCTATTCTGTCTTAGCATTGCTAAAACAAGTGCAACACAAGAAAATTTCCTATAGCAACCCTCTAAGTGGTACAATGCAAAAGACTGTTATGCAATATGTAGTCGCAGAGATAATCTGAGTAAGGAAAGAGCAGAAGGAATTTGTTCTCCTCAACACTTCTTCTACCTAAGAAGGAGGAGGAGGAGGAAGGGAAAAGAGTAAAAAAAAAACCTGCAATTTTTTGAAATAATGGTGAATGTAAAACAATCAGGCAGGATACAAATAATTATAAGCTTTTTACAGTATCACAACACCATAATTTTCTTTGTACACAGGATTAATATATAAAAGAACAGAAAGTGTGTCTTAATTCAAACAAGACTTTTCTTAGAATCAAAAATCTATCAAGATATTAAAAATGTGCTAATAATAGCTATAACTCAGAGAACAAAATTCAATAAACATGGTATTTTTTGTACAATTAGTCTGTTTATTTTCCATTCTAAAAATATGATTATAAGGAACATAAGAGCACAATAAATTATTTTCTTATTATATCAATTACATCTAATCTCCATTTTATTTTTGCCAATATGGCAAATTAACTATATGAAGAGATGTTGATTCCTTAGGAAATCCTCAGATTATAGTTACATTTCTAAAATATTAAACACGTTTAAATTAAGTTAGTTCAAAGTTAATTAAGGTTAAGTTCAAATTCTCCCAGTGTATTTCACAGTCTGGAATCTTTCTCCCTCCTGCCAGAAAGAAGGCTCTCTGACAGTGGGGGCTCAGAATTGCAGAATGCTAGGTCCCTAGTGATCATCTAGTCCAACCTGTGGTCAAGTGCAAGGCTGCACTACTGCAGCGTCTTCAAAAGATCTTCTGCAGATCTTAACACCAGAACAGTAAACAAGGTTGTTCTTTCAGCACAGCCATTGTGCAACCTTTGTACCCTGTGCTGCTTACCCACATTTTGAACCAGCTACGATTTTAAAGGGCTTGTAGCCCACAAAGCATGTTGTGATTGTCAAGACCGGATGGCCCTACACCAGCCAAGTTCACTTCAGTCCTTGCAGGGCGTTTGTGAATTTTAAACAAGCTGCAATGCAAAATAAAAAAAGAACCAAACTGGGCTTTTGAGGTCAGCAAACACGTGACTAGGCTGCTGAAAGACAGCTTGTGGTCACGTGTCCATTTTGATTAATGCCGCTCAGAAGCGAGAGACTACCAAGCCTTCCTTGGGAGACCCCAAGTCCAAGGCGACACCAGAGGACAGCCAGGCATCCTGAAGCCTTTCCTGATTTGAAGAATGTTCATGGAACCGCAAGCATTCACGCCCCGGCAGCCCAAAGTGCCTTGCCTGCTGCTTTGCCAAGGAAGGAGGAAGAAAGAAGAAGAAGAGAGATTGGTCGGAGACCAGCAGCTGCATCACAGGAGTTGTTGTTATACTGCCTCCCTTTGCAGCATGCTTGGCCTCAACCATATTTCCTAGGCACAGCCTTGTGCTCCCCTGTCCGGCCTTGTGTCCTTCTCTGGACGGTTGAGAAGGGCCAGAACAAGGGAAAAGACCCTTTGGGAGGGCAGGGGACAGACTCCCCCTGAGGGCCACAGCTTTGGGCTGCAAGGGAAAAGAGCCCAGGATGGTGTACAAAGTAAATATTGCAGCAAATCCGTGAGGAAACGCTTCAGGCTGGGATGCCTTCCTATTGCATTAATCCTGCCTTGTTTTTGCGGGCTGGACACGAACAACCAAAAGGAGTAGAGCGAAATGTTTCTTCCCTCTTCTCCGCGACTGGCTGCACTTCGTTCCGGTCCTCAAAGCGAATCTGAACCTAGGACCCCCAGGCCGCTTCAGCCCCACCGCTCCCCGTATTTGGCGCCACCGTCTGCTGCAGGGGAGACGGCCTCCGGGAAGAGCTTCGCGCTCGCGGAAAAGCCGACCCGCCGACCACCCCGCTCGGGTTCCTTCCTGCGGCGAGGCCAGAGCCGCGGCTCGGAAAGCCCTGCCTCGGCCGCAAAGGGGCCGCGCCGCTCGGTCCAGCTCCTTCGGCCAGCAACCGCGGACGGCCTGGGTGGGGGCGACCATTCCCGCCGCCCTGGACCCGCTCTCAGGGGTCCCGCGGGGCGGGGCGGGGCGCCAGCGATGCCCCGAGGGAGGCAGGGAGCTCCGAAGGTGGAGCCAGCGCCTCAGCGGCCGGTCGCTCGCCGCCCTCCCTCAGCCTCCCGGGATCCCCAGAGAGACGCCGAGCGCGCCCAAACCTCGAGCACGGGGCGGGGTCGCTCGCACCAAGAGGCCTCCTTGCTCGGCCCGCAGCCGCTGGCCTCCCGCCCCCAAAGAGGCTCCGCGTCTCGCCAGCTTTCCGGAGCGCCCGCACGGCCAAGCCGAGGTGAAGGAAAGCGCGGCGCCTCTCCGGTGTGAGGAGGCAGCCGCCCGGTCGGCCTCGCACCGGCAGGCAGCACCTGTACCAGGCAGACCGGGCGCCGGGAAAGTGGACCTCTCCCGGCCTCCCGCGCGTGCCCCGCGGGAACTTACCGGGAAAACTTGGGCGGCTACGAGCCTACAAACGGAGCGCCTCAGCCGGGCTGGCACAAGCGGCTGGGCTCGGTTGCGGGCCAGAAGCGCAGCGAGGAGAGGCGCCTGCGGTGTCGCCCGTGGGCCCGCAGAGCGAGCGAGCGAGCGAGCGAGCGCCGACTCAAGTGCGGCGCCAAAGCTGCCTCAGCCGGCGGGCGGTTCCTCGCCGCGCGCTGAGAGCGCAGCCAGCTGACTCCCGACGCTGCTGGTGCTGATGCTGAGGCTGAGGCTGCTCTGAAGGCAGAGCCCGGCGCGGGTGGAGCGCTTCTCCCGGCACCGCCCCCGCTCCTCGGGGCCTCGTCTCCGCCTGCGCCAGGGGAAGCGCGCCCGCAGCTCCAGAGGAAAGCGCGTCGGGCAGGGCGGCATCCGGCCTCGCGCTCCACCTGTAACGGAGGCGACGCTTTTCCTCCTGCGCTCGCGGGAAGGCTCGGCTGAGGCCCGCTGCTTCGGCTGCGATCGAGCCTCCAGCACCGACGGCACTGCACCTCTGCAAAGCGCGGGACACGGTCAGAGCAGCGCCGCTGGCGAGAGAGCCGGGGAGGTGCGGCCCCCTGACCGGCCGAGGCTTGCTGAGGAAGAGCTCCTTCCCGCGCGGCAAAGGCTAGACTCGGCGGCGGCCCGTGTGGCCTCCCGGCGGCTCGGTCGGGAAGGGGGCAGAGGCTAAATCCCCTTCCCGCCAGGTTTGCCGCATGTGCAGTGGAGCCTCTCCGGCTCTTCCGAGGTGTTACAGTTAGGTGACGAGGGGGGGTTGGTAGGGGGACAACCGCTTAGCCCCCCCCCCCCTTTAAGTTACTGCAAGGGCTGCGAGGTGCGGAGATCGCCTCCCGGGTGAGCCTGGCGGAGTTGGCGTCCCGGTCAGCCGTAAAGGAACCTTGGGCGCGTGTGTCGGGCTAGGCGCCTTCCAAAGGAGCCCAACGCTTGGCTGAGAGGCTTTCGGCTCGACTCCGGGGGAGCGCCGGACCTCGACGGCCAGCTGTTGCCGGGTTCCCTTTGGGTGCCCAAGGCTCGCTCTGCCTGGAGCCAGTTTTGATTGACGCTGAAACCTTCCCAGCCCCTCTCCCTCTCAAGGAAAGTGACTTGTTGTGGTGTTTCTGCCAATGGGTGGCATGGGGGTGGGAGTGGGTAGCATGGAAACCAATGCCAGGGCAGTCCACCCATTGATGGCAGCCCTCAACACATCCTGAAATAAGGACAGCCCCATCTTCCTCCAGCCCTGCAGGGCTTCACTCTGCGATGAAGGCCACCCCGACTTGGTTGCAGAGCTCGCTGGGCACCAAAGGTCACGGCCTCTATGGCTTGGCAGGCACCGGCCTTCATGCCTCTGTTTCCCTACCCCTTTGTGGGGAGCCCCCAGGCCCACTGCAAGCAATGGGACTTGAGACTTCTGTGGGGTGAGAGTAGGTCCTGAGAAGAGGTTGCCTAACCCTTCGTGTCAAAAGTGTAAACACCAATAGAGCCATTTAGTAATCTACATTTTTGAACAAGGTCACCAAGAGGGGAAAGGACTGTGCAGGTCCATTCAAGCAGGATTTGCACTCGGTCTTCTCCCAATGGGGCCTTTTGAGGAGAAACTCCACCAGTTTGCTTAGGGCTCATTCACTCAACCTGTTGAGTTTGGGACTCTTCTGGCTTCTTTGGCTGAAGGGCCTTCAGAGGCCTGCCCTGGGGACCTGTTACGCTGTCGCTTGCTGATGGCATTGCAGCAGCTTGTATTTTAGAATGTGGCTCCAGAGAGCATATGTTAAAGTCAATTACAAGATTATCGATCTACGGTGGAATTAAAAGACCATTGAGGTCTAGTCCTGCCAACAAACTGTCTGGGGATTTTTATGGATTAGCATGTAATAAAATAAGGCATACTTTCCCTGCTTTCTAACAAAGTGAGTGGGGAAGATAAATAGTTTGTGCCAGCAACTGACAAGTGCAGAGGACCAAGTGGTTCATTAAGCTCTAAAAAACTTCTCCCCACTCCCAGGTCACATCTTCTGTCCTGCACAGGAACTTCTCTTTCCTATATTCATGCCATCCCTCTCCCCACCAGTCATCTCCAAAGAGCTGCTAGGCACATGTCCTTCAGGATCAAAATGCATCTGACCTGGATGACTGTGTGTCTGCACCAGCTGTTCATTTCCAAGGGCTTTGGACAGAAAACAATGGCTTTGAAGCAGAGCAAAATAGAGCTTCCTACACTACTAGTGAGGGGTGCATTTGCAATGGGAGGGGGTGGAGGATGACATCACCCAGTCCTGCATTTAAGAACAAGCTGGGGATGCTGGTGCTGGGGACGATGAGTGTCCTTATGATGGGGCAAGCAGAGGTAGAGTTTTGTCTCAGGTTTGGGACCAGAGCAGTCACAGCTCAGTGTCTTTTTTTTTTGTAAAAGTTTTTTTATTTTTTTCCCTTTAAAGCAAACATTTCATCATTCATTAAACAGTGTGTCATCTGAGTACAAATTTTTTTGTGTCATAATCGTTATAGCTTACTGCCAAATTCTTTATAATACATCTATTCTTATTTTAACATTACAACTTAACCTATCTCCTGTTATAACATTTCTCTTCCTAAATTATTTAATTTTATACTTTCTATCCATCTTTTTCTAACCAATGATAAAATAACCCTAATCCTAACCTTATAATAATCAGATTCTTTACTTATTTATTTATTAGTGACATTTATATACCGCCTCACAGTGCAAGCACTCTCTAAGCGGTTTACACCAGTAAGCAATGTATATTTATATTGCCCCCAACAATCTGGGTCCTCATTTTACCTACCTCGGAAGGATGGAAGGCTGAGTCAACCTTGAGCCGGTGGGATTTGAACCGCTGACCTGCGGATCACAGTCAGCTGAAGTGGCCTGCAGTACCCCACTCTAACCGCTGCGCCACCTCGGCTCTTCCTTCCTTTCCTTGAATTGCTAGTTTTAATCATCTCATTTCTGCACAATTAATATTTTTTTTATCACATTTTCATCTTTAGGGATTTCTTCATTTTTCCAATTTTGTGCAAATACAATTCTAGCCGCAGTTATTACATGAATAATTAAATATACATTTTCTTTACTATATTTCCCTGGTAGGATACCCAACAAGAACAATTCAGGTTTTAAGTCAATATGTTGCTGCGTCATCTTCTCCAACCACATTCGAATTCTTGCCCAGTATTTTTTCACTTCTATACATGTCCACCACATATGATAATACGACCCCGGCATTTGGTGGCATTTCCAACATTTGGTTGATTTGTCTTTAGAGGTTTTTGCCAATTTTTCAGGTGACATGTGCCATCTATAAAACATTTTGTACAAATTCTCTTTATATGCAGTCGCCATTGTTAATTTATAATTTCGCTCCCATAGTTGCTGCCATTTAACTCTATCGAATGTTCAAAAAATTTTCCCCACGCTATCATTGTTTCTTTTACCTGTTCTTCTTCTAGTTTAACACACAGTAAATAACTATACAATTTTTTAGTCATTCGCTCTTCTGTTCCTGTAAGTATCTCATCCAATTCTGTCATCTCCATGTAAAAACCATATAATTTAGCATCTTTTTCATATCTAGATTTATCTGCAGTTGTATGTACCAGCCCATGTCAATCCCTTGTTTCTTTTTAAGTTCCCCCTTTTCTGTCAAAATATCTTTATATCTAACGATGTTTCCCATGTTAGTAATATTTGGATGTATTAACGCTTCCATTGTCGAAAGCCAAGCTGGTATCTTCAAATAGTGTTTTTCTCTAACTTTCTCCCATACTAATAATAAAGTATTCCTTATATAATGGTTATCTTTGAAAATAACCATGTATCTTATTTTTCCTATACCATAGAAAGGCATGCCAACCCAACTGCAAGTCATGTCCCTCCAATGTTAATAACCTCGTATTTCTCAATACAATCCATTCTTTCATCCATTTATTTATTTATTTATTTAAATGGATTTATATGCCACCCAACTCCCAGGGGACTCTGGGTGGCTCACAACATGTCAAAATCCATTCAACAATATAAAAAAGACACAATAATTACAAATTACAAATTACAAAATTACATCCATGATAACACTGCTGCTTGATAATATAATTCCCAATTCGGTAACCCAAACCCTCCTTTGATTCTTGCATCTTGTAACATTTTTAAATTAATTCTCACTTTTTTCCCTTGCTATATATATTTCAATATTATTTTGTTGAGACTTTCAAAATATTTTTTCTCTAACTTTATCGGGATTGTTTGGAATAAAACAGCAATCTTGGTAAAATGTTAATCTTAATTGTTGCTATTCTTCCTATTAAGGATAATTGCAAATTCTTCCATCTCTCCAAGTCTATCTCAATTTGTCTTATCAATTTATATTAGTTATCTTCCTTTATCGTAACACATCTTGCTGTTAATTGAATCCCTAAGTATCTTACTTTTTTGGTAAACTGAATAGCTAACTTTTCCGTTAACTCCCTTTTCTGTTTCTTTTTTCTGTTTCTCTGTCTTGAGGAGCTTGCAAATGCCACCTGAGCCCCTTTCTGCAATCTTTGCAACATCTTCACGGAGCACTGGAGTTGTATCAGTAGACTGGAAAAGGGGAAATCCTCTCCCTCTGTATGAAAAGCGAGAAAGGGATAGAACTATGGTCTCGTCAGCATGAGATTGACTCTCACAAAATTCTGGAACAAATGATTAAGCAGTTGTCTGTGAGCATTTAGAAAATAATATACTGCTTGACAGGAGCCAGCATAGATTTATCAAGAATAAATTGTGGCCAAACAACCTGATCTTTTTTTGACAGGGATCAATTTAGTTGTCAGCAGGAATGTGATGGATATCGTGACTTCAGCAAAGCAGTCAACAGGACCTCCCATGGTATATGACAAAGTGGGGCTTGAATTCTGCCACTGTTAGATGGACATGGATGGTGGAAGAGCCGTAGCCAGCAAGTGTATGTCTAGGCTGGAGGGAAATGTTAAGTAGCAGACTGCAGGACTCTGCTCTAGGCCCTGTGCTGCTCAATATATTTGCAGATTACTTGGATGGGGATTAGGAAATATAATTATAAATGTGCAAGCAATACAAAGGTGGGCTAATAGAAAATAGCTTAAAGGATAATATCAAGATTCAGGAGGATCTTGGCAAACAAGAACTTTGGGCAAAATTTAGCTAGACAAATTTCAAAAGAAACATATGCAAACTTCCGAGTAAGGAAAAATGGCATGAATATTGGATGGAGAAGAGTAATAAATCAACTTTTCCTTGATCTTTCAGTAGCCTTCAGTGCCATCAGTCATCACAGCCTTTGGAGCAGTTTAAAGAAGTAGGGATGTACTTTTGTTAGCCTTTTTCCTTTGGTTCTAGTCAGTGTTGGTAGAGAGGTCTGGCCCCAAACCTCTGCTTTGCAGGATCTGGAGGACTCAACTCTTTCCCTGGTCCTATTTAACTTCTATATGAAGCCACCGGGCGAGGGAACTTGTTGGTACGGAGTTAAATGCCATCACCTTCTGATGATACTCAGCTATGGTATCTGTCAGGCTGTTCAAGGTTATTTCCCAGTACCAATAAAGAGAATCTCTGTGGCTCAATGTCGAACTGTGGAATACTTGGTGCTCTCTGAGCTTGATTGTTTGCTTGCAGATGTTTCATTACTCAACATCATCAGTGCTAGTGAGTTTGGGATTTGCTCCCTGTTTATATACAGTGGCTTGACCTGCCAGTGTTGGTAGCAATGTGGTTTTCTCCTTGGTAGTTCCTTGATTAGGATATCTTTTACTGCTTAATGTTTGTCAGGTGTTAACCCCTGCTTATCTGAGTGTTAGCAGCTGGAGAGGATGTCTTCTGGTCTTTTTGTTCTCTTCTTATTGTTTCTTGAATGGTGTGAAAATGTGATTTATTTCTATGTGCATGCTGATGGCTGATTTGTCTGAATGCTAAGCTTCTAGGAATTCCTGAGCATTTTGCGGATTTAGCTTGATCTAATTTTAGCTTGGTCTAGTCTTAGGCGTAGGATACTCACACTTTCCCAATCGAAGCCATGGTTGAGTCTGTCAATGTGTTCCGAAATTAAGGAGTTTTTGTCCTGTCTTCTGGGTGTTTGTGGGCACCTTCTGCTAGTCTTCTTCCGATTTGTCCCAAGAGTGGCTGTTACAGGGCTTTACTGCTAGCAGAGGCACAAGTAATGAGTCAAAGCCAGCAGCTACAAATGACATTTCATTCCCCACTATCTGAAGTTAAGCCCAATTGTAAGGTAAGCCTTACTTGTGGAGAAGGGGAAAGGGAAATCCTCTTGCCAGGGGAGGTGGTAGGGACTACATATCTGCAGTTCCCAGAAAGGACATGGTTCAAACTTCACTTCAAAAAGCTAATGTCTGAGCGCCCTCTTGTGAATTTGTGGAGAACTGTGATTTCAGCAGGATACCTTGAGAAATCAGGCTAAACCTAGAAAACCTCTCCTCCTCCCCCACTTGAGCTCCCCCTGGAAGGAAGTTAATGATTGAATATGCAATGTGAGTGTTGTAATTAAAATTGAAGAAATTTTCAATTTATGAAGAATTTTGAGTATATTGTTATTGTTGTTACCGGTAGTTGCGAAGTCGTGTCCGACCCATCGCGACCCCATGGACAACATTCCTCCAGGCCTTCCTGTCCTCTACCATCCTCTGGAGTCCATTTAAGCTCATGCCTATTGCTTCAGTGACTCCATCCAGCCACCTCATTCTCTGTCGTCCCCTTCTTCTTTTGCCCTCAATATTTCCCAGCATTAGGCTCTTCTCCAGTGAGTCCTTCGTTCTCATTTGTTGGCCAAAGTATTTGAGTTTCATCTTCAGGATCTGGCCTTCTAAAGAGCAGTCAGAGTTGATCTCCTCTAAGACTGACCGGTTTGATCACCTTGCAGTCCAAGGGACTCGCAGGAGTCTTCTCCAGCACCATAGTTCACCATCTATTTGCCAGGAATTGAGAGGGCCGGATGCCATGATCTTAGTTTTTTTAATGTTGAGTTTCAAGCCAACTTTTGCATTCTCCTTCTTCACCTGCATCAAGAGGCTCTTTAGTTCCTCTTAACTTTCTGCCATTAGAGTGGTATCATCTGCATATCTGAGGTTGTTGATATTTCTCCCGGCAATCTTAATTCCAACTTTTGATTCATCTAGCCCCGCCTTTCTCATGATGTGCTCTGCATATAAGTTAAATAGGCAGGGCATCAGTATACAGCCTTGCCGGACTCCTTTCCCAATTTTGAACCAATCAGTGCCCATGTCCAGTTCTCACTATTGCTTCTTGACCCACATATAGGTTTCTCAAGAGACAAATTAGATGGTCTGGTACTCTCATCTCTTTAAGAACTTGCTACAATTTGTTGTGATCCACACAATCAAAGGCTTTAGCATAGTCAATGAAGCAGAAGTAGATGTTTTTCTGGAACTCCCTAGCTTTCTCCATGATCCAGCGTATGTTGGCAATTTGATCTCTAGTTCCTCTGCCTCTTCGAAATCCTACCTGTACTTCTGGTAGTTCTCGATCCACATACTGCTGGAGCCTAGCTTGTAGGATTTTAAGCATGGATGGGGATTAGGAAATATAATTATAAATGTGCAAGCAATACAAAGGTGGGCTAATAGAAAATAGCTTAAAGGATAATATCAAGATTCAGGAGGATCTTGGCAAACAAGAACTTTGGGCAAAATTTAGCTAGACAAATTTCAAAAGAAACATATGCAAACTTCCGAGTAAGGAAAAATGGCATGAATATGGGATGGAGAAGAGTAATAAATCAACTTTTCCTTGATCTTTCAGTAGCCTTCAGTGCCATCAGTCATCACAGCCTTTGGAGCAGTTTAAAGAAGTAGGGATGTACTTTTGTTAGCCTTTTTCCTTTGGTTCTAGTCAGTGTTGGTAGAGAGGTCTGGCCCCAAACCTCTGCTTTGCAGGATCTGGAGGACTCAACTCTTTCCCTGGTCCTATTTAACTTCTATATGAAGCCACCGGGCGAGGGAACTTGTTGGTACGGAGTTAAATGCCATCACCTTCTGATGATACTCAGCTATGGTATCTGTCAGGCTGTTCAAGGTTATTTCCCAGTACCAATAAAGAGAATCTCTGTGGCTCAATGTCGAACTGTGGAATACTTGGTGCTCTCTGAGCTTGATTGTTTGCTTGCAGATGTTTCATTACTCAACATCATCAGTGCTAGTGAGTTTGGGATTTGCTCCCTGTTTATATACAGTGGCTTGACCTGCCAGTGTTGGTAGCAATGTGGTTTTCTCCTTGGTAGTTCCTTGATTAGGATATCTTTTACTGCTTAATGTTTGTCAGGTGTTAACCCCTGCTTATCTGAGTGTTAGCAGCTGGAGAGGATGTCTCCTGGTCTTTTTGTTCTCTTCTTATTGTTTCTTGAATGGTGTGAAAATGTGATTTATTTCTATGTGCATGCTGATGGCTGATTTGTCTGAATGCTAAGCTTCTAGGAATTCCTGAGCATTTTGCGGATTTAGCTTGATCTAATTTTAGCTTGGTCTAGTCTTAGGCGTAGGATACTCACACTTTCCCAATCGAAGCCATGGTTGAGTCTGTCAATGTGTTCCGAAATTAAGGAGTTTTTGTCCTGTCTTCTGGGTGTTTGTGGGCACCTTCTGCTAGTCTTCTTCCGATTTGTCCCAAGAGTGGCTGTTACAGGGCTTTACTGCTAGCAGAGGCACAAGTAATGAGTCAAAGCCAGCAGCTACAAATGACATTTCATTCCCCACTATCTGAAGTTAAGCCCAATTGTAAGGTAAGCCTTACTTGTGGAGAAGGGGAAAGGGAAATCCTCTTGCCAGGGGAGGTGGTAGGGACTACATATCTGCAGTTCCCAGAAAGGACATGGTTCAAACTTCACTTCAAAAAGCTAATGTCTGAGCACCCTCTTGTGAATTTGTGGAGAACTGTGATTTCAGCAGGATACCTTGAGAAATCAGGCTAAACCTAGAAAACCTCTCCTCCTCCCCCACTTGAGCTCCCCCTGGAAGGAAGTTAATGATTGAATATGCAATGTGAGTGTTGTAATTAAAATTGAAGAAATTTTCAATTTATGAAGAATTTTGAGTATATTGTTATTGTTGTTACCGGTAGTTGCGAAGTCGTGTCCGACCCATCGCGACCCCATGGACAACATTCCTCCAGGCCTTCCTGTCCTCTACCATCCTCTGGAGTCCATTTAAGCTCACGCCTATTGCTTCAGTGACTCCATCCAGCCACCTCATTCTCTGTCGTCCCCTTCTTCTTTTGCCCTCAATATTTCCCAGCATTAGGCTCTTCTCCAGTGAGTCCTTCGTTCTCATTTGTTGGCCAAAGTATTTGAGTTTCATCTTCAGGATCTGGCCTTCTAAAGAGCAGTCAGAGTTGATCTCCTCTAAGACTGACCGGTTTGATCACCTTGCAGTCCAAGGGACTCGCAGGAGTCTTCTCCAGCACCATAGTTCACCATCTATTTGCCAGGAATTGAGAGGGCCGGATGCCATGATCTTAGTTTTTTTAATGTTGAGTTTCAAGCCAACTTTTGCATTCTCCTTCTTCACCTGCATCAAGAGGCTCTTTAGTTCCTCTTAACTTTCTGCCATTAGAGTGGTATCATCTGCATATCTGAGGTTGTTGATATTTCTCCCGGCAATCTTAATTCCAACTTTTGATTCATCTAGCCCCGCCTTTCTCATGATGTGCTCTGCATATAAGTTAAATAGGCAGGGCATCAGTATACAGCCTTGCCGGACTCCTTTCCCAATTTTGAACCAATCAGTGCCCATGTCCAGTTCTCACTATTGCTTCTTGACCCACATATAGGTTTCTCAAGAGACAAATTAGATGGTCTGGTACTCTCATCTCTTTAAGAACTTGCTACAATTTGTTGTGATCCACACAATCAAAGGCTTTAGCATAGTCAATGAAGCAGAAGTAGATGTTTTTCTGGAACTCCCTAGCTTTCTCCATGATCCAGCGTATGTTGGCAATTTGATCTCTAGTTCCTCTGCCTCTTCGAAATCCTACCTGTACTTCTGGTAGTTCTCGATCCACATACTGCTGGAGCCTAGCTTGTAGGATTTTAAGCATAAGTTTACTAGCATATGAAATGAGTGCAATGGTGCAATAGTTTGAACATTCTTTGGCATTGCCTTTCTTTGGGATTGGAATGTAAACTGACCTTTTCCAATCCTGTGGCCACTGTTGATTTTTTCAAATTTGCTGGCAAATTGAGTGTACCCCTTTTACTGCATTGTCTTTTAAGATTTTGAATAGCTCAGCTGGGATACT
The DNA here is from genome assembly GCA_023053685.1 of Diadophis punctatus similis. Lineage (NCBI taxonomy): Eukaryota > Metazoa > Chordata > Lepidosauria > Squamata > Dipsadidae > Diadophis > Diadophis punctatus. The sequence continues at coordinate 21,966,672 of JALIGW010000012.1, forward strand.
GTCACCTTCACTAGCTTTGTTGTTGCTCAGATTTCCTAAGGCCCATTTGACTTCACATTCTAGGATGTCTGGCTCGAGGCCAGTGACCACCCCATTGTGGTTATCAGGGACATTAAGCTCGTTCTTGTATAGTTCTTCTGTGTAATTTTGCCACCTCTTCTTAATCTCTTCTGCCTCTATTAGGTCCCTGCCATTTTGGTCCTTTATCATGCCCATCTATGCATGAAACGTTCCCTTCATATCTCCAGTTTTCTTGAAGAGATCTCTGGTCCTCCCTATTCTATTGTTTTCTTCTATTTCTTTGCACTGTTCATTTAAGAAGGCATTCTTATCTCTTCTAGCTATTCTCTAGAATTCTGCATTCAATTGGGTGTATCTTTCTCTTTCCCCCTTTCCTTTCCTTTCTTTCCTCAGCTATTTGCAAAGCTTCCTCAGACAGCCATTTTGCTTTCTTGCATTTCTTTTTCTTTGGGGTGGTTTTAGTTGCTATCTCTTGTACAATGTTGTGAACCTCCATCCATAGTTCTTCAGGCACTCTGTCTATCAGATCTAATTCCTAAAATCTATTAGTCACCTCTACTGTATATTCATCAAGGATATTATTTAGTTCATACCTGAGTGGCCTAATGCTTTTCCCTACTTTCTTCAATTAAAGCCTAAATTTTGCAACGAGAAGCTCATGATCTGAGCCACAGTCGGCTCCGTCAGTTTTTGTTGACTGTATAGAGCAGTGATGGCGAACCTGTGGCACGCGTGCCACAGGTGGCACGTGGAGCCATATCTGCTGGCATGTGAGCCATTGCCCTAGCTCAGCTCCAGCGCGCATGTGTGCGCCGGCCAGCTGATTTTCGGCTCACGCGGAGGCTCTGAGAGGGCATTTTAGGTTTCCGGAGTGTCAGGCAGTGATTTTATATTGCCTGTTATATGTATATGCAAGGGAGAAGCATCCCTATCTAATATAATGGTTTATTCCTGAGCACGTGATTGATATGTTCTTGTACGCATGTGCACATTCCTTTCTTCGTTCATTCCTTTTGTTCCTAGCTTCTATCGAAGCAAGACCTATTTTCATATCAGAAATGTAGACTAATGAGGATTTATTGTTTTGTACCGAAATAAATATTTTTACTTAGACTTTTAAACTGCGGTTTCTTTTTCTAATGTCTGATGTCCGGGAAAAGATCTAATTCTCCTTTGTGAGATAAATTTCGCCTCTGTCACGGAGGGCCGGCAGGGGGGTGTTTTCACCCTCCCTAGGCTCCAGGGAAGCCTCTGGAGCCTGGGGAGGGCGAAAAACGGGCCTACCAGGCCCACCGTAAGTCAGGAAACGGGCCGTTTCCCGCCTCCAGAAAGCCTCTGCAGGGACGGGGGAGGGTGTTTTTGTCCTCCCCAGGCATTGAATTATGGGTGTGGGCACTCACACGTGCGTGATAGCGCGCGCGCGCATGCTTTCGGCACCCAAGGGAAAAAAGGTTCACCATCACTGATATAGAGCTTCTCCATCTTTGGCTGCAGAGCACATAAGTCAATCTGATTTCTGTGTTGACCGTCTGGTGATGTCCATGTGTAGAGTCGTCTCTTGGGTTGTTGGAAAAGAGTGCTATGACCATCGTATTATCTTGACAAAATTCTATCAGCCTGTGCCCTGCTTCATTTTGTACTCCAAGGCCAAACTTGCCTGTTATTCCAGTTATCTTTTGGCTTCCTACTTTAGCATTCCAATGATAAGGACATCATTTTTGGTGTTAATTCTATAAGGTGCTGTAGGGCTTCATAGAACCGGTCAATTTCATCCTCTTCAGCACCAGTGGTTGGGGCATAGACTTGGACTAATGTGATATTGAATGGTTTGCCTTGGATTCGAACTGAGATCATTCTGTCATTTTGGGGATTGTATCCCAGTATTGCTTTTCCTACTCTTTTATTGACTATGAAGGCTACTCCATTTCTTCTGAGGGATCCTTGCCCGCAATAGTATACCTGATGGTCATCTGAATTCCTGAATCTGACAGGAATTCACCCATTCCTGTCCATTTTAGTTCACTGATTCCTAAGATGTCGATGGTCAGTCTTGTTATCTCTTGTTTGGCCACGTCCAGTTTGCCTTGATTCATGGATCTTACATTCCAGGTTCCTATGGAGTATAGCTCTTTACAGCATCGGACTTTCCTTTCACCACCAGATACATCCACAGCTGAGCGTCCTTTCGGCTTTGGCCCAGTTGCTTCACTCTTTCTGACGCTACTAGTACTAGCCCTCTGCTCTTCCCCAGTAGCATATTGGACACCTTCCGACCTGAGGGGCTCATCTTCCAGCGTCATATATTTTTGCCTTTTGGTACTGTCCATGGGGTTTTCACGGCAAAGATACTGGAGTGGGTTGCCATTTCCTTCTCCAGTGGATCATGTTTTGTCATAGCTCTCTGCTATGACCTGTCAGTCTTGGGTGGCCCTGCACGGCATAGCTCAAAGCTTCATTGAGCTATGCAAGCCCCTTCACCACAACAAAGCAGTAATCCATGAAGGGGATATTGTTATTGGAGTATTGCAAATTATTCCTGCAAGATGCTCATGCATCAGATTCTAAAAAGTGGTTTAATTTACGAATGAAGGCCAATGTATGTGTCCCAGGATAATGTTGCAGGATCTAATCTGGCTTGGTGACCAGGACCAGAGGTTTGGTCTTCCGAGCTTTCGGACTTCTCTCTCACCAGAACACACACTCTGCTAGAGACAGAAGTTCCCCTGAGGATGGGTTCCAGCACGAGTCCGAAAGCTCAGAAGAACAACTCTCTGGTCCCGGTGACCGACCCAGATGGGATCTTGGTTTAATTAAATTTGCCAACTCTCAGTCTTTGAAGTGCCTTTGTATTGGACAAAATTGGACAATATGATTCTATATGGTCAAGATTCATTTAAAAATTGAATGGCAATATAACATTAACAGCCTGACAATGTAAATTTTGAAATTTGAATAATTCAAATTTTCACTAATTTTTTTCCCCAGCTTTCATTTTTTGTTTTTCACTCCCTCTTCTTTCAAATTGTTTTCTCTTGGTTATTTTTTATATATTTTTCTTTTCTAAAAATGAGTTCATTTAGATTTTTTTAACATATTTTGTTATTTTATATTAGTTTTACCATTTACCTTTATATTTGCTACCATAAATATATTTAAGAAAATGTAATTGAATTTTCAGTTTAAGAAACTGAAAGAATTTTAATTGTTTTAAGAAACATTTTGAGACAATTTAACTGAAAGTTTGTAAAATTCAATAAAATTCAAGACCAAGGGTCACTCCCTACCCCCAAATAACTGAGCATTGCAAAAGTTGCAAGATTGGCAGATTTCAAACCCTAAGGGAACTCTTAAATACTTAGTCAATATTTGTCTGCACCAGATCAAACCTTCTATGTTGTACTTCCATTCACTTTTTATGTACACAGTAGTGTACACAAATGTTGACCCAAAATTCCAACAACCATTGGCTATTCTACAAAACTGACCAGTTGGGAAAAGGGCCACTGGGGTTCCCAGTCTTGGCTCAGGCGGAGACTCCGGAGGGAGTCCCAATAGCTGGAAGGTGGTGGCTAGTAGAGAAATATTTGGTTCTCAAACATTTTGGTCCCAGGATCCCTTTACCTTATACTCTTAAAATGACTGAGGACCCCAAAGAGATTTGCTTTACGTGGGTTATAGCTATTGATATTTGCTGTGTTAGAAATTAAAACTAAGAAATGTTAAAATGTTTAGTTATTTAACACACACCCTGGAAGACCTGAGGAGGACTGGGTGGTCGTCTGGCTCCTTCGGGGCACTGCATTTGACAGCCTGCAGCATAAGAACAGCCCAATATGCTGGCTGGCCCCATGCAGTTGGCTGCTGAACCCACTGAAGGCCAGTGCTGGGACAGCGCCTGCTGAGGGGCTGGGAAGGCGCTACTTGTGCTTTGTCTGAGTAGGTGGTTGTCTTGCAAAGCAACTTTCTTTTGAGAAATTACTCTTTCAGCACCAATGTGAGGTACCCAGAAAGTCTTCCAGCAGGGAATAAGAGTTATACAATCTTCTCTGGATATTTCCAAAACAAGGAAAAAATTCATATGAAAGGGACATTTTAATAATAATAATAATAATAATAATAATAATAATAATAATAATAATAATAATAATAATAATAATAATAACAACAACAACAACAACAACAACAACAACAACAACAACATAGTTGGAAGGGACCTTGGAGGTCTTCTAGTCCAACCCCCTGCCTAGGCAGGAAATCTTACACTACTTCAGACAAATGGTTATCGAACATCTTCTTAAAAACTTCCAGTGTTGGAGCACTCACAACTTCTGGAGGCAGGCTGTTCCACGGATTAATTGTTCTAACTGTCAGGAAATTTCTCCTTAGTTCTAAGTTACTTCTCTCCTTGTTTAGTTTCCACGCATTGCTTCTTGTTCTACCTTCAGGTGCTTTGGAGAATAGTTTGACTCCCTCTTCTTTGTGGCAACCCCTGAGATATTGGAACACTGCTATCATGTCTCCCCTGATCCTTCTTTTCATTAAACTACACATACCCAGTTCCTGCAACCGTTCTTCATATGTTTTAGCCTCCAGTCCCCTAATTATTTTTGTTGCTCTTCTCTGCACTCTTTCTAGAGTCTCGACATCCTTTTTACATCGTGGCGACCAAAACTGAATGCAGTATTCCAAGTGTGGCCTTACTTACTATTTTTATCAGCATTACATCACCTCGATGGCAGGATGTACCCCTTGTTAAAGCTTAAATCAGCCAAACCTGTCTTTAGGATAATTTACCTTTCTCTTATGGAAAAGTATAACATCCTCTTCAATTGACTGAAAATTGTTTTAAAATGCTTTAAGACTATACTGAGGTAATGTAGAAGAAATTGACTGGCAGTTTGCAATTTAAAAAGAAAAGGGATGGAATGACTGCAGAAACAGAAAATACCTGGGCCTCCATTCCGTCATGCCTCCTGAGTGCCTGTCAGCCAGCACTCGGACTTCCCTTCCCAGGGCTGGGCTGCAGAGGGAGAGAAACGGAAGCCAGCAGAGGCAAGTTTTTACTTGCTGAGACGGATCCAGTTCTAACCTTCTTTGCAGCTCCCAGCCCACCTCGGAAACGTGACTGGGGGCGGAGGAGGAAGGAGCAGCAGCATTAGCCCTTCCCAAGGACACCGGCTGAGTACAAGAGAGCTCTCCTCAGCTTAAGGAAGCCCCTGGACTGGACCAGAAGAGTCCCACTTCCAGGGGGGGAAATTCCATGCTGGTGAGTAAGGAAAGGCAAAGGCAAAAGGAAAGTAGAGGATCTCTCCTTCCTCGTCTAGCCCCACATAACCTCTTGAATCCAGACTTCCCATTAGCCCAGAAAGAGTCACTGGTTATCTCTGAGCACAGCCGCAGATTAGGACAGGAAAAAAGGAGGACGGGCTGCCACAGAGGCTGCTGCAGTGGGGGTGGGGAGGTTGTGTGTGTGTGTGTGTGTGTGTGTGTGTGTGTGTGTGTGTGTGTGTGAGAGAGAGAGAGAGAGAGAGAGAGAGAGAGAGAGAGAGAGAGAGAGAGAGAGAGAAGAACCTACACGCTGATCTGAGCACAGTCCCCAGTGCCTGGACTTGCCTAGATTATTCGGGAGGGCAACATGGGTTTCCTCAGCTTGTGGAGGAAATGTGCAAAAATATCAAAAAGGTGGAACTGCGAAGTGTCAGGAGCAGAGGAATAAACGGTGGTGTCCCCCTGCCCTCCAGACCAGAGGAACATCTTGGAAGAAGGATGATTTTATATATTATATGATCAATACTCTTGTGTCCTCTTGCAACAGGGATAGGTGCTTCTGTGTGGCAGGAACAAAACAGGCACTGCAGTATCAAGAGAGCGGGCCAAGCACAAAGTGAGTCCAAGGTCAGAGTCCCATTAACCTGCTTCCAGCCTTGGCTTTTGATCACAGAGCATTTCACCCGATGACCATGCTGGCTTTTGCTCAGCCCTTTCTTTTTCAGAGCTGCCAGATCATGCTTTAGCCTCTGCCATTCAAGCAGACGTGGGCCTTCCTCTTTAGGCAAGCTTTGGGGGACGCCCCAGTGGGGTACCGTTGCAGGGTCTGGATTGGATTAATAGAGGTGGCTCTTTTACACTCTTGAGGATGCTGCAGCCTAGCCCAAATCTTGGGGTTGGGTGGTACAAAAATGCAATGAGCAAACATGTTGCCACTTCCTTCCTGAGTAGAGGGCAAGTAATTGGCACACCTTCTTCCAAGGCAGAGTCGGCCATCAGCTTCACAGTGAATTTTGCTTCAATTATTTGGGTTTCATGGCAAACACCATCTGGGCTGTGCAACCTTCAGATCTGGCCAGTTTACCTCCTGTGTGATTTTGTGCAAACTCTCCCTGGGGGGGGGGGCACTTTTATATTCTTTCAGAATATTCAAGTACAATTATAAAAGAAATGTGAGTATGAAGCCTATTTTTTCAACCACTTGTTCTTTTTAAATGGTTGAAAACAAATTGCCCCAGGATAGCACATATCAATAACCTGAGAAGTACAACTAAAAAAAAGGAGACGCTTTATAATAGTTGGCGAAAGCCTCCCACGCTTGACTTTTCAGCAAAGCACTTTGTGTGCAAAGGCCTTGTGTGTCAGTTCTGTGGGACCACACTGCACTGAGACAGAGGGAGGCCTGTGGAAACCTCTGGCAACTTGAGTGGGCATGTACTCCTCCTTGCTCGAAGGTGCTCCATTTCCACTCCTCCCCCCAATTGCCGGGTCAGGTACAACATAAACTACTTTAATTAATGATGTGCCACTAAAAGACATGAGAAGACCAATTCAAAATTCCACCAAAATAGGGCATTTCAACTGAATCATTGCACTGTTGACTAATTAAGAAAATAATTCTTGCCAAGGAATCCAGAGAAAAACCATTTCCAACTCAGAAAGCTCCTGGGCAATCAGTCAAGAGTGGCAGCACGGAGTTGCATTTGTGATCAACAGCTGGAGAGGCTCTGGCTGTGTCCTCACAATGGTGCAGAGTGAAATTAGTCTTCCTTTTTTGAAACAAAAGCTGTAGCAGACTCTAGCTCACTGCCTGGCCTGGTCTCCTAATCACAGCAGGTACATGAGTGAGGGGCAAAACAGGGCACGCAAGCTCAGTCCCAGCTGCTCACCATGGGGGTGGGAATCCCTCCCATTTCTCCACCCCACACCTCCCATAACTGGTTTCACTCCAGTTGCTTATCACTCACCCATCAATTTTTTTCAGACATATATACTTCTGTCGAATACATTTTCATAGTGTCCAGTATATTTATTTGTCTATTTCTAAAATCTGTTCTGAGTGGCCCTTAGCTTAGAAAGGGTATTCCAAAGAAATTTATTGAATTCAAAGCTTTATTTATTTATTCATCCATTAATCACATTTATATAGACTGATTAAATAGACGGATGGTCACAGCTCTCTAGGCAGTTCACACAATACATGTAAAGTACAGTACAGATATGGCCTAGAAGAAGGTGGCGTTCAACAGGCATTGGTTAAAACCAGCCTAGGCTGGAAAGAGAGAAGGAAGTGAGAAAGAAATTTAGCATTGCCCCACCTTGATTCTCTTGTATATGGGGGGGGGGCGCAGGGGAGAGAAGCTCTGCCAGGTTTCCAAGAATATGTTAATTATAGTTGTAACAATAAAGCCAGTTCCAGGAGTTATATGGTTATTATTCACCAACCTTGTAGGCTAGTTTGAACTAATCAAAGTTTTTAGACTTTTCTCAGAGGGAATCTCAGATATAACAGATTCCACTGACCATCTAGAAAGTTAAGAGAGCGTGGATTACTACAATTGCAAATGGGCAGAGCAGATAAGTGACAATCTCCATTTCACTGAAGCCCAATTAAAAATAGCTGCAACTGGCTGACTCTGTTGAATGCCGGAAGATCCAACGCTACCCACTTCAAGCAAAATGAAAATGACTGCAGAATTGGCCTTTCTCTCTAACATCCGGGCAAGGAAGAACTGTGGAACAGAAGAGGCCAACTCCCTTTGAGTTGTCTGATTTCTTTGTCCATTTTTAGACAAGTCAAGGGAGGAAAATTAGCATGTTTGGAACACCGGCATTATGCTTGATTTATTGATAGTTGCCTTAAGCTATGCAAAAAGTCCAGGTAAGGAAAATCACAAATGAAGGATTCAAAAGCGTTAACACAATCCAAAGGAAAACAACTCCTCACTACCTGCTGTTAAAAAAGTTGTCCCTGTTTTTTCAGACAAAAGCCACTATGAGGGATTCTGTTCAGATGGTGACCCTGTGGGGAAAACAAGCCCCTCATCACAGCATCACAGCTATCCTCATCGCAGATGACCAGAGTACAATCGTCACAGGGAGTCACGAAGGCCAAGTCTGTCTTTGGGACCTGTTGCCAGACCTCCAGGTGTGAAACATTTTCCTGTCTCCTTTCAGGGCTGCTCCCAGCACCAGTCTGGTCAGAGGGAAAGCTCCTCAACGAGGACTACCTCTCCCCAGGAAGAACTAGCCATTCCTTCTGGGACACTCTAACCCTATCACAGGCCAGGGAGGAGCAGTTTCATTCTTCTCAGTAGAATGCTTTTTTCCATGTATCTGCTCTGTAATCAAGAACATATAATCCATTAATAAAAATCAGTCCTTTTGACCTTGTTATATAATTAAGCTTTTGCCCTTGTAGGTGTCATCAAGGCAGATGCTTTTGGGGCACACGGCCTCAGTGACGTGTTTGGCGAAGGCAAGAGATTTTGAGAAGCAACCGTACGTGGTCAGTGCTACTGAGAACGGGTCAGTCACTCGGCATTTCCCATGACAGCTCATCTATGGAAAGTTCTGAGTTGCAGGAAATAATAGACATACTGTTTTGGAACAGTATAGATTGGTGCCTTGTGACTTTTCTTAAGAGTAATTCTTGCTAAGGTAGGTCAGGACTGGTATAAGTATCTCTGAGATTTCAGGTGAAAAAGGGGGCTAACTGTAGAAGAGCCCTGGAAAGTGTTTTAATAAAAGAGGGAGGCCCAAGAGGAAAGAGAAGATTGATCTTCTGAAATACAGAGAAGGGCTAGGAGCCTTGAGCCATTCTCCAGAAGCACAAGAACCTTCATGTAATCTGCCTCTGATGTCGGCTGCTAATAGAAGCAAGGTAGCTTGTTCAATGTCTGAGACAAAGCCATTTTCTATGCTTACTTTAAGACAGCTCACGGGGATGTTGACAGAACTGTTCCACTATAGGTGAGGAAGTTTAAGCCTTAACTATTTAAAAAAGCGGATTTCATATTTCAATAAAAACTGGTTTTGATGTAACTTACACCTTATCCACTTTCACCTGTCCTTAAATTTCAAAGTAAATCACATACTGGATGTGTGTGTGTGTGTGTGTGTGTGTGTGTGTGTGTGTGTGTGTGTGTGTGTGATAGCACATCATCCATTGTTGTTTTGGCAGAGAGATGAGCATTTGGGACATCACCAGTGGACGGTGTGTAGAGAATACAAGGCTTCCATTTCGGCACACAGCCATCTGTGTAAGTAGAACGCATCCTTACCAGTGTTCTCTTGAGTACCATCTCCTAGCAGCTTCTTCTTACACAGGTCTTATTGATGTCTCCAGTAGTTTGATGAAAAAATGTTCCAGAGGTGAGAAAGGACTAAACTGAATACAGCCTGGGTTTTATACCTACATTTTTAAAAAATTGAGTAAAGATACAACTAAATGAAGATCTCACCAAATGCTTAGATGTCCCAGACTTCTGGTAAACACTAGGGATTCAGGAATGCTTAGACTGAATTTGGCAAGCTGTTTCTTTTTTGGGGTGGCATCACATCCATTAGCTTCTGTCTAGCACTGTGCTGATTTTGAAGCTGCTGCACTTTTTCTGCCTTTCCTTCTTTGGCTTTGGAAGGAAGAAACCAACTGGACACCAACAAAGCATGTAGCTCCTGCTGCCATGGAAATGCAGCTGCGCACATCTACAGTTCCTGCTGTGGCCTCTCTAGCAGTGGGGCCATGAGCTGAAGTGAACCTACCTGCAAGGTTGCTGCGGGCTTGGAACTGGTAGAGAAGCCACTGGTTTCAGACAGAATCTGCAGATGGCTCCAAACAAAATGCAATGGCCTTGTTTTATTGCACTAACCTGCTTCTGTACTGCAGTGCCTGTTTAAGTGCATCAAATTTAGAATTAGAATTAGTATGCTCAGGAAACGTTTATAAATGGAACTCAGTCTTATGATTTGCTTGCATCGTGGGTGAGAGGCAAAGAGGAGTATCTCTTCCACTTGTGCATGATCTCTGTTTTATGAACTGGGATGGTGCGTTTCCTTGGTACATTAGCATTTTTCTGCAGAAAGACAAGCAGCTGGAGGAAGAAGTGTCTCCTTCATGCATCTTTGGAACAGCACATAGAAGAGATTGAAATGGGAATGGAAAAGGGTCCACAGGGCTCCCTTTATAGTTTGAAACAGTCCAGAATCAAGTCTAAAGTCAGCGTTCCAAATAGCATCCAAAATTAAATCAGAGTCCAAGGCAAAGTATTCCTCAAAGTTCCAATTTATTAATAGAGCCATGTTGGCACATCTGGGTGAAACCCGAATCTGAAGCTTCCCAGGTTTCACCACCCAGTTGAAAGTTCAAGTCCTTGCCCCCACACCCACAAGTCCATCACATTGTCCAATCTTCTATTGCCATGCTGGCAGAGTCCACCCATCTCTTTCCGTTCAGGTGCAGAGGTGCAGAGCCAAAGGATGACCTTGGCTTTCTAGAAAGAATTTTGTTATGGCTACATACTAGTAACTCCATGCAATCCCCCCTATTTTCCCACAATAGAAAATCCATAGTAAAATAGTATATAGTGTGGCAGGCCTAAGATCCCAAATAAAATGGCTTTGGCCTGACATCTAGGATGCTACTGTGAGCTGTCCAGATGCATCATCTTGGTCAGCCACTAGAGGGCAGAATGCACTTGGCCTGATCCACGCATCTCTGGGGTCGACAATACTGTTTGGTAAAGAATGTTCCCAACTAATGTCTGGTAGGAGTCAGTCTTGGGATAACAGATGTGCTTCTCAGTGGGCGTGGGGCCTGCCAGCTAATCTCTCTTGCCTTTTTCCTTTTGTACAGTATTACCACAGCTCATTTCGCATGGCAGGAGAGGGCTGGCTGGTCTGTTGTGGGCAGTATAACGACATCCTCATTATTGATGCGATAACCCTGGTTGTGCTTCACACATTAACCTCTTCTTCCTCTTCAGACTGGATCAGCTGCATGTGTTTAGTGCGTTCTCTGAGGATTCAAGGTATATTTACTGTCAAAAGCATGGATGCTTCTATGCGAAGTTATCATCCATGCTTATTCATAGATACCGTAATATATAGGAGGATTGGTGTAAAATTATATTGGTTTACCTATAATTTCTTTGGTGAGTGGGTGGGCACATGCCTGTTTGGAAATTACAGGAATTGATCAGAGCTGCAGAATACAATACTGTACATCGTTGTCAAGAAGGCTGATAGTTTACTCCTAGAAGAGCCTTCCCTCCTGCTGGGGAGGAAGGCTGGATTCTGTGGGACCCCTTTTCTTCTGGCCACACTTCTTAGGCCCTGGGACACATCAGGGCTGCTGGTGCAAGGACAGTTTTGCCCGCTCTCGGAACCCTGGGATAGTGATCGAGGGCAGAGCAAGCCTCAATTCTGAAGGCTCTGAACAGGACCCCAAATGGGTGCATCCACCCACAGACACAACGCGGGGCACCATAAGGTGTTCCTTCGAGGCCGGGTTTAGATGCATTGGCAGGGTCTTGGCCCTTCCATGTCATCTCGGGCAGGCAAGAGCAGCAGTATCATTTTCCTGTCCGCCACTCCTTGTGCCCCCTGCTTGTGACTCTCCCACAGCCATCCTGTTTCGCTTTTCCAGAGGATTCTTTACTAGCGGTATCTGCAGCAGGAGACCTTAAAGCTTGGGATTTGTCATCTTCGATCAGCAGGATACAGGTGAGAAGCAGCAAAGGTCCATATCCTGGGCTAGGTGTCTCTTTCTCTTCAGTCTGGCAGTGTTGATGCAGGAGGGTTAGCAACATCCCTGTGAGTGGACATAGAGGGGCCCCAGATGGTGTTGAAAGTTCTGGAAAGTTCTGCATCCAGGCCCCAAGCTGAATGCAAAGCAAGTTTTCACCTAGAAAGGAGTGATCATATTTGATGTTAAACATGATGGGAAATTAATTTCCTGGAGATGACATGGACTTTACAGGGGGGGGAAAAACAAGTCAGGTTTTTTTTAAAGGTCCAATTCCAAACTCAGACATATCAGAATAACTAGAAAATAATTTATCTTACAAAGAATTCCTAAGATTTGGTTGCAATTATATTTGTAGCATAAATTTCCTAAAAGAATCCAAATCTTAAAACGTGTATATTTCCAAACTAGAAAATATGCACAACTTTCTAACTGTCCTAAATCAGATATCGTATGGCTTGTGGCATAAGACCTCACAACAACTAGTATATTTTGAAGGAGTACAAAGGGGCATAGGGGTTATTCTAGGAAATGTCATGATGCACGAACACTCCCTTTTCTCAGAAAAAATGAGAATTTAAGGGAAATACCAGTTAAAGTAGTTTCTGTGCTCCGCAGATACGCCAGTATAAAATCTGTCATCAGTCAGTCGTATGGGGAAAAGTCAGTGGAGCCTCCCTGGCTTTTGCTGTTAGTTTTGTGTGCTTGGTCTTGGGTTTTATTTTGCCTAACCTGTGACAGGGTAGAGAATGTCCTGGAGGTCTCCTAAAATCCCAAACTGCCCCAAACAAGGCAGCATTGTTTAGATGTTGAAATCTTATAATAGAACTAGAAAGGGGACCTTATGCTCCCTTTGCCATCATAGCTTGAGAGCATGCTAAAATACAAGAAAACTGAAAGGGAATAGATTGGAAAAGGAGTTCAAAATTTATTTATTATTTATTTATTTTGTGAGATTTATATACCGCCTCACAGTGCAAGCACTCTCTAAGCGGTTTACACCAGTAAGCAATGTATATTTATATTGCCCCCAACAATCTGGGTCCTCATTTGATCTACCTCGGAAGGATGGAAGGCTGAGTCAACCTTGAGCCGGTGAGATTTGAACCGCTGACCTGCGGATCACAGTCAGCTAAAGTGGCCTGCAGTACTGCACTCTACCCGCTGCGCCACCTCGGCTCAAAATACAGCCATCCCTCCGTTCTTTCCATTAAATCTGGTCAATGGGCTTAGGAAACCAAATACCATATTTGGGAGAGGCAAATTCTTCCCTCTTAATCAAACCAATTGACTCCCTGAGTCAACTTTTACTTTATAGCCCAACTGCAGTGATGACTGACCATGTTATTTTCCGTTTTTCCATTCCTCCCCCCAAATGACCTTTTTCTTTTTCTTTCAATGTGCAGGAGAAGCAAAACATTTTTGAGAGAGAATGCCAGCCTCTGGGCTGCACACTCTGCAATGCAATCCGATTTTGCACTTACACGGAGAGGCTTCTCTTAGTTGTATTCTCCACCTGCTGGAAGGTATTAGTTAAGCATTGCATGCAATATCAGACATTTCCTTCACAAATAACTTTTAAGAGCTTATCAAAATGCAGAAGCTGAGTGAAAACTGAAAAATAATCATATACAAATTGTAATAGAGAATTAAGTCATACAAAATGATCATGAATAGACTAGTGTTTAATAAACCAAATCAGACTAAACTAATGTTATTGATTTTAACACACATCCATTTTCCCCAATTTGAGAAACTAAATTAAAGCTATACCAGATTTTTTAAATATATACATACATACATACACATATACATATACATATACATATACATATACATATACATATACATATACATATACATATACATATACATATACATATATATATACATATACATATACATATATATAATATATAATTATATAATATATATAATCCCACTAAGGGTATGGCTATCTGACGAGAGCAGAATAGCTCGAAATAGATCTATAATAGTCTCTATGTTACATATATATATAACCCTAACCCATTCTTTTACAGTAAGGTGTTTCCTTCCATGATTCTGATAAGTTTAGTGATTGAATGAGTTTAATAAATGAACTGTTATGCCCTGAACTGATGAACTGTCTGGCCACGGTGTTCCTGGTTGTGCCAATGCTTTTCTCCAGTGCACTTGCTGGACAAAAAGACTCCCCCCCCCCGTCCCATCACTCAGAAATCTTCTAGGCGGCCTTCATCACACCCAGATTTTCCACTGTTCCAAGATTCCTCACGTGTGTCCTGCTTCCAAATTCACATTGTTCCCATGCTCTGTAACTGCTTCCTCTGATGGAAGGGAAGTGGAGGATGGGACAGGGCTCTGGCCAGAGGGGATAGATATCTGTAATTCCCCTCTTTTTGCAACAGGTCACCTTCCCCCTTTTTGTCTCTGGATTCAGGTGTATGATTACTGTGACTTTTGCTTGCTGTGGACTGAGTTTAGCCCAAGCAGCCAGACCTTGGCAGGAGGGGAAATCCTTGCTGCCCATAGGTTGATCATTTGGACAGAAGATGGGCACGGCTACATCTATCAACTGGTGAACAGGTGAGACACACCAAGTGCAAGGGAGTTGGCAGAAGCACCACCTCCTCATTTCTAAGATCCTGACTGGGGGACTCTCCCTTTGGGCCAAGGAGCTTTCTGTCAGGCAGCTCCTACCCTTGTTGGCCGAGAGGGCATGCTCTTTGGGGCATTTCCCAGAAGGAAGTGTTTGCTCAGGGAGGAGCTTCCGTTCCCATGCATTGTCAGAGGACTGATCCTCCCTCTTCCCATGTCTTTAGTGGCCTTTCACGGAGCATCCAGCCATCCAAAGGAAGGGTGCTGAAAGAAACAGTTCGACCTGTTTTACTCTCTTCTACTGAGGTGCAAGGCAACAAAGTAAGTTGGCTGGGTTTCTAGAGACTTCACTGGGTTTCCATAAATGCAAGCACCATTACCAACCAAAGCCCATAAAGCTAGGAACTGAAGGCATTTCTCCAAGGATTTTTAGTTTGCCGTTGGATTCCATTGTAGGAAATTAAAGGATTTAAAAATGGCTCCTTGCTTTCTTTCATGCTTATTGCATCTCTAAATTTGTGAACTCTAAGCTGAAAATCAACTTCTGTGTGACTGGAAGCCACTCTCAGCCTCAGGCTGTTCAAACTGCTAGAGGAACACAAGTGTGTAAGGGAAGGTGAAGCATCATTATCATGAATGTGTGCATTTCTTAGACCGCTGTACTAATATGCAAGAAAACACACAGGAAAGTGTGTGAAGAGGGAACAAGCAGAAGTAATCTGCAAATTCTTAATTGGAACTTGTGGGTGCCCCTTAAAGATGCTGAAGAAATTGATTATTTGTCAGCTAACACAGCTCCTCTTCCGGGATTTTATTTTCAATAGAGTTTTTCTTACATCATGGGCTTCATGAACGAAAGGAAGGAACCCTTTTATAAGCTTCTTTATTCTGGACAAGCTTCTGGGAGGATTACTTTATGGCATGTTCCTGATGTGCCTGTTTCAACTCTAGATGGCTCTCCAAAAGGTTAAGGTTTTTTTAATTTTAAAGCTTGCACTGCAAAAGGTGAAAATGGGACCTCCTAGCATAAACTCCAAGACTTACTACTTTGCTTATCTTCTCTATTGTATTCAGAGGGTGATATGGGTTTGGATATACATCACTACTAAATAATATAGCATTGGGAAGGGAGACAGTACGTAGTACCAATGGCTGGAGAAGGCCATTCAGAGGGGTGCTTGCACTCATGTTCTGCTTATTCTCCATCCAAAGGCTTTTGTCAGGCCCAGAACACTAAACTAGAGGGACCCAACTCACCTCAAGTATATGAACAGGAAGGTGCCATCGCTCGCATCTCATTGTTTTTTTTCTCCGCAGTGATCCCAGTAGCAGCATCCAGGACTCTGCAGGATAACTTTAACATCTACCCTCCTATAGCTGAAGGTATCCCTGATCACCCCTGGGGAGCTCCCATCACAGTTTCTACATACATTCCCAGCCTCCAGAAGTTGGTCTGTGGATATAAAGACGGCAGAATTATCACAGTACCAGCTTTGCATGCTGCGAAGGCCAGACTGTTGGGAGAGGGTTCTGTGCAGAAAGGTGAGCAGCTTTGCAGCATCTTTCTTTACTTTACAAGGAAGGGAGGCATTAGGGTTCCCCCCTCACTTTAATAAAACCTTTCTCAACTCCCGAGTGCTTTAGGGACACACCCACTGACTTTTCTTGGCCAAGAGCTTTTTCTCCAGTGCGTCCTCGCTCTCTACACCTGCAACCTTGGGTTCCCTGGGTGTCCAACTGAGCTTGACCTCTTGGCCCTCAAGCCCAGAGCAAGTGCACGCCCGTCGCCACAGGGCAGCCATTTTATGAACACAGTCTCCCTCTCTCCCTCCGCCGGGGCCCAGAAAGGCTGCCTCCCGTTCCGGCTGCCTGGGGGTCGATCTGGGAGAGCTGCTGCTGGGTTCCCCCTCGGGGAGCATTCTGTGCTGCCACTCCTCTCAGGGGCCAGCTGGGGCTCCTGGGCTGCAGAAAGGCGGGGGCTCCTGGCGGTACTGGCCGCTAGCCACTGCCCGCCCGACTCTCTCTCGCAGACGATGACGTGCCCCGCGTGCTGAGCGGCGCCAGCGGCAGCGGCGTGACAGCCCTGCTGGTGCTGCCCGGCCGGCCGGCGCCCTGCTGGCTGCTCTCCGCGAGCCGGGACTCCTGCGTCGTCTGGTGGGACCTCTTCACCGGGGAGGCGCTGCACCGTTTCGCGCTGGACGCAGGGCCTGTCGCCCGCCTGCTCCTCTCGCCGGACAGCTGCAGGGTGAGTCGCAGCGCCCAAGGCGGCTCCCTGGGAACTCAACCAGGCGGGGCAGGCTTCTGCCCCGCTGCAGGAGTTTTGGGGTGGGCGAGAGGGGGCTCCTGCCCTGAGCTCGAGTGCCCCGAGGCCGCCCGACACGTGTAGCGCTTCCCGACGTCCCTCTTGGGCCCGACCGAGGAAGTCTTCCTTGCCTTGACTTTCTAGCGGAAAGGTCACCGCCTTGTATGCTGCATGTGTAGCGACCACTCCGTTGTGCTTTTGCACGTGCAAGAGCGCGCCTGCCTTATGCGTGCCAGGAAACACCTTTTTCCCGTGACGGCGTTGCGATGGCACCCCGTGGAGAATCTGCTGGTCGTGGGGTGTGAAAATGATTCAGTCTACGTTTGGGACATTGAAACAGGTGATGGAAGCGAGGTCGCCCATTCTCTTCTTCTGCAGCAGGCAGCCCCTGGGCGTCCTTAGGATCTAGTTGTAGTGATCAGATTCAGCAGGAAAGGAACAGATGGACTCTCATCTGCCCCTTATTTTTCCTCCTACAATTCCTATTTCTGATTATTAGAGGAAGCAAAATTGGGCCCAAATAGATGTTTTTGTCTCTCACCCCAAAACCTAGACCTGTTATAAATAGACTGCAGGAATGTGGGTGACAATTAGATAGCAGGGATCTATGCCATCATCAAGTTATCAGGTCAGTTAATGGCAAGTTTATGGACAAATAGCCATTGACCCTGAATCCTTATCTCTGCTTGTCCCAACAGAACCCAGATTTCGGTTGCAATAATTGAGGCGGCCACTAGAGGGCAGCGTTTCTTAGCCTTAGGAACTCCACTTGTCCTGGTTTGGATTATTAGAGGATCACTGTCTATACTGGCTTCTTTTTAAAAATGTGCTTTGAAAAATTGTGGCCTGATCCTAGAGAATGCAGGGAAGGTAAACTGGAGACCTGCTACTTTGAACATCTACCTTCCTTTCCCCCTTTGCCTAGGAAGTCTAGAGCGCCACGAAAGTGGGGAGACGGCCAATGCGATCCTTGCTTCCTGTGAAGATTCTGGTCTTATGGCCTGGGAAGAAGATGGCCAGCGAGAGAAAGGTCTGGGTGGCTCATTGTCCAGCTCCTCTGCCTTTGGCAATTTTTCCTGCAACAGACTCGCTCATCAAAGAAGGTCTTTTTGTCATCAGGTGAATACACAGAAGGAAGCAATTGCTGGGTGTGTGAATGAAAGCCTGGTTCTTTTGCACTCCCTTTAGAAGCCTGCCCCCATTTCTTCCCCATCCCCTCTGATGACTCCTCCTGCCCCCCATCTTTGGAATGCCCGTTCCAAGGACCGAGAGCTCTCATTGATAGGTTTTAGCCACGTGTGGTGTGAAACATTTGCATATTTATTGATTACATTCATTGTTACATGACATCCACCTGAATTGAATATAAATATTTTGTTATACTATTTAATTATAATTATTGCACTGACTATGGTAAGATCAACTAAATTATTAAAACATTTATCTTTCAGTTAACTACTCTCTGCTGGGCTCAGGGGCCTTTTGCTGTTTGGCCATTGAGGGCAACATGGGAGAGCATCAGTGTCAATGTGCTCCTTTTTGATTTGGAAAAGCTGGTGGAATTGCTCTGCTCCTCTCAGGCCAATGGAATGAAGTCCTCCAATTCCTTCAGCACCATCGACACTTTAAAGAGAGCTAGAAACACAACAGAGAAAAGGACATTAATGTTAAAGAGAAACAGAACTTCCGGATCCCTCTCTCCGGTGGATGGGCTGGTCAGAGTGGCTAGCGAAGAACAAGACTCTGGACAAGTGCATACAGGTGGAACCCTGGAACAAAGTGATGGCATCAAAAGGCGCAAAAAAGCAAAGAGTTCCAAGAAGATTAAAAGGCAGTCCTCTAGGAAAACCAGCCCAACTGTTGCCACAGAGGCAGCCAAACTCCTTTTGTCCTGTTTTTTCCCCTGGGGTGTGAACAGAGAGTTGGACGGTCTTTGTGTTCAGTATTTAGGTATCTCGAGACTTTTCTCTCCTGTCTCCTTTGGACTACTTTCAAAAAACAATTATCTTACTCTAATGTTACCAGGATGGAACAGTGCTAATCCTGAGAGGATGGAAAAGCAGGAGGAGGTAGTTAATCTATTTTCTAGCAAAGTGCTGCATTTACACAGTAAATACTATAGTGTAACCCAAGAGCAAGCAGGCAAGAAGAATGGATGGAGAAATACTGTTACTTCCACAGAGCAAAGGCTAGTTTTGGCTTATTTGTTGAGCAGGATGTCTTTAGTTCAAAGGATAATTAACAGACCTTCTGAAAAGACCAGGTAAGATTGAGTCTAGCTTTTTCTGAAATAAAAATTGATTGCTGTACAGTAGTTAGAAGAAATGGATGGATGAGCAGTTCTTGCCTATCATACGTCATTCACATATAATCTGATGTCTTTGGGGTTCCCTTCTCCCCAGTCAGCTTCTGGTCACCAGGCCTATTCCTCTGAAAGGCCTGAGCTTGCCTGGTTCCTGGGAGAAGGCGGCCTCCGAGGCTTCCTTGCAATGTGTGCCCCACTGTCCTCTTTCACGAAGGAAGATCTATATACAGTATATATATGAGAGAGAGAGAGAGAGAGAGAGAGAGAGAGAGAGAGAGAGAGAGAGAGAGAGAGAGAGAGAGAGAGAGAGAGAGAGAGAGAGAGAGAGAGAGAGAGACTCTCTGTTGGCCCTTTGCTGTCTGTGTTGGGGTCCCTGAGAGACGGGTGATCTCTTTGCTTTCAGCCTCATGAAGCGCAACAAATGGAGACCTGCAGCATCTCTGGTTTTGGATGATCTTAACCTAGAGTCTTCTCCACGTGAGTCCTGGTGACACAATCCGCCCTGTTTCCTAGGGGTATATTGTGATGAGAGGAAACCTTCCTTCCCGAAGGAAGATTCAGTGGTGAAGAGAAGCCATAGGTTGCCTCAACCCTTCCAAGCCCTAAAATGTTCAGAGGCACCAGGTAGCCCAGAGGACCTGAGGAGGACCAAGATCTGTCTGTCTCTCCTTAATTTAATAATTTCAGCACATGGTATAATAGAACTGAACATTATTAAATAAAATATAAATTCCCCAATATTGTTCACAATAAAGATAAGAAATGACCACAAATATAGGCAGAAGTGTTGGTGCTGAAAAAAATTGTAAAAGAAGACTTAAAAATAATTTGGTGAGATTAATTAGATAAGATGTTTAATTTTTACAGGCTTTTGCCTCAGAACAAAATTAAACTTCTCGTAATGCAATTGTTTACAAAATGTTTTTAAATTTTCAATTAAAGTAAATAGTTTACTATTTATTTGCTCATAGGCCAAAAATAGTAAAAGAAACACCTAGCATAGATGACACTAAACTAAGTGAAAGAAGCTATAAGAGAAAGTAGAAGGGGAAAGGCACATACAGTCTGTGCCTGCGGGTGGGGGAGGATCAGGAGGAATCTAATTCTGCTTTGGAGTGACTTTGAGCCAGTTCCCAAGCCTCAACCCTCAGCTGGGAAATCTATAAGCAGTTACCTGCCACCCTCACTGGACCAACCTGGTAGTTTATGGTCAGCATTCTTGTGAAAGGCCCTTCTGTTTTCATTTCACATGTCACTCTTGAGCAACTGTCAAGGAAAGGGATCCTTTCTAGAGAACATTATATTCTGTAGGAACAAAATCCTAGCTGATAATGTTTCTTCTGCTTCAGACATGTTGAGGTTTCCTGTTTGTGAGGCAGATAATCGTTCATTTGTCAAGCTAATTTCTTGCTGGAGAGACCAATCTATAGAGGTAAGAAATGAACACCATTCCAAGGGCTTAAAATCCCCCCAGGTTTCAGAAACAGTTTTGCAGAGACTGTGGGTCAACACAGTGGAAATTATTCCTGAGTGGGGAGCATTTCTTCTTTCCCATGCTGTGGGCCATTACCTTTGGCACATTGTATAGAATTTTGTAGGAAAGTGGCATCCTGGCACTCAGCTAAATTGCTTGATGCTTAAGATAGGAGTCCCTGGTCATGCCTCAATGTTTATCAGGGTGCCCAGGGGACTGCTCTGGCTGAGCCTTCAGCCTTCCAAATGGAGGGCAGCAGCTAGAAGGGGAGCTGAACAAAAGAGACCACAGCCTGCTGGTCTCTCGCAGAAGTACCATGTGGCTTACTCCCATCTCTGAGCAGGTTGCATGTGAGGTCTTGCTGGCTGGCATAGGTATCAAGACTGTTTAACTGTACATGTAAAAGCTATTTGTTGTCGGAAAAACTTTCAAACAATTCAGGATAAACATTCCCTGCATATAGAAGAAAGTATGTGCCCAGCCCTTTCCCTGATGTGCTAACTTGATAAGTGCATGGGATATTTTGGAATATTTCTCCTCCAGCACTTTCCTTCCATCCAGCCTGCAACTGGGCCGTTGCTGCTAGGAGACCCCAATTCGGCTCTTTTTGCTCCTTCCCTGAACCGCCCAAGAATACTCATCCGTTCTGGGGAAGGAGTGGGGCAAAGAGGCCTGCAGAATCAAGTCTGTCTCAATAGAAATTTAATTCCCCCTCTCTGTCTATGGCAGGTGATGGAGGCCACTCAGGCAACTTTGCTGGCTGAAGTGGAACAGAGCATGCAGCAGAAGACCTTGGCTGGAGGCTGTGGGCAAACAAATTCTACCAGATGGGGGTCAGAGGGAGCCAAGAACCCCCCTTCGCTGGGTACAGCTTTTGGTAAGTTCACAACAGTGATTTCGGGAGGAAGTGCAGAGCAACCTATCCCTATTAAGTTACCGGAGGCAGAAGAGTGATGAAATCCACATTTATGACCCCTCCTGCATTAGGTGAACGGTGCCACCCCTCCCCCACCACATTATACCAAGAACTGCTGCCAGTTGCTCTCAGCCACGACCCCAGAAGGATGCTCAGGCCTTTGTAGGTTTGGGCCTCGTCTTCCAGCAGTGATGCTTAAAAAAAAGAGAGACTTGGTGATGGCACCGGCTTGTGTCCTTGTAGAGTCCCTGTAGAATCCCCCTCCCTCATACAATGGAATGAAAGGACTGACTAGAGTGACTAGACTTGACCAGAGTTGTTCTTGGTTCTTCTTAGATAGCTGTGATTAAGACCTTTGGACTTCAGCTGGTGTCCATTAGAGCCATGCTTCAGATTACAGCTCTTTCCTGTAAAGATATACAACTCAATTTAATGCTCTCTCATCTGACACTCACCCGTGGTTACAGTTGATTCCTCTCACTTTGTCAACGCCCATTTACAAGTGTAGCTCTAACATTAGTGGTCAAGTATTGAAGGAAACGCATTGGAAGAGCCTGTAGAATTGCAGCTTGTTTCACTCCTTGCTTCATGTTGTTTAGCAGAGAACTCCTTAATGCAACAGAAATCAGATTTGCCGAGCATTTTACACAAAATCCAATTGTCCAGGCGTCATACCAGGCTTGTCCCAAACCTTAGGAGGATAGATTCCAATAGGCCATCGGTCAAGCCTCATATGGAAGCATATATTTGGGATGCCTATGCATGGAATCTGACCCTTTAAAAATGTTCTCTTATTCCATGTACAATGTGTGCTGTGTTGGAGAGATAGTTAAGCATCCACTTAAGCGCAGCAGCAGTGCTGGCAAGTTAGTAATAACAGGCCATTCCTGGCGATATTTGTGTAAACATCCCTCATAAACCCCAAATAATCTCTGTAATGAATTACAGTATGGTATGTGCGTAGTCAGGGGAGTGATCTCTGCAGGCCTGCCTCTTCCTTGCTCCCCTGGCATGGGGAGTCCATGAACTGGGGGCTGGAAGGGACCACAAGGATCATCTAGTCTAGCTGTAACCTTATAGGACCCAGCTGTGTGCAGCTACTCCAATGTGAACTGTTTTCACAGCTACTCTTCCAGCTCCTGCTGGAAAACACCAATTTGATGGCAGTAGGGAAGAAGACTTCCACTCACTTTAGAGGTGCTGCTGCATTTGCTACTATCCTATAGACAAAAAAGTGGGAAACTCAACTCCACTGAGTGGAAGCAACACACGGAAGGGCATTTCTCTTTTAACGTTGACTTTTGTTTGAATTCATTTTAATCTTCTCAAGATTTGGAAGGGTGGGCTTGCTATTGAGAGACTATAATATATTGTGATTCTTCCCAGGTACCATGGGTATGATCAAGTGTGAGAGCTGCATAACCACACCAAATGTTGAAGATGGGGAAGGTTCTGCAGAGGAACTGGGGATTCCAGGTGAGCTTCTTCTGATCAGTGGAGCCATCGCGCCAGCAGCAGGGGTGAAATACAGCAGGTTCTGGAGAACCGGTAGTGGAAATTTTGAGTAGTTTGGAGAACCGGCAGCAAAAATTTTGAGTAGTTTGGAGAACCGGCAGCGAAAATTTTGAGTACTTCGGAGAACTGGCAGCGAAAATTTTGAGCAGTTTGGAGAACCGGTAGCGGAAATTTTGAGCAGTTTGGAGAACCAGTAGCGGAAATTTTGAGTAGTTTGGAGAACCGGGAAATACCACCTCTGGCTGGCCCCAGAGTGGGGTGGGAATGGAGATTTTGCAATATCCTTCTCCCAGGAGTGGGGAGGGAATGGAGATTTTGCAGTATCCTTCCCCTGCCACGCCCACCAAGCCACGCCCACCAAGCCACACCACGCCCACCAAGCCACGGCCACAGAACCGGTAGTAAAAAAAAATGGATTTCACCACTGGCCAGCAGGTACCTACAACTGGTTTCAGCAGCTTTTGTGTCAGATTTTGGTTGGACATCGGGGAAAATTCTATGATTGTAAGAACGATTCAAGCATGGAGCTGACTTCCTTAGAAAATGGTAAACACTCATGGCTGGAGGTATCTAAAGAGAGGCTGGGTGGCCATGGGTCAGAAAATTCTCAAAGAGCAGGTTTGTATCTTTCAAATTAGAATATCAAAAACATAATTCATATTATTACTCAACAGGTGTAAACAAGCCACTTCCTTGGATAGCCAAACTGTGTTCCTGCAAGGTGTGTTAGAAGAGTGGTTGAATTTCCCCATGAGAACAAAGAATTGTTGTAGACATAGAAGTGTCTCCACTATTCTTGGCTGATCCTGGCTTGGGAAGCCCTCCTGTTTTCTTCTCAGCGTACTCCTACATCTTTTCCTTCAAATATACTCTGACTGCCATTGCAAGAACTCTGGAACATCAAGATTAGATTGACCCCTCCCCCCAACCCTGCTGACCTATTGCAGATTACCGAAGACCTAGGCATGCTTCAGGCCTTGAGGCAGGAGGTTTTTGTCAATTGTCAGGTTTATCCTCATCAGTCACTGTAGGTTTTTATCTTTTGATGATTTTTTAAGAGTTAAGACAACGTACAGAAGGAACATACCAAAATCCATTTAAGAATGAGACTGCAAGCCCTGGAATGTAAGAAGTCACGGTAGGTCTTGCACTGTCCTTGGGGTGCTTCATTCTCAGTTGTCTATTTTCACTGCTGGATACCATCCTGGGCCTGTTTCAAAGGCTCTTCCCAAACTTCTCAAGTAGTTGAAATTTGCTTCCATGCTACACAAATTCTGTAGTTTTGAGATGGGGAAAATATCTTAACAACCACTTAAGCTTAAAATTTTAATTTGTAGTAGTTTACCATTTGATGGGCTTTAAAACATTGCAAGTAATTAAAAGCAGCATAAAAAACAAATATAGTCAGTAAAGGGCTTCATGCATTCTTAATGGCCGCTGGTTAATCCAAGGTCTAGGATTAGGTAGTGGACATGAATGCTCAGGTACTAAACACCTCATTGGCAAGGAAAGGCAACTTCCCCTTAGGGTAAATTGTAATTCATTATTCTGTAATTAAATTAAACATCTGTGACTAACTATCCCAATTTGACTGCAGAGCATTAGAGCTCCATAGCCCTTTTTGTCTTCTGTAAGTAAGGCAGGCCGTTGGTGGTGAAACTGGCCAGGCGTGCAGCAAAATATTCCCTCTTTCTATTTCTGGCCTGTCACAAGAGGAGAAAATAAAGAAACAATAGATTCATGGAGGTTTAACACATTTTATCTTGTTCTGATTGCATGTCTGTTCCTTTATACAATGTATAGGCCTCCCATCTTACCTCAAGGTAACTCTACTTACAATCATAAATCATGTTCCCAAAGGACACGAAAGACCGGGAGACAGGAGCCTGCTTGTTAAGGGAAGTATGAGGGCTAATATATTGCAAGAGAGATTTGGTGATATCCCTCTAGAACTCTGTTTGAACTCCTGGCTTTTATCAGGATAATATTGCTACTCCTGGCTTTCAGGATAATATTGCTAGTGAAGGGAATTGGGAGAACCAAGATCCATTTATCCTTTCTGGAGAGCCAGATGGCTTCACTCCCATGAGTGGATACATGGATGCCCATTTGACAGCCTCAGGGATGATGACGATGATGATGATGAGATGATGATGATGATGATTTATTCACAAAAAACATAATACACAGCAAACGAGATTTATATGCTGGATTTCGTATCACTATATCACAAGTCGAACACTTCCCAAGCGTCTAGGACTGTGTGGTGTATTTTCGTATGATGCGCGCAGATCCAAGTACGGTGGCCTTTTGCAACTGACAGATTGTGATTTTGTCAATGTTTATTGTTTTCAAATGCCGGCTGAGGTCTTTTGGCACAGGACCCAGTGTGCCGATTACCACTGGGACCACCTGTACTGGTTTATGCCAGAGTCGTTGTAATTCGATTTTAAGGTCCTGATATCGGTTAAGTTTTTCTTGTTGTTTTTCATCAATTCAACTGTCACCTGGTATGGCGACATCAATGATCCACACTTTTTTCTTTTCTACAATTGTGAGGTCCGGCGTATTATGTTCCAAAACCTTGTCAATCTGAATTTGAAAGTCCCAAAGTATTTTGGCATGTTTGTTTTCAACTACTTTCTCAGGTTTATGATCTCACCAGTTCTTTACCACTGGTAGGTGGTAGTTGTGGCACAGGTTCCAATGAAGCATCTGGGCCACGTAGTTGTGCCTCTGTTTGTAGTCCGTCTGTGCGATTTTCTTGCAGACGCTGAGGATATGATCAATTGTTTTATCAGCTTCCTTGCAAAGTCTGCATTTTGGGTCATCAGCTGATTTTTCGATCTTGGCTTTGATTGCATTTGTTCTAATTGCTTGCTCCTGGGCTGCAAGAATCAAGCCTTCTGTCTCCTTCTTCAGTGTTCCATTAGTGAGCCATAACCAGGTCTTCTCCTTATCAACTTTTCCTTCAATCTTGTCGAGGAACTGCCCATGCAAGGCTTTATTGCGCCAACTGTCGGCTCTAGTTTGCATTGCAGTTTTCCTATATTGATTTTTTGTCTGCTGCACTTTCAGAAGCTTCCGGTTGTTTACTTCAATCAATGCAGGTTCTTCACTTTCTTTGACGTATTCTGCCAATGCATGTTTTTCTTCTTCTACTGTTTGTTTTACTTGTAAAAGTCCTCTGCCACCAGTTTTTCTGGGCAGATATAGTCTGTCGACATCACTACGATGGCGAAGTGAATAGTGAATGGTCATGAGTTTTCTTGGTATGCCGCTTCTGTAATTGTTCATTTGAGTTTTGATTCCGTAACCCACTTTCCGGTGAATGCCCAGAATCAGCAACATCCACCGCGGACCTTTTTATCCTGGGCGACGACCGAGCCAGTATAGACTTCGATTTTGTTTGTTTCCACCACGACAAGGTAGCACCCATCGGGGGGATAATAATAATAATAATAATAATAATAATAATAATAATAATAATAATAATAATAATAATAATAATAATAATAATAATAATAATAATAATAATAATTATTATTATTATTATTATTATTATTATTATTATTATTATTATTATTATTATTATTATTATTATTATTATTATTTATTGCAAAGCAGTTTACTCCATGGGGCAACGAGCTTAGCTGCCTCTCAGTTCAGATTGTGGATGTTTCCAAAGATGTACCCATTTGGCTTCCTGTATTTTTTATTTCATTTTCAGTTGTCACTCTGTTCCTGGCAGCTTTCCAGCACTCTGGAGGGATCTGACCATACTTATAGCACACTGATGCAAACAACAACCCTACCTGCTCCAGTCAGAGAGAAGCGCCCAGCCTCAAATGTCTTTCCATCTGAAGTTCTTGTGGAAGCCAACCTGTCTGTCCTCAGAAGGCAGGCTGTGTTTCCTGGCTAGAGGAGCCCCCCTCCCCTCCCACAGGCAGGCAGAAGAGGAGGTAGGCAGACAAAGGGCCCTTCTCCCCCCTCATGGGGGTGTGTTTAGATGAAATGGGTCACAGCTCTGTCCTATGATGGGGCTTTCTCTGGCATTCGAGGTTGTTCAGAGCTGGCAGTGAGTTGATAGGATGACTGTCACAACAAACCATTATTGACATATGTTCAGGTAAATATAAAAGATCACCTATGAAAGAAAAATGACTTTTGGGATGAAAGAAAATATCAGGAAAGATTATGTGGATCGACAATCCCTTTGACAATTTTTGCTCTGTGAAACTGACTAGTGTCCATCTTGGTCACCAAATCGGGGGTGAAATTCAGCAGGTTCTGACAGGTTCTGGAGAACCGGTAGCGGAAATTTTGAGTCGTTCGGAGAACCAGAAAATACCACCTCTGGCTGGCCCCAGAGTGGGGTGGGAATGGAGATTTTGCAATATCCTTCCCCTGCCACGCCCACCAAGCCACGCCCACAGAACCGGTAGGGAAAATTTTTGAATTTCATCCCTGCACCAAATGCCTACATGTCAGAGGTGGTATTCAGCAGGTTCTGACCAGTTCTGGAGAACTGGTAGCAGAAATTTTGAGTAGTTCGGAGAACCGGTAAATACCACCTCTGACTGGCTCCGCCCCCATCTATTATCTGCCTCCCGAGTCCCAGCTGATCGGAAGGAAATGGGGATTTTGCAGTATCCTTCCCCCTGGAGCGGAGAGGAAATGGAGATTTTACAGTATCCTTCCCCTGCCACACCCACAGAACCGGTAGTAAAAAAAAATTGAATCCCACCACTGCTACATGGGTAGAAAATGATATGAAAAGTGAGAGCAGGCAAATAGGAACCAGAGGTGATAGGGATTATGGTCAATTGCTTTCTGGGATTGAACCCAGCAGAGGATAATTTCCTGATTATAACTGAACACTTGTATTGCCAAGTTAGCCCTTCAAACCTGTGTACTTCTCAAATGTCAATGGTTTGAATGTAGTGGCTCTGATGGTTTCAGCACAACAGTTTTCCTGTATATTCACTCTTAAAAAGAGATTCATGTTTCTAAAGAGTCCCTGTGGAAGTGGTTTCAGGTGGGCCATTATCTTGATAGTTTGTAATTGGCCTCAATAAGCTGCTAGTTTGACTGACTCAGGTCAGGCCTCTATGTTGGCTGGCTTGTGTTCAGTGACCCTGTTCCAAAAGTACATTGTTAGAAAACCCATTATGAACACTGCACACACTCAGGGAGAAGTGGCAGTTTTGCAGATTGATGGTGTGATGTTGCCACTTTAGAGAAAAGGATCCATGAATTATTGACATAATGAGTTAATGTTGCTTGATTCTCCAATGAGGCTGGTGCTATTTAATGGCATTTTTAAGGTCCTTCTGAGGGAAAGAGAAAACAATAAGAGTCTTACTTCACCTTGGGCAGATCCAAGTTTTCAAATGATTGATAAGCAAGAACTGTATTTGTTTTTACTAAACCTATTTGTAATGGAATGTAGCAGGGGAAGAGCTTGTAAAAACATAGTATAAACACAAAAGTTGTTTAATTTTTTTCAAAAAGCCTAACTACTAACTGCTGCAAGAGGCAAAGCCCTTGGCAGGTTTAAATCAAGCCTGCAGGCCAATTTACTCTGTGGAATGTGCCTAAGGAGGAAACTTCATCTCCACTGAGTAGAGTTTGCATCTGATGATCTGCAGGGCTCCTGCAGGGGATGGGAGTTGGTGGCCATTCATGGCTTGTAATCTCCTGGATTACTGAAATTCACTTTACACAGGGGTGAAGGGGTATTCTTCAGGGGTACCCTTGAAGACTAAGCTTGAACAGTTGCAAAATACTAACACAGGGGTCCCCAAACTTGGCAACTTTAAGACTTGTGGACTTCAACTCCCAGAATTCTCCAGCCAGCTGCTGAGAGTTATGTTGGTGACCAGTTTGTCTCTGAATGCAGTTCAAGGTACTTATCAAGTCCTATACAGCTTAGGGCCTGAGGATGGTGTTTCTGCCCACATCTCTGAAGTTCCCCATTTACAAAGCTGCCCTGTGGGAAGGAGTAATTTTTTAGAAAGATGAGCAATTCAGAAATGTTAGAATACTCAATGCTTGAATCAATGCTAAATGTTAAAGAAATATTAAGCAGCATTGCTTGCATTTGGCTTACTGATAACTAAATACAAACCAGAACCTTTAAGGCAGGGATTGACTGAGTCCCATCTTTACAGCCAAGTCTGACTAGTTGTGGACTTTACAGTTTAACTGTTGATTGGTCTTTAAAGATTAAATGCCAATCAGCAGTCACCAATTTCTAAAGACCAGTCAGCAGTCAGGACACCTGGTATGGACACGAACCCAGGCAGTTCCATGTTCAGTTGTCTGTGAAAGATGCCAGCCACAGCTGCCAGTGAAATATCAGGAAACCAGTAGTATAAACCAGGTGTCAGCAACCTTAAACACTCAAAGAGCCACAAAGGTCCTAACTGGAAGCCCCCCCATTCAATTCTGGAGCCGACCAGAAGTTGGGTTCCCCCACCATAGTCTCCTCCTAGCACAACATCCTTTTTCCTCTACCTGTCCTAACCCGAAAGCCCTGTCAATTGTGGAGCCAACCGGTGACAGGGAGCCGCATCAGAGGGATGAAAGAGCCACATGTGGCTCCAGAGCCACGGATTGCTGACCCCTGGTATAGACTATGGTTACTAAATTTCAAAGCCCATCAAATACTGGCTGCGAACGCTTACATCAAGAATCATGTAAGTTTCAAAAAGGCAAGCAGCTCCTTAAGGGACTATGCAGAGAGAAAGCTGGGCAGTTTCTTGGAACTTTCTGACCTCAGAAAGTTAACCTAAGTGTCTGAGCTGAGCTTTTCAGACAGCTATTTTTCTTTTTGGGAATTGTCTTGAGCTGAACCCCTAGCTGTTGCTTCAGTTTCCTCCCCTTTCATCCACACTCCCACAGGGGAAACAAAATTATTCTGTGTGTCTGGGGGATGACCTCCCCTGCGATCTCAGCCTTCCAGGGCTGAATTCCTATAGACCTGTCTTTTGGCTCATGCTAGTGCCACTTAGCAGACTTGCAATGACAGTTGTTAAAATGAATTCAAATGAATTAATAATGATTACCTAATTATTCACGAGTTTCATCGCACTTTAGAAGCCATTTCACAGTGATGCTGAGGGCTAATGACCTCACTTATTTCCTATTGTAAATCAGTTGAGGGGGAGAGGGGAAGAGGGGAAGGAAAACCCAGCCTGAGAAGTGGCACTGGGCTTTATACCCTAATTAGCAAATCACACCAAATGGTGATTATGACAGATCTTCAGTTCTGAACTTCTTGCGTGGTAAAAAGTCTTCTCCACAGCATCCTCTTATTTTTTGTCAACCAAGCTGAGATGATCTCTTCAGTGAGAAGACAAGACAGTTCCTGTTTTTCCATATATCATCCTAAACATTAGCAGAATTAGCAGAAATGACATAAACTTAGACTGCAAGCAGGGCAAATAAAGAAAACTTGAGCAATAATTCATTAACAAGTGTCTATTGAGCAGGTTGATGACGTGACCCTTTGACACCTCCAAGGAGGGCAGGTGGGAGTGGGACACCTGTAGCACCCCTATCCTCACTGAATCCTGAAGAGTACCAAGAGACAGGAGTCCTCCAGGTGGCAGTGCCCGTTCCGGGTAGCTATGTTCCCAATAGAAGCCAGAGGGTCAGCTGCCAGCTCATGCTTGCTTGTGCTTGGTTACCATGCGGTGACAGTCTGCCATAGACTCTGGGGAGGGGGAATGCGTGGGGGAATTTTGCTTTAATCTGATAGGGAGGGGTCAGCAATGGAAAGCAGTTAAGGGAAGGAAAAGTTGAACTTAAGGATTTTGGCATGCGATTCTCAGTTCTGGCTATGCAGTACTGCAGTGCACTTGACTTCTTACAAAACTATACCTTTCTCAACAAATGGAGCCAAGGATAATTTCTGTTTAGAAATTTAAGTTTGTGGCAGGTCTGACACAGATTGCTACCACTGGTAAAATTATTCCAATCCCCGAAGGACCCTGCTTATCCCAGATTAAAACATTTTTTACAGTGGGAAAATGGGAAAAAGGATTTATTTTACATAGAAAAACAGAGGCCAATAGCTCTCAAGATTAAAAGCAATTAAAACCTCTTTAAATATTTTTCTTTTTCCATTTGCAGGCATCAGTAGTTTCTGGTGTGCACACCAATACAAACCTCTTCCCCCATAAGTGATATTATTTGGTTCAAGGAAACCACCCTATGAAAGTGGCCTTTGACTTGACAAGAAATTTCTTCCATCGACCTGCCATCAAATCTTGGGGCCGTCTGCTGTAAAGAGCTTGCTGCCCATCTTGGTGCCAAAGGTTATCGGGTTGATGCATGTCTGCTCCACAGGGATGTGGCTATGGTGACCTTTGGGTTTGGAGATAGCCACTCAGGGTGATAACGTAAGAGTGTGAGAGTCCCATCCAGTTGAGGCAAGGGAAGGTTGTGATTTTCTCCTGAGTTTCACACACGGCCTTATGACTTTATAGGAAACACCATCTGACCCTATCAGCAAGATATTGAAGAGAATATCTTATTTCAAGCCTCAAGAATACCATCTTTTATTTAAACCTTTCCCAGCATTCATTGAGGGCTAGTGACATCTGCAGTGAAAAATATCTAGGATATGTAGTTTCCTCCAGTCAGGCGGTATCTTCCTATTGAAGATAAAAATAGCATGGGTTATTTACTATTTCGAGAACTGAAAATAGGTGATCTTGTACTTACCACCACCACCCCAACAATATGGGCGGTCACTGTTCAACTGTACACCCTAGCCATGCAAGTTCCCACAACTGAGGAGTGGCTGTGAGGTGGAAGCTGACAACGCAGCCTATCTGTGGCAATAGAGATGGGGGAGGGGGAGGAGTTGGGAGGTTGGCGATCAGGAGAGACTGACCTGGACGGGCTTTCCCGCACCCCCCCCAAGTGTTTTGCTGAGGGACTGAGCGACCCGCGGCCTCTGAAAGGTTTAGCAAGGGGAGGCCTCTCTCTTCTAGGCTCCCCGAACCCGTCCGGAGTCTCTTAATGAAAGAAGCGGGCCGCTGCTCCTCCCTCAGGAAGGGCCGGTTGGCTGAGCTAAAGGCGGAAGGGAAGGGACGGACCTGCCTCGCTTCCACCAGGTCAGCCCCTGCTACGGACTGCAGCTGAGACTCGGAAGAAGGGGCGACAGTCCCGCGGCCTCTGCTCGGGTTAAGAACCGCTCGGCTGCTCTTCCAGGGCGGGGCTGGCAATAGGCCGCGCCCTGCGGGAGTTTCGTGGCGCGCAGGGTGGCCGGGCGATGCTTTCCCCCGAGAGGCATGGACAGCGCTCGGGGTGGGCGACTGGAGCGTCTGCCGGAGGCCTCCGCTGATTCTTTCTCGCCGGCCGGAAACCGCTCCAACTCCTACCTCCCGTTCCTCGGACTGGGCCGAGAGGCGCCCGAGAACGGGGACTCTCACCTTTCCCGCTCCCACTGGCGGAGTCTCCCTCCCTCCCTCCCTCTGAATTCCAGAGGGGAACAAGCAGTGAATCGTCCCCTTTTCACCCGGGCGCAGAGGGGCCCGCTTTTGCCCGGAGGAGACCGACTTCGGCCGCTTGGCCGACGTTCGCTCTTCGGGAGTCGCCTCGAGGCCAGCAGCAGCAGCAGGCAGGACGCACCGCGCGGTTCCCGGCTGGTCAGCCGCTTTCTCCTGAATGCTCCTGGTAGCCGGTGGGGATGGGGATCGCTTGCGGCCTCTGCTCTTGGTCTTCTTCTGGCTCTCGCCCTGATCAGCCTCGGCTCTTTTCCCCGCGCTCAGGCACCTCTGGGGCGGCATGAGTCTCGCGGCTGAATCCTGCCGGGCAGTTTTGCGTCAGCTTTGCGGGTTGCGTTTGGTAGTTCCAGACGTCGGGCCCAGAGCCCGGTGCTGTCCAGTTTGTTGTTTTGGAAGGGGGACGGAGAATGCAACTCCTCTGCCCTTTTCTTCTTAAAAGTAGCAGCTAAGACCATTTTCACTCTTTAGCAGGAATGAAGAAATTAAGAGTTTTTATTACAGTAATAAATTCCCGTTTTTTCTTTTTAAAATGTTTTCTACAGCAGGCCTTAAGTCATGGATTGGTAAAATTCACTACATTTTATTAAGATGATGGAGAATGTAAAGTGTAATTTTTTGGTGGCAATAATTAATCCGGCAGATTACATTCAGATCTGACGGCACTCTAGATACTAATCGATGTAGGCCACGTGTTGGGGGACCGGCTAGACTACCACTTTCTTTTCTCGGTTTAATTGTATCTTCTTAAGTCTGCAGTCCGTTGTTCCCGTATTTGAATGCTGCCCCGCCCCGGCCCGCCCCGAAATCTCCTTCGGCTAAATAGGGAAAAAAACCATTGCCGAAGCCTTCGCAGAAGAAAAGGAAGGAGGCGGCTCGGCGGGGATGAGAAATCCGCTTCGTTGCTAACAAGTGGCGCGGGGAAACGGTTTCGCTTTGCAGAGCCTGGTTTGACTCCCTCGGTGGTGCGTTTGTGTTTTTCAAGAGAAGGAAAGAAACACGGGGTTGTTTTTCTTAGACATGGGTATAGGGGGAGAGCAGAATAATCTAGTCAGAGTTGCATAAGCTTCACAAGGTCGATTTGCGTTTGATTACTTATTCTATTGATAATGCCATCCGTTCCATCGTGTCCGATTCCCCGCGATTCTATGGACCGGCTCCCTCCACATTTCTTTGATTTCGTAGGCTTCTTTCGGTTGTTTTATGTTCTGACTGGTGTTGGCTTCCATGGAGTCAGGCCATCCTGCGGGCAGCACAGATTCCGTTAACAGTACAAGATTATATTCATGCAGTCGTCAAAATGGACATCTACTTCCTGACAGAGGAGCGAAAACGAAAGAGGGGAAGGAGAAAAGCGTTTTCCGGATTTCCCTGTGCACTGCGATTCCAGGGAACCGTATAAAATCTCTGACAGATCCCGCGTTCCCCAAAGTCAAGCGCAGGGAGGGAGAAAGAGATTTAACAAGGTGGTAGAGGGCAGCGAACATTTTATGTAGTTTTATGAAGTAAATTTTTTCATACTAGTTTGTAAGAAGTAAGCCGCCTGGAGTCAGGCAGCTTGTAAGCTTAATAAAGTAAAATATTTTACAAGTTCCATAAACTTTTCATAAAGTAGCCTAGCAATTTGGTGAACGCAGGACCCCCCCCCCCCAATGCAGATTAATCTTTCCCTCCTGGCTTTTGGGATTCCTGTTTGTTTGTGTTTAATTACCCGCTGGTTTTCCTTCTATTTGACTCTTCTTGGGCTGTTTCCTCTTCCCCCACCACGCCAGTTAATTAGCAGCAGGACGTGAGGTCACGACGACCGCTCTTGAGCCAAACTCTATGGGAATCAAGCGACTGAAATCTTCTAGATTTGGCGACAGGAGCCCAGGTCTTTTCGCCCATCCCGTATATTTTCTCGACCTTCATTTAGGGATATGAGGACACAGATAGTTGGGGGCAAGAGGCTGACTCTGTAACCCGCTTAGAGAGGGCTGCAAAGCACTGTGAAGCGGTATATAAGTCTAAGTGCTATTGCTATTTAAAAACAAACACCTCCCCTGCCCGTCAATTAAATACAGCCAAGCATAAGGATGGAAGCGGGCTGTGAACTGATTCTTGTCCCGGTCAGGTCGCCCGCCCGCCCGCCCAACCTTTTCTTACCCCCCCCTCCAAGTCTTTGTGGTGGATAGCGCAGCATTTCAGACTGCGGAGAAACTCAGGCAGGCAGCCACCTCGCCCACCGCTTCTTCCTGCGTGGGTGGGCAGGGGCGCGTGTGTTGCAGAGGCTCTTTTCGCTGCTCCACGGCTGTCCTGCCCCGTCCCGCCACCCTCCCCTCCCCTCTCCCCACTTCTCTGGTCTCAGGACTACCTAAGTTGCTGCTTCTCATTGTGATCATCCGGCTTGACGACTTGCGCCCCAGAACCCCATTAGTCTGCGTCTGTTCACCAAAAGTTTCGAACCCTGAGAGAGGATAAAAAAGCCCTCAGGATGCATAAATTATCCTCCATGGGCTCCGTAATTCATGGCTGGCGCTACAGCAGATAAAAAGTTTATAAGCTGGTTGGTTCTTTGTTTCCCTTTTGCTATCATCCACGTCATTAATACCCGCTATCAATAACCTCTGTCCTTCGGAGCCAAGTGCCGGAAGATCGATCTGCGGCTTCTTGATCTCCGCCTTGGAAGACACGGAATAATTTTCGCATTACAGTCACTTGAAACTGCTTTTAATTCATATTTAAAGCTGCAACTGACTCTACGGAGCTTTCTGCAAAAAGACTAGAGGCGCCTAATTAATAATAAGTTAGAAACGAAGGAAGGCACCAGCCGATTAATATTTAATACCGGCCTCTCAGTCTCTTTGAATATGGCTACTTTCGAGCTTGGACCGCCGAGCCCCTACCGTAAGTCTGCAATTTATAGCGCGTGCAGAAGTGATTTAAGATAATGATTTCCCCCGAAATCTAATGCTAAATTATTTAGTGTTTTGCGAGCTTTCGTAAGTTTCTTTCTGACTGGGCAGCGCATTTAGGGGTAGAATCAGAAGTCCTCGCCTGAGAGCCCCAAACCCTTTTCGAAAAGATTGCGGGCGGGGGCTGGGTTAGCGGATCCCGCGTGGGCATCTGACCGCTAGGTCAGCTTCTGAGACTTGTCTCCCGCACAGAAGTGCCCGGTCGCTCTATTTGCATATGATTTGCAGTCCTTAGGGTAGGGATGACCGGACATGCCTGACTAGTTAGCTTCATGCTTCCTGCTGGCCCTGCTTTTGTGGACTTCGGTTGGGACATCACAACCCTAGAGCGCGACAATCCCTCATTTGTTTCTGCACCGTGTCTGGGGCGCCGCCGGGGGCAGGCCGTTCGTGGGGATTTCGCTTATAAGACCCAAATCCTGGTTCCCTGGACCCATCCAACGAAGGATTTGGGGATCCCTCAAGTCTCAGCCAAGGGCGTCTCGGGTGAGGCATCCTTCCAGATCAACCCTGACTTGGCGCCTCTTGAACGGCGACCCGGCAAGGGGAAGGTTCCTTCCGGCAGTTGGCCGTTCTCGCGTTTCGGCTGGCTCTGGCCAAATATTTTTCGCTTGGTGGTCTCCAGGAGTGAGTGAAAGCCCCGCCATTCCGATAGTATTCCGAATCCAGTCTGGAGCGCAAGACTATCGAATTGGGAAGTCCGAATGGAGGGAGCCCAATTCAGGGGCTTTGGGCAGTTACCCCGAC
This sequence comes from Diadophis punctatus similis, assembly GCA_023053685.1. NCBI lineage: Eukaryota > Metazoa > Chordata > Lepidosauria > Squamata > Dipsadidae > Diadophis > Diadophis punctatus. Next base: position 22,003,035 of record JALIGW010000012.1, read on the forward strand.
CGAGTCAGAGGGCGCAGAAGATGCTGAGTGGGCCAGAAGCATAAGGCGAGCAGCGCTTTGTCCAAGGAGCGCTCCCTGGGAGGCAGGCGCGGGTTTTGCCGTTCGGTATTGATAACCGATATTTCTATGCTGCCTGCCGGCTTCCAAAGAAAGGCCCTGGCGGATTTGTTCTCTTTAGAGTACATTTATAATTCAAACATTAAATCCAAATAGTACAAGTGAATAGCTTTTTCCTGTCACCGGGTTACAATATTCTAAAATCGAAGTTCCAGTCAAAGCTCTAATTTATGTAGTCACTTATATATTTTTTGATCCCTCATGTGCATTACTAAAAACTATTCCAAACAAATGTTTCATTTTAAAAAAAGAAACGAAACAACGATCTATAATGAATTAAACACCATTACAATTTTAAAAACTATATTTTAAAATCGTTTTCAATATATATCTAAAATCATAACATCTTGCAAGCTCTGAGACTCGTGATAATTCCAGATGAAACTGTAGGGTTTTGGCTTAACCAAATGCCTGATTAAAGCTTGCAACCTGGAGCTTTTACCAAACGCCTACTTTGGGGGAAATGAAATGAAACTCAATGGGATTGTTAAGCACTACAGCCGTCATTAAAATGTAATTTTACTATTCTTGGTGGATCCCCACTGATTTATCCTTTCCTTCCAAATCAACAAAGGAGTAGGTGTGTGCCAGCCATTCATCAAGGTGAACTTGAAGTTCACCCAATCTTTCTTGAGAATTCAGGGCCAGAATGAATAATGTGGTCAATTCAAGTCTAAAATTTCTTCATTGTATTGATTGAAAATTGTGGCTTTCCCTGACTAGTATCGCAATCCTGGGAGTAACTATTCTTGGGAGCTCCATAGATGTGGTGGTGGGATTGAAGGATTTTGGAAGTGTGGCTAAACTGATAAAGTTCACCTAATTCTGCCTAAGAGAACACCCTAAGTTTTAATCAGCAGTTTTAATTGGCTGTGAACACATATAGATAGAGCTGTTTTGACAAGAGGTAATTGCCACCAGCCGATATCTGGTTGTGACATTTCTCCTTTGGTGAAAAACAAATCAGATAAAGTAATGTGATCTACTGATGTAAATGAGTCACAGCTGTGTCACACTGAGGATCCTACAGACATTCTTGATGACAGCCCTAAACATGGAGAAATAAATGCAGGTTTAAAACTTCTATGGTTCATGTTTTGAACTAAAAGCTCCACCCATTCATCTACAACCCTCAAAATTAATCTAAATTGAGTTCCAGAAGAATTTAGATTGGGCTCTGCCCATCGGGCACAGTATAATATGCTCCAGAAAAGTACAGTCCCAACTCAGCTTTACATCTTCCCCCCAAAAAGTCTCCAATCCATAAAAAATGGGCACTTTGTCATCTCCCAGTTCTTGCCATCAGAATGCTATTGCCTCATTCATCCCACATCCATCTCCAGGAACCGTGTCGTCTGTATATCTACAAGACTCTGTTCTATTACCATACTGTGGCATTGGCACTAGAGTCGCTGGCATTTCTTCTCACTGATTAATGTGATTACAGATGGATAAATATTCTGTTTTGTAAACCCAAGTTCTTCTCTGTCACCCATCACAAGAAAACTTTCCTTCTAAAGTACAGGATACAGAGATTCATAGCCCCCCCCCTTCCAGTCCTATTGTTAAAAAATCACTAATCTCTAGAGCTTGGCTTAGTACAGGTGATGCTCTCTTTCTGATGTTCTGGTGTTAAACGATTGCTCCCCCCTCAGACATCTGATGGTTTATTTTGTAGTATTTTATTGCTGCATTTTGTTACCCAGTTACCCAGAGTTGTAATCGATTTGGGGCGGGTAGGAATTATACTTTTAATATATTTCTTGTCAGCTGAAATTGTTCTTATCTTGAGATAAGGGGTCTTACACTTTGCCTGTCATTTCTTCAGTTGTATGCTATACTAATTTCACATCGTTTTCAATAAGTGTTATTTATTCACTAAAAACTATAGACCATTTACTTTAAAGCACTAGCAGATGTATAAATTAAAGTCACAGTACAATATGGAATAATAATGCAAGATGCATTTAAAAATCATAAAACAGTAACAATAATATCTCCATATTTGGTGTGGATTTTTCTTCAAAGGTCTTCTGGAAAAGCCAGAAGTCAAATCTCTGGAAGGCCATTTAGAGGCCTTTGGCAGGCTGTTCCAAAGGAGGGGAGCAGCCATGAAGAACTTTCCATGCCTCCTCCTGTCTTACTTCCCAAAAGGAGTGGTCCTTCAGTAGATGCTTCCTTTTACCTGATCAGTTGACAGAATTTATTTGGCACAGGTAGTGTCTAATGTACCCAGGTCCTGATCCATATAGGTAATATCCAGTATCTTGAATTGCATTCAGAAGCCAGCTGGTAGTCAGTGCAGCTCTTGTAGCAACAAAGTTATTTAATTTAATGTAATTTAATTAAAAGTTCTTATAGGCCGCCCAATCCCGTGGGACTCAGGGCGGCGTACAGCATGAATAAGAACAGTACAGTAAATAAAAAACAATTTAAAATCATAACATAACATTATTTTAAAAAAGCAACAAAAAACCATTCATCCAGGGGGAATCCTGGGACAGCACTGTCCTTCATACTCCCAGGTAGACCATGTTGCTGTAACTGAATCCTGAGGTGGAAACTGTGAGCTGCTGTTTTCATTATTATTAGGCCACACTGAAATACCAGATGAAGCTGGGCAACCAACTCCTTACCAGAGCCTTCATCATGTCTTCCAGCAGGAAGTGTGAGACTAAGAGGATTCCAAATTGTGACGTTACTCTCTTATGGAGAAACACAACCCCATCAAAAGCCAAAGTTGATGTCACCCCAGAATCAATTGGCTTTTAAGCCAAAACCTTGCTTGGGCTGAATCTAGTTCTTGTTAAGTTCCAAGCACTGGATCAGGACTTCTAACATATCTCTTTAGCCTGGGGTGAAGATGTAGAGCTAGGTGACATCAGCATATTTATGAGAACTTGGTCCATACCAACAGATGACCTTCCCCAGTGTTTTTTTCCTGGATATTCATCTCCAGGGATCCTCCTGGGCTTTAACCTATGCTTGATCATTCACATGTCTTGCCATTCACCTCCTGCTGAAATCTCACTCTCATGATATATGGTTTCTTGTTACATATTGGGTTTAATGGTTTTTACTTGTCACACACCTGCTTACAACAGGTGTGTTGTAATGATTAAAGTTTTGGATTAGGAGTGAAGAGGCCAGATTTTGGTCCACTATCCCCACAGAAGCTCCCTAGATGACCTGGGCCAGACATTCCCTCTGAGTTCAACCTATCTCATAGATGGTGGTTTGGGGGGGGGGGAATCCGTAGAAGAACATACGTTGTCTTGATTTGCATGAAAGGCGGGATATAAATATGTGTAAACATCTCTTTTATGCTAGGATTTTTCTAAGTTTAAAAGACATGGCTTCTTACAGTGTTTTTAAAAACAAAGTTTCATTCTTTCAACTTTTGTAGACCTTTGAGCCACTCTTGTATTATAGTAATGATATATTATGTCAATGTTTAATATCCATCTGATTTATGCACTTCTATATTTGCATTTATTATCCATATCATTATCCAACTGACTACAATGGCATAACTTGTAGCAAGACATTGTAGGTGTCTGTTGGAAGTAAGCCCTGCTAAATTCAATGGAATTTAGTACATAGTGGAATGTGTGGAAATGTAGCCATAATTTCCAGAGGGAGGGGGGAAAATCATGCTGTAATGTGTTTGTTTGAGGGCCTTTGCCTCATCCATCCTTCTTGCCTGTATTTGTCCTCTTCTTTGGCTGAACTTTATTGCCATGCTCATAGGATAATTCTGCTTTAACTATTAATTATTAATGCAAGCTGGACCTTCTGCTGCTTTGCTCTTCATTTCACTCTCTTGGCCAAAGCCCATTTACACATAAGCATCATTGGATTCAAGCACAGAATTTGAAGGGTTCAGTTAAAAATCAGCTCACTTCCTTTGGTCCTGGTGAAACTAGTGGTTGATGTTTTCAGATCTTACTGTTGCATAGTGCTTTTAGCTATGCAAAGCATTATTCAGGCAATCACACAAATGTTGATAGAGAGTGTTATTCTAACTTCAAACTTTATTAAACTAAGTTGTTACAATATGCCGTCTTCTTTACCATAGCCCAGGAATATGAAATTTCCACTCCTCCTGGCTGCACCATAGAGTTTTTAGGGCCTCAAGGGTCCTCTCCTAGTCCTAGCTGCTTGGTCCACTTGAAGAAAAGCTGCAGGAAGATGACCCTTGGAGCTGCTTCGTCTGGGAACCCAGCCAGCTGCAGCTTTAATGCAAGAACCACTTAGTTATTCTGGTCCCTTTCAAGCAGGTTATCCTGGCAAGCTGAATGACAACTTGGAGAAAGTGAAGGAATTGGTTTGGGGCACTCCTGTCATTTGACTCCTTGGAGGGACCTGGGGTGGGGTGGGAATCAATATCGTGTGGGACAGTTCTGGTTTCCATCTCATCCCATGAGATAGTCTGGGGATTAGGGCTGCTTAGTTCTTCAGATTCTATTCTAAAAGGGTATTCTGGAGTGCAGAAGTAGGCGAAGGTAGCATTTCCCTGCAACCCTTTAAAGCAACTATATTTCCCCAAGGTCACATGGTAGCTGCAGAGAAGTGAAACGTGGTCCCAGAGAAAAGATACAACTATCACATGCAACTGCAGACAGGTGATAGGTTCATGGCCTTTTGTACTCCTTTTAAAAAGTATTACTGCTCAGTCTTGTTGAGTACGATTGACAAGCAATGGCCACCTACATTTAGGCCAAGATACTAGGCGTTGCTTTCATTGAATTCCAAGTCACTAAATACTGTAACACTCATTTTTCAGGCTCTCATTACAACTCATGAAATGCAACCAAACCAAAAAACCTCTGCAAAGTAAATTGTTCCAACAGTGAAGTCATGTAAGCCTATTGAAGACTTGAGTGAAAGAATGTGGGAAGCTGAGAACAAGGACAGGATTGTGGCTTAGAAGAGATGGTAGGGAAGGTTTACCTTAGGCTTGGCCTCAGGTTGCCAAATGCTTTGGGCTGGTCCTGATGCTCATGTTCCTAGCGTTTCAGAAGTTAACGGACGAGCCACATAGCTCAGGCTCAGTCACTCCTGGAACAGGAATGCCATTTGCAGAATATTGAGCAATGGGTATGTAAAATGCAGAAATAAACATGCCATCTCCTTGAAAAAGATTATGAAAAGAATGCTTTGCAGAAAGGGGAATTATACCTCTGCACAGCTCAGCCTGTATCTGTGCCATTTCCTGGCCTTGACTTCAAGGGTATGTGTTCATGTCAGTGATTTATTTACACTCTTACTCACTGCAGAGCAGCACTGCTGAGTGGTTCCTACCCTTCCCGAGGAAGAATTAGAGCAGCATGTATCTTACTAAAGTTCCATAACGCTATTTCTGAAAAGTACAATTTATTTGCATTTTCAAGAGAAAATCTTTTCCAAAAGTCTCGGTATGAGGAACTGAGCGGAGTTCCCCCTTTCCTTGCTGGGGAGCCTGAACTGGTTATTTAAGATGGGGCGTGGGGGGGGGGCGTAAGAAGAGGAGACAAAGGCCGAAGTCTGGAAGTCTGTGAGGAGTGGATGTGTCTGAGAAGGAACTGAAGGGCAAGGCAAGCAACTGGGTTGGAAGGTCGCTGCCAGGTATGACTCCAGCAGGGGCGCAATAAAACTTTAATAAATACATATAAAATAAAATAAGTATTTGTTAAACTTGTTACGCTTCCGATGACCTGGGATGCGTCTTTGGCGTCACACAACCTGCCCTGACCCGCAGTGTTTTTGGCCGGACCAAACAGGAGCGAAGAAATGCCAGGCGGAAAAATGCCATCAGGAGCGAAGGGCTGTTCTGCGAGGACCACCCTTCTTGCTCGCCCCGGCCCCGCCGACCTCCTGCCCTCGGCGAAGCCGGAAGTGAAGCGCACAATGCGCCCAAGGCGAGCTTGCTGCTCCCGGGTGGACTGCTGGCTCGCTTGGTAGCGGCCACGGCAACGCCCTAAATCCGTCCCGTGCTTTAGAAAGCAGATGCCGGCCGAGCTCCGTCCCCGCCGGGCTCTTCCCGGTAGAGGCAGCGGGCCAGGCGCCCGCTCACCCCCAACCCCGCAAAGCTCCGGCTGTGGAGAGCAGGGGTGGGAACGAGCGAGCGAGGCTGCAAGGGAGGCGGGGTCGAGGGACCCTCAGCGCGCATGCCCGCCAGCCGCCAGCCCCGGCTGCTGCAGCCGCGGGCTCCGCGGCCAAAGGCTCGGCAGAAAGAGCGCGGCGCCTGAGCCGAGGAGGGCTGGGCAGGCGTCGGGCCCCAGCCGGGGGACCATTCTAGGGCGGCCGCGGGCCTTCCGGCGGAGGGCCACGCCGGCCACGTGGGCTGCGCCGCGCCTCTCCAGGAGGGAGAGCCGCCGGGTTTGCGCCTCGCCAAGTCCCGGCTCCTGCTTTGGTTCGGGCAACTGAACGGTGCGCGTCCTCGGCCCCGATGCATGGGCGGCCCCCGCGCCTGCCGGCCCGGTCCGCCCGAAGGTGTCATTGGGGATGGCGCATCTCTGCAAGCTCAGCCGTGAGACGGGGGGGGCCGCGGTCCAGCAACTGAGCGCCGGCCCCCAGGACTGCGCGTCGGCCGTGCAAGCGGGCGGCGGCCATCCCTTAGGTGCCCCAGCAGGCGCCATGGCCATGGCTTCCCTCCTGGTTGGCGGCGGCGGGGAATACCACTCCCATGCGCATCACCGGAGCTCCGCGGAACCCCCGCTGGCCGGGCCGCTGCACCCCGCGCTAACTGGCAGCTGCCAGAGTCCCGCCGGGCTGACCGGGAGCAGCAGCTACACTATGCTGACGCCTCTGCAACCGCCCCTGCCGCCCAACGCCACCGTTTCGCCCAAGTTTCCTCACCATCCCCAGTCACACCCGCACGCCCATGACAGGCTGGCGGGCAACTTTGCTCTCTTGTCCGACAATCTATACCCCTCGCCGTATCCCAAAGAAGTGGCCGGCCTGGGGCAGACCCTGTCCCCACTGGGCGGACTCCACAACACCCAGCAAGGACTGTCGCATTATGCCCACGCCGGAGTCGCCATGCCGGCCGAGAAAATGCTCACCCCCAGCGGCTTCGAAGCCCAGCACCCACCCCTCTTAGCCCGGCCGGGCGACCAGCATCTCACCCCGACTACAGCCGGCCTAGTTCCGCTTGACGGGATCCCTCACCAGCCTCATACCCACCTGAGCGCCCAAGGGCACGGGCAGATCCAGGCCTCCTCCAGGGAACCTAAACCCGCCGCCGCCTCGCAAGGGAGCGCCGGGAACCACTCAGGGCAGCTGGAAGAGATCAACACCAAGGACGTGGCCCAGCGGATCACCACCGAGCTGAAGCGCTACAGCATCCCGCAGGCCATTTTCGCCCAGAGGGTCCTCTGCCGCTCGCAGGGAACGCTTTCCGACCTGTTGAGGAATCCTAAACCCTGGAGCAAGCTCAAATCCGGGCGGGAGACCTTTCGCAGGATGTGGAAGTGGCTGCAGGAGCCCGAATTCCAGCGGATGTCCGCGCTCCGATTGGCAGGTGAGGGGCAGCGACGTGGGCACAGGCTGAGGGGAAAGAAAGACCCATCTTCCTGGGATCCCATTGTAGAAACCCGGCAAAAGAGGCGACACTCTCTCTCCTGCGCCCGAGGGGAAGAGAGGAAAGGAGGCTCTGGCCTTCAGGAACCAACGGGACTAAGTCAGTCCTGTGCCAGGCGGACCCGCCTACGAAGTCCCCTCCCTCATCCTGCCCGGTGCCAGGGACTGCGGGACGCCCTGAGATTCCCAGCCTCGCTGCAGACGTTGCTTGGTGTTCCCGGCAGTGTAGGGCCGCCTCTTCTTGCACACGAACCAGCCTCCAGACTGAACGTTGCCTGTGCCTTTCTGAAGCGTTTCCAGACCGGGAGAAAACTGTTGGGAGTTGGCTTGCAACCCGACCCCCCAGTCAAACCCGGAACCGCTTGGTTAGCTCTTCTAATTTTCCCGGGAAGGACAGAAGCCCTTCCCAAATGGTTGTGCGTCGCCTCCGGGGGTCTGGTTGGGTGGGCTGGCCGTGGGAAGGCTGTACATGGATCTGAAAAGTTCTGTGCTTTGGAGGAGCGGGAAAATAGAAACGGGCGCGGGGGGGGGGAGAGATTTGGCCTGTAAGTGAGGATCTTGAATGAAGCTTTGGGAAGCTCAGGCCTTCCCTCCGGCCAGAGGCAATCGAGGAGCTGGCGGGATCTAGACGTTGATGGAACGGCTTTCCTCGAGGCGTGCAGGTCAACCGCGTCCTGGATGCCGCCGGCGGAGTAGGCCAGAGCTCAGAGAGGCGGCAAGAGGTTTTCCTGCTCTTAGGGCGGGAAGACGGCTTGTCCCTTATTGGCGTGGAGAGCAACTCTCCTTTCCCGTGAGGAAAGGAAGACGAACCGGAGAGATCCCGGGGCTGCTCTAAGTCGGCCTTCCTCGGCCAGGAGTTCCTTTGCTCTTGCTAAGGCGCCCTTGTTTTCGGCTGCTGCTACTGCAGCTGCTGCTGGAAATCCCTGTTGGAGCTTGGTCCACAGAGAAGCAGCGAAACCCACACAAAGTAACTTCGCTGGCAGGTCCCGTGTGAAGGAAAGCGGCTACTGGGGCGTGAGGAAGGCCCAATGTCGCTGGAGGGCAACTTTCCCAAGGGACGCGCCGGCGAGGACAGACCTGGTCTGCCCCGACCCTTGTTAGTCGGAGGGGAAGACGGAAGCGCGCTCTCTTTGCCCGTCTCCTGTCGCGAAGGGCAGAGAACGGAGAACGGCGCCCCGTGAAGGGCCCTCAGCAAATGGGGACCGGCTGGCTTCTTCTGTTCTAATCTCGGGTGGTGCCCAAATGTTCCCGAAACGAGCCTCTGGCGCCCAAGTGGCTGCAATGGCTGGCTTGGGGAAGAAAAGACAGAGAAGCGTTTCCCAAGGGAGGGGCGACGGGGCAAAAAGCGAGAGTCCCGTTTTCTCCTGGGCTTCCTGCATTTTTCTCAGGACCAGCAACGCTCAGGAAAAACAAAACAAAACCCCGCAGAATAGCCCCGTGGATGCCGTGCGTATTCAAACGAAGGCTTTTTCTTAGAATTAATGGCAGCTTCGCGAGATTTATTGCGTCTGCGTTTATTTATACCGGGTTCGTCTGGCGTTCCTGCCGCTCGCGCCGGTGGCCTTCAAGAACCCGTCCCGGCCGAGCGGTGGCAACTCCTGCAAGTGAAGGTGAGTCCGGAGGCGTTTCGTGGTGCTCCGTCCTCTTTGGCTCGTCAAGTCCGGAATTTAGCAGAGCTTGGCTCTCCTACTTTAACCCCGATGCCACTGCTAGTTTCTTGGCCAAATCTGTTCTTAGAAAAGGCAACCAGGATTGTCTTGTATTCGATCCTATAAACAGCTACTTAGTAAGAATCGCTCTGGAACTCACTGCATAAGGTCAGATAAATATCTCTAGTCAAGGGAGAAAGAGAGAGAGACTCCCTGAGGATGGGCTCCAGCATGAGTAAACCTCCGGTCTCAGTGACTGACCCAGATTGGATCCTGCAACATTCTCCAATACACATGGATTTGCCTTCATTTATAAACAATTTCTGCTGATCTTTCCTTTTCCAAGAAACAACTAACCCTTTCCCTTCAGTTAGGTTAAGCCCTGAATGTCATGGATTCAGTACGGAGAAGCATAACACTGAGGAAAAAGTGCCAGCTCTTTATTCAATCTGCTTTATATGAAAGAGGGACCCTGACAATAAAAAAGCCAAGTTTTTCTTATAGAGGTTGAAAGCTGCAAGGTGGAAGATGCTAGGGATCTGATTGGCTGGTCAGGGTGGACCTCTGTATACATTAGTCTGTGTATCTGGGTTTATTCCTACTGTTAGGCAAAATGGACCTTTCAGGAGGGCAGGAGAGCTGGGGAAGCCCTTGTGAAGGACACGGAGGGTGTCAGCTGATGGAGGTTGGAAGGTTGGGGTTTCTGAGCTTGTTGCTATATTGCAAGCACTTCCTAGGTCTGCCTTTGGGTGTGTGGAGGCTTTTATTCTTTGGTTTAGATTGGATTGCAGGGCAGCTTCAGTTGTGGAAGGGATGGTCAATTTGTACCTAATGGGATTAAGCCAAGAGATGACCGGGCCTGACCTTGGTCATATCTAACAGAGGACGCTTGTTGGTGCCCTCTCCATTGTGTTCGTTAGGTTTATTTTCTCCACTAGACTATCCACCTCTCTCTGGAGGGTACAATGTTTGTTGACCCATAACTAATCTCTTTTTTGCCTCTGTTGCATCTCTTCTGAATCATTGCTGTGATCATGCCAGTCATATCTACAAAGTGATGGGCTCCCTCTTCTGTCACCCCTTTTCAGCACATCATCAGCCAGCAGGGATGGTGGCTCCTGTATGACTGAGCTTCTATCAGGACTTCAGGTTGGTTGGGCTGCCCCTCTTGTGAGACCTCGCTTGGGCATTCCCATAAGAAAAGGAAATAAAGAAATGGTTTTAAGAGGACCCTGCAACAAATGTCATTGACGAGGGGAAAAGGAGAGACCCTGAGACCCTGTCAGGACTGTGTACCTAGCTGGGTCCTCATTAAAGAGGTTCCAAAGCTGTGGGCATTCATGAACCAGAGGTGATTTGATAGTGGTCTCTACCGATGCTTGTCTGCCTATCCTCTAGAGATGCCTTGGAGGACAGAGGTGAATTCCGGGACTTCTTGGGACGTACTGGTGTGACACTGACTCCTCCTCCTGAGAGAGAAGGCAAGGCCAAAGCCTCACTGACCCAAGTCAGCATTCCTATTTGTGGGGACAGGCCCCCAATGTAGGTGTAGGATGTTCCTAAGGAACAGGCCACCTCCAGATAAATGACTTGCTTGGGAAAGGAGCTATGCTATTCGCCAGGGGGGTCTTCTTTTTCTTCCAGAGGATTTCATGGCTTGCAGCTGGTGCCCTGACAGTTCTGTTGTTTCCATTTCACTGCTGCATTCAGGCAGTGGAGGAAGCTGGGGTGCCCGCTCTTGCTATGGCCACTTCACCTCCTCACCCTCACTTCTAAGCAAAATAAAGCATTTTATTGGGGGAAACGCTTATTGCTGCTTTTCCTGGCATCAATATTGTGGTCATTTCACTAGCACAGACTAGTGTGCATACCAGAAGTCACTTGAATTGTGTAATTTTCAGCCCCAGTTCACTGGCCAGGGACTATAATAATAGCCGCTCCAAAGCTCATCTTTAGACTCTTGAATTCCTTTCTCATTATGAGAAATGAACTGCCATCTAGCGGTTGCAAGTAATATGGAAAATTGGGAGCCCACTTGATTTCATAACCTAACAGTAGTTGCTTCACTTAATTGTATAAAAAAGTGAGAAATATTGCACATCAGTACATTTATATTAGGATTATATTCTGACCAGGGCCATGGTGTCTGTCACTGTGATTAATATTATTGGCATATAGATATGCTTGTGGCAAAAAATAGAATTGAATTCACATTTCCCTTTTTTTAAGATGTGGAAATGGCTATTGAATAGAACCTTTAAAAATTACTTCAGAATATCAAACAGATTTTCCTAAGGAATTCACATTAGATCAGATTCATGATTCATTTCAAAGGCAAATGGTGTACTCATAATAAAGTCCTCTGTCATTCATCCACAGGAAATGACATTTGTCCTTTAAGAGGAAGCGTGAAGTCTGTACAAGTGTTTCAAGAGAACCTGGCCATAAATATGTTTTTTTTTAATATTAGCTGCTCAGCTTTGTTGCCAGGAACAGATAATTCTTGCCTTTTTCTGTAGGTGTAGGCAGGGCATAAACCTGTCCTTAAAAGTAGGAAATGGTTTAACAGAATTTAACAGAATAACAGAGTTGGAGGAGACTTTGGAGGTCTTCTAGTCCAACCCCCTGCTCAAGCAGAAGACCCTCTAACATTTCAGACAAATGGCTGTCCAATCTCTTTTTAAAAACCTCCAGTGATGGAGCCACCACAACTTCTGAAGGCAAGCCGTTCCACTGAATTATTGTTCTATCTGCTTGTGTATCCGGTTGTGTTTGTCTGTTGGCTTTCACTTCTCTCTTAATGAGCTGACACAAATGCAAAATATACAGTGCTGAGTTTGAGATGTGGGATTGGAACCCAATCCGAAACAAAGCATAACCTCCCTCACGCAGGCATCTCATCTGGAGTCAGAAGATAGCCTGGCAGGGCCCCTGCAATAAAACAGGCAAGAAGTATGCACTTCATGCAATCAGCATGGTTTAGCTATTAATGCAGTCTCAATTCGAAGAGTCTTATAAAACTTTTTAGAACATCCTGGGAGCCAGAGACCAAGATGTCTTTCCCAGATGATGGTTTTGATTCTAGCTTTGAAAGAAGAGACCTGACCTTTCTTAAGAATAGGAAATATTCAGAATATTTGAGAAGCAGGGATCCAGAATGTCCCAGGACTTCAGCCCTCCAGTTTTACCTGCTACCAGCCCAACTTTGAAACACCTGAGTGCTAATTCAGGATTTTTTTCATGGTTTCCTGAATCTGAAGATTGATGTCAGGTCTTACTGAATTGGAATATTGGAAAATTAGTGCTAAGCAGTGGAAAATATATGCACATTTTAAACTTGTAATATGTGTATGATTTTGGGTTTTTCTAAGACAAATGTGTCAAAAACTACTGTTTGAAATAATCTCACGAAGTGGGGTTCACATTGTTTTGGTTGATGTTTCACTGCAGCCCTTTTAATCCATTTTCCAACACTTAATATTGATTGGCTTGTCTATCCTAACAGCTGTAGCCATTCAATTCACAGTCACTTACATCCTAAAAACCTTGGAAATTAGTAATATATGCCTATCTGGTGAAGAATGAATTTCACTGAACTCCAATGGTTTTTCTGTTGTCTTTAAGACTGCATTGTAAATATTCTACTTTAAAAATGCAGCCTTTCTTTATTAAAACAATTTTATTATATAATAGATTGTTATTAAAAAAAACTCTCTCTTATTTACCCAAGTCTGAAAGTGATTTCTTCATAATATTGCAGCTTGCAAACGGAAGGAGCAAGATCAAGGGAAAGACGGAGGAAATGCACTCAAAAAACCCAGACTGGTCTTTACTGATGTCCAGCGCCGAACTCTCTATGCAATATTCAAGGAAAATAAACGTCCTTCCAAAGAATTACAGATCACCATTTCCCATCAGTTGGGGCTGGAGCTGAGCACAGTTAGCAATTTCTTCATGAATGCACGACGGAGGAGCTTGGATAAATGGCAAGATGAGGACCCTGCAGACTCAGGCTGTTCATCCTCTTCCAGCACTTGTACCAAAGCTTAAAGGAAGGGCTGCAAATTTAGTCTTGGTGGAAGAGCTTTAAAACCACCTAGAGTTGCTGGGAGTTGAGTGGTATATATATTTATTATTATTATTATTATTATTATTATTATTATTATTATTATTATTATTATTATTATTATTATTATTATTATTATTATTATTATTATTATTATTATTATTATTATTATTATTATTATTATTATTATTATTATTATTAATGAGCAGGACCTCAAGAAAGCAGGTTTATACTTAACTCATTATTTATAAGTCCAAAGAAACCAAAGACTTATTTCATCTGATTTTGAACTTGCTCTAAATGACAAATTTTCATAGAATGGCTTGCAAAACAAAATGGTTAAAAGGAAATAGAGGGAGAAATCTGATTTTTATACTTTCAATCTTGCACTTATCTACAGTCTTTGATCATCTAATGTTGGAGCATGGTGATAATTTGTTATCAAAATACATGTCCTCAGATATGGCTCCTCATGTCCATGGCAAAGCCACGAAGATGAACATTTAGTGGATGCAACAGTAGCAAGGAGTTTTCTAGGGCAATTACAAGCCTAAAGCAGCAAATTATTAATGTTCATTTTAACAATATGGTTTCTGTTGATGGTCTGCCAGTATAAACTCTGAATACAAGTTGAAAAAAGTGTAAAGACATTTTGACTCTTATGCAAACCAGTTACATTCTCTTTGTTTACTTAGTAATAGAGCTATTCTTTACCTTTCTCCAAACTACGGTTTCCTTGCAAAAGGAACAAAATAGTACCAAAGAACACATTTAATATACTGCCAGTATTTTTTTGCAATTATTTTACTACTTCAAAGCTATTTTTTCATTCAATTCTATGCAGAGTTTAGGGATAAACTAATTAATAGTAACAACACACAAGAAAGACTTTTATTCTTGCTGTGAAAATATTTTTCATTGTTTTCCAGAAGCGATCAAAACATATAGCTCACACCCATGTGAAGCACAGGTTGTCTTTCTGCATCTCAGACAATCTTTTTTATATTTAATCTTCTGCAGAAGTGTACTTTAGTTAGTCCAGCTCTCAAATACTGTCCATTTTATATGCATGCTTGCATTTATATAGTTTATGCCCATAATATTGGAATGATTTAAAATGCCAAAATCCTGGAACTTAGGCTTAGCTCTGAGCAGCAAACTGACAAAAAGTGGTCTAGAGCCCATCCAAGATACTTACTTACCGGTACTTACTTACTATTTGTTTGTTTGTTTGTTTGTTTATCTATTAATTTCCACAGTAATTAAAACTAGATATGATTAGGATTTGGGAGTATCCACGCTATATCCACAGAAATAAAGAAAATGAATATCACTTCCCTCGAGAAGACCTCATAAAGAAATCTTCAGCATGGCACCTCGGACAAGGACCCAGCGACAAAGGAATATCGGAACTCTCCAGCCAAAAGGTCCAAGAAGACTAGTTTAATCTGTTACCATAAAGGCAGGATAAAGATGTCTGTACAATAATGGTTTTACTCCCCTGAGATGCAGTGATGTTGTGATGGCTTCAGAACCGTCTGCTCTTATGCCCACTAAGTGATCTGTATGTTAGGGGCATGTTTCCAAGGAAGCCAACTTTGGCTTTGTTTGCATCCCATTTCTTATACAGAAAGTCATACAAATGACAATCTCTACTGCTCTGTTGGAACATGCTGAAATTTGAGTGCAGAGGTAACTTTCTTATCTAGTTAGCAGAAAGTTATCACATGAAAATTAACACTGGCATTCTTCATTCATTTCTGCATTCATTCTTTCTCAGTTTGTTGCAGGCTAACTCTGCAGGCTGTTGCTTACTTTATAGTGGAAGGAATACTTCTTCAACCATGCTAATGCACATCATGTTCTCTGCTCTTTTTTTTTTTAAGGTCCAGTGGTGTGCCACATAAGCGGTCATCTCAAGTAGGATGGTTTCATCCTTAACTTCCAATCATCTCAAATAATCTGTGAGATGGGAACTTGGGGTGAATATCTATTATTTCCATGTGACTAGAAAAATGCTAAATAGTTTGTTACTGAACTTTAAAAAGGCACAGGGAAAGTAGGAAACTCAGGAAAAAATTAATAAAAATATTTTTTACAAGATTGCAACAAGCAACCTTTCATTTACAGTGCAAGATTGTTAGCTATTGTGGCACAACAGTACTCATGGCAAATATAGGTCAAAAAGAAATAGTGAAGTAAGGGAATTTTAAAAGCTGGTTTTGTCTGCATAAATGTAAATTTTGGTATTTAAGTTTATATATACAGATAGTCCTTGAAGTCTGTAGAGATTCTCAGTCATCCAGGTTATGGATGACTTACAATCTTTCCTTTAGTGACATTCAAAGTTACAAATGGCACTGAAAAATGTGACATGATTGGTGTTTCACACTTGTGGCCACTGTTGCAGCATCCCCATGGTCACGTGATCAAAACTTGGGCACTTGGAAACTGGCATGTATTTATGACAGTTGCACTGTCCCAGGGTCATGTGACCACCATTTGTACCTTCCCAGTTGGCTTCCAACAAGCAAAGTCAATGAGGGAAGCCAGATTCGCTTAACATGCATGATTCACTTAACAACTTTAGTGATTCACTTACCACCTGTGGCAAAAAGGTCACAACATGGGACACAACTCATTTAACAACTAACTTGCTTAACAATGGAAATTTTGGGCTCCATCGTACTCATAAGTCGAACACTACCTGTATACACTCAGTTTCAGTTTTTGGCTATATAGCCCACAGGAAGGAAAGCAATTCACCCTAGTTTTCCTGAACCGAAAGCGAGAAGGCCATAGGCGAATTGTTCAGTGAGAGAAAACTGTAGACTTCAGTTCTGACAAATCTTGTAAGGTGTTGCTAAAATGTCTAAGTACAGAAAAGAATTTTGCTCTTTGTGAAAGTTAAGCATTGGCAAGGACCCGATGGCCTCTCTGCCCATTGTAAAATATTTAAAGCAGTTAGTTGATATCAATTATAATGTTAAATCAACTTATGGCATTGGTTAGCTGCTGTTAGGAGAAGCAGCAAGAGGGTGATTTTTGACCTTATGCTGCAGGGTTTTCTACAATTGCTGTAGAACACGAAGCTTCTTTATTTGCTGACTTCCTTATATTTGGATTTGACATCACTTTCCAGCAAAGGCCAAGCTCTCGCATGGGGTTGTATGGTAGAAGAAAAGCAAATCTATACCTAAATTGTGGAAAGAAGAAAATCAGCAAACCCTGATCCTGATTGTGACCCTGCACTTTCTTCTTCAGAAGAGTTGCTATCCAGAGCTGCTTCCATCCAGACCTCTGCTCACATATACTGTATGCATCCCCACCAGGGGAGGGCATCCTTTTCAGAAGGTAGGGCCTGTGCTTGCATTTCGTACAGGTCCAAGAGAGGCCTGGAAGGCTACAGAATCTGGGTCAAGACCACCTTGGGTAATTTCACCCTGTACAATTTCGCCTGGCACAAACTGTACCGTGCCACTGTCTTTGCTGAAGAAAGGCTATTCTGTCTGTGCCCCAAGCCGGTATAATAATGGTGGGACCAATTTTTCATGCTTTTCTTCCTTGAGAAACTCTGACCTTTATCAAGCAAAGGGAATGTAATGGCACATTTCTATCAAGATGTTGTATTGTTATATTCAGGCACAATCAATATGCAGATTTTCCTTTCAAAAGACTATTGTATGATGTGGTTGATTTTACAATAAGCACCATAACTTGTCTGGAAGAAGCAAAATCAAGAATACTTACACCTATCATTAAAGAGGAGGAGGAGGAGGAGGAGGAGGAGGAGGAGGAGGAGGAGAAGAAGAAGAAAAATAAGAAAAATAAGAAAAAAAGAGTTACCCCATGTTATTTATCATGTGAAACAGAGATGCTACCTCATTCCATTTTCCATGGGTGATTTTAATTACATTGATGAATACCAACAATTTTTTTCATGCATGGCCTGCATCTGAAAAGGGAACTTGTGCTGCTAAACCTTGCATTTTCTATCTGTAAAGTTACTTTCCTAACTGTACAGTGGTAACATGTTTACAACACTATTCCTTCAATAACAGAACAGTAAAACTCTATGAGACCTGGTTGCAAATCACATTAAACTGGACGAGTGCCTTGCTTGAACCAAAGCATTAAACCACTTTTGACTTCTTTAGACCTTACTGTATAGATAATCTCTGAATACCTCAGCCTAATGGAATGGCCATGGAAAATAAAAAGAATACTTCACAATGGTGCTTTTTGCCAAGTTGACATACCATTCAACTTTCCTTGCTAGCAAAGGAAAAGGGTTTTGCTTTGCTTGCTACTTCTTTGCCAGCAACCCAAAGGTTCTTTGCAAATGGATTGAATCTTCTGAACAGCCAGACCATGCATTACTTTGACTATTTCCTCCAAATACCTCATTGCATTAAATAATTACAATCATGTTATATGGAGACACTGCAGAATTAAGCAGAAATTATTTGTTTGTTAATTGCCATGCTTCCTTTAAGAATTGTATTATTTGTTCTGAAGTCATGATTTGTTAAGATGAGGCACTTTCCCATTCTTTTGCTAATCTTGGGTGGTTTTTTTTTTATTCTTCTTGGCTCAAGCTACTGGTAAACACACACACACGCTATTAATATATCCCAGGGAAGTTACTTTTTGTTGTTTGAAAGGTTTTTCAATGTTATTTTTACAGTGTACATTTGCGGTTTTTATTTTCTACTATATTAATTATGCTGCGCTAGGTTTATTTAATTATTGTTTTACTTTATGATACCATTGTGAATACATAATCATTACATCTTCTGTTCCATCCCTTTTACTCCTGATCCCTGGAAATGACTGGCTTCTCCAGGCTTCACTCTCAGCAGTTTTAATATTGCAAGTCCCATGCCTTACCTCCAAGGTCAGCTGCAATATATGCCATAGTGAGTCTTCAAGGTAGTTCTTTGATCCCAAAGAAGGCAGAGCTGCACTCTGTATATGTTTATGTGTTTTTTATTCTTTCACATTTTCTGTATGCGTGAGTATAAAGAGATGGGGAAAGTGGTAAATCTTTAAAAGCATTGAGATCTGTGACAGACTTCATAGCTTTGTGTCCCCCGCTTTTTTTTTATGTTTACATAGAGTTACACATGTAAGAATAATGAAGAACATGAAACCAAACTAACCTAATGTGAATTTGGAAATAACCTACAATAAATAATGCAAGCAATGAATGCTTTTCATTGGGCAAAGATACTGAATGATTTATTAAGATTTTGGGGTAAAATCTATGCTGGATTTAAAGTAACACAGGAATAAGGGATGTGTTTGTGTACATAGCACATGGAGCGGGGGTGGGGTTGAGAGTGATCCTTGTGTTGCCTCCAATTTTAGGTTTCTTTATTAGTATTTTTAAAAGGTGATATCAGTACTATTAACATGGCAGTTCAGGCTGCTTCTGTATCGATAAGCATGATTTTCTTTTAGAAAAGGTCATTTCTTTCATATGTAAGAACTCACCTTTTCAGCAACTATACAATAGAAAGCGTATTTTGAAAGTCCTTGGATGCACTTGCAACTTTCATGAAAGATGTAAGCCGAAGTGGAAAAGAGTAATGTAATACATAAATTTGTCACTTGTGTAAGTTAGCTAGAATCAATGTTTTCTATTGTTCAAACTTCACAGACAATCAATGTATTTTGTTGTTTAATCATTTGCTTACTGGTATCGCATGTACCAAATGTACATTTCCTTTGTTTCTATACTCTATAAAAAGACTTGACCCTCCCCCCCCTTAATGAACACTTTTTGCTTTACCTGAATTAGTTGGTGGTTTGTGTTTTCAGTAGGCCAAGAAGCCTCTTTGCAAAGGTAGAGGTGTTTTCTCTCCCAAATTCAGGGAATAGGATCTTAGTTCCATGCATATTTGAGGTGACTGAGTCTTGAAGAAACAGTTGGCTCCCCATCATCAGGATGTCCCTTTTTCAGTGGTGAACATGTTAAGGAGCCGTTCCTTGTGTGTCTTGCTTTTCCTTTTTAATTTGCGCTCAAGTAGAGACTGTATTCTTCATGTCACTTTCACTACAGTATTTATTATGGAAACAGTATGTATCAGAGGGGACTCACAAACAAAACACATGTATCAATATTTATAGATTTCAGAAAGGAGAGGAAAATAATGCCTACATACAGTACATCTTCGTAGGTAATAGATGTTGGATTACTATCTTCCCTGTCACTATTCTTTTGAAAGAGAACAATTGTGTTTGTATTGTAAGAAATAGGTCAGAGGGGACTGTAGATTGCTAAGGGAATGTTATGATAAAACCTGTTTAATTAACAGAAATGAAAGGGACCTTGCAGGTGTTCTGACTAGTGACTAATCCAACCCTCTTCTCTAGCAGAAACCCTACCATTTCAGTGCCACAGTGAAACAGTGCCATCATGTGGTCCACGCAGGTATTGTTAGTTGCGAAGTCATGTCCGACCCATCGCGACCCCATGGACAACGTTCCTCCAGGCCTTCCTGTCCTCTACCATCCCCCGGAGTCCATTTAAGCTCACGCAGACTGCTTCAGTGACTCCATCCAGCCACCTCATTCTCTGTCGTCCCCTTCTTCTTTTGCCCTCAATCTTTCCCAGCATTAGGCTCTTCTCCAGTGAGTCCTTCCTTCTCATTAGGTGGCCAAAGTATTTGAGTTTCATCTTAAGGGCCTGGCCTTCTAAAGAGCAGTCAGAGTTGATTTCCTCTAGGACTGACAGGTTTGATCGCCTTGCAGTCAAGCAGGTATAGCTGCCACAAAAAGAATTTTTTTAAAATGGCATTTAAAAATTGTTATTCTGTACCTTTATTATTAAAAGCCTTGTTAATATTAATAGTGCAACGGGAGGACCAGGACCGGCAACACAGGCACAGAAGAAAGAATCCTGCTTCAAAAGTCTTAAACCCAGTTAAAAAGGTCTATGATGGCCTCAATGCTAATGCTAAGGGACAGAAAACAGTGCCATTCTGTGGCCAAAGCAGGTATAGCAGTCGCCAAAAAAAGTTTTTAATGGTGTTGTAAGGTTATTATCCTTTATTATTAAAACATCATTAGTATTAATAGGCCATCATAAGCCTTAACTCAGTTGAAGGCTTTTGGAGAAGGATTTCTTTTTCCGTTCCTGTGTTGCAGCAAACTGGCCTCCTGTTGCCCTATTAATATTAATAAACTGTTAATAAAGAATAATAATCTTAAAATGCCATTAAAGTGTATTTCTTTGGGTGTCTGCGATATCCGCTTTGACCACAGGATGGCAAAATTTTCTGTCCCATAGCATTAATATTGCCATCGTAGACCTTTTTGATGGCCTCAGTACTAAGGGACAGAAACTCTGCCATCCTGTGGTCAAAGAAGGAATAGCAGACACAAAAAGAAAAAAAACCTTTTAACGGATTTTAAGTTTATTATTCTGTATCTTCATTATTAAACGCCTTATTATTAACATTCATAGGGCAACAGGAGGCCCAGGGGCCGCAACACAGGCACAGAAGGAATCCTGCTTCAAAAGAGTTAAACCGATTCAAAAAGGCCTATGATGGCTTCAGTGCTATCGCTAAGGGACAGAAAATTGTGCCATCGTGTGGTCCAAGCAGGTACAGCAGCCAAAAAAAGCCCCGAAGTGCAGAGCGGCAGGAAAAGCACCGCCCCTACGCTCCTCTTAAGGGGACGATCCGGTTCCGTTGCCCTTCTCCGCATGGCTGCCGACTTCTGTGCCAGTGCTTCTTTGAGCGACCTTCCCAGTATGGCCGACTTCCGTTGTGCCCTTCTCCTGGCATCCCACCACAACTTCCTTTCACAGCGACCTTCCAAGCACGGCCGACTTCCTGTCCGTTTTCAGTGGCCGTCCCCCAGTTCCTTGGAAAAACGACCTTCCCATCATGGCTGACTTCCTGTACATCCTTCTCAGTCGTCCCCCCAACTTCCTTTCGCAGCGACCTGGTCACGGTGGGATTGTAAGTTTATTATTCTGTATCATTATCATTAAACGACTGATTATTAACATTAATACGGCAACAGGAAGCCCAAGGGCCGCAACACAGGGAGAGAAGAAGGAATCCCACTTCAAAACCGACTTAAACCGAGTTAAAAAGGCGTACGATAGCTTCAACACTAAGGGATAGTGCCCTCCTGTGGTCCAAGCCGGTATAGCAGCCACAAAAAGAAAAAAAAGGCCTTTTTAATGGCATTTACAGATTATAATCGTGTATCTTTATTATTAAACGCCTTAGTATTAATATTAATAGCCGAACGGGAGTCCCAGGAGCCACACAACAGGCACAGAAGAAAGAATACTATTGAAAAACTTTAAACCGAGTAAAAAAGTTCTACGACGGCCTCAGCGGTAACGCCGAGGGCCAAAAAATATTGCCATCGTGTGGCATACGCAGGTATAGCAGCCACCAAGAGAAATAAACTGTTTTCATAGCATTTTAAAGTTATTATTCATTATTATTAAAACCTTATTAATATTAATAGGCCATCTTAGGCCTTTATATGTCGGTTTAAGGCTGTTGAAGCAGAATTTCTTTTCCCGTTCCCATGTTACAGCAAACGGGCCTCCCATCGCCTTATTAATATTAATAAGGCATTAATAATAAAGATACAGGATAATAACCTTAAAATCCCATTAAAAATATTTCTTTCTTTTCGCAGCCGCAATACCTGCTTTGACCGCACGACGGCAATAAGATTATTATTCTGTATCTTTATTATTAGAAGCCTTATTAATATTAATAGCCCAACGAGAGTCCCAGGAGCCGCACAACAGGCACCGAAGAAAGAATCCCGGTTCAAAAATCGTAAACCGAATTTAAAAAGTTCTACGATGGCCTCAACGCCAGAAAACAGTGCCATGGTGTGGCCCACACAGGTGTAGAGCCACCAAGAGAAATAAACTTTTTTCAGGTTATTTTAAGATTATTATTAAAACCTTATTAATATTAATAGGCCGTCTCAAGCCTTCGTAAGTCGGTTTAAGGCTTTTGAAGCAGGATTTCTTTTCCCGTTCCTGCGTTACAGCAAAGGGACCTCCCGTCGCCTTATTAATATGAATAAGGTGGTAATAATAAAGATACAGGATAATAACCTTAAAATCCTATTTAAACGGTTTTTTTTGTTACCGCAAGCAGTCGGGAACCAGTAGAGGCGGCTCATGGCAAAGGAACGCATCTGTTTGGTAATAGCAAGATAGGGCAGTTAGTCCAAGGGCTTTTGTCCGCCCACCTTTGTGCAAAGCGAGTCAGGGTCAGGAAGGGCAGGACATTCCTTCCTTTGCTCCGTAGACCATCCAAAGCAGACAGCCCACCACCCAGCCAAAAAGAAGGAAAAGCAGGTCTCTCGAGGCAATACGAGGCTCGATTTTTTGCAGAGTCTGGCTTGAAATTTTCTAATTTCCCCCAGTCACAGCTGCATTCACCGATCTAGCAGTTGTGAGCCAGGCAGAAGGGTGGGACCAGTCCTATAAAGACCTGCTGGCTGAGAGCTTCAGCCTTTTGGGAAAAGCAGTGGAGAAAGGAGGATGCACTCCCTGGGTTTCTTGCCTAGTGCACTGCCCAACTCGCTGTTAAGAAGGAAAGAGATAAGTTGTCCTTGATGAATTGGGGTTTTTTGGGGGGCTGGTTTCACTGAGGGTTTAGGCTTTTCATTTTAGAAAGATGGGGGAGTTTGTGAGCTAAAGAGAAGGCAGCAGTGGGAGATACAGTAGGATGTTGGACTTTGCCAGTGAACAGAAATGACACGGGAGGAATGGAGACGGTTGCCCATCTCTGGCTAAAGATTATGGTCTTGGTGGGAGATAGACGATTGAACCTTTTTGAAGTCTCTTCCCATGTCCATAATCATCTGGCCTTTGGGAAAGGGTTATCATCATGTAGATTTATTAACACCTTATTAATATTAAAAGGGCAACAGGAGGCCGATTTGCTGCAACAGAGGAATAGAAAAAGAAATCCTACTTCAAAAGGCTTAAACCGCAGTAAGAAGGTATACAATGGGTTCAGCAGTACTGGTAAGTGACAGGGTTTGGGTTTATGGTTTGGGTTAAGGGTTGGGGTTTGGTTTGAGTTTTGGGGGTTGGGGGTTTGAGGTTAAGGGGTTAGGGGTTGGGGTTAGGGGTAGGGGTTAAGGGTTAGGGTTATCTTCTCAGGCTCTGATGTTCCCATGGCCTGCATGCCTAGATTATGGCACTGTCACCACTGTGCATTGACTGTTTTGCAATTCTTTGTCTCTTAAGTGTAATCTGTTGTTCCCTTCCTTGACTTTGGCGCCGCCATTGCTTCTTGTTTCTAGCTTACTGCACCACCATCTTAGGCCCTTGCATACATCCGAACTAGATTGTGTTGTTTGTGTCATACAATATATCTGGGTATATGCTTACGTTTGTATTTGTCATGTGTATGTAGGAGGGGACGACCCTTTGAGAGCTGTATGGAATGAAATTTCATTTTAATGTATGCCGATTAATGTACATTCAAAGTGACAATAAAGTTCTAAGTTCTAATGTTCCGGCTGTACCACCACTGCGCATTGACTGATCTTGCCGCTCTGTCCATTAATCGTAGCTTGTCTTTTGTTTCCCTTCCTTGATTTTGGTGCCACCATGCTTTTCCTTGCTTCCAGCTTTACCTGCATCATCATCTCTGATTTAGGGAAATCAGAGATGATGCTGCAGGTAAAGCTGGAAGCACCCGCACACCTCGATTCTGGCACCACCACCACCAGTGTAACACGCCAGCTTTCTCAGACATCCATCAAGGCAGCCGATCGCCTCTGTAGTTTTTCTTACGTCCTCCCCACCCAGAATTGAAGCCTAAAAGATGCAAATGGAAGAAATTCCGTCATTGACACTTTTAGTTTTCCTGAAATTGTAATGTTAATGTTCACTGCTAGTATCCAGATCCCGCGATTGTAATGCGATGTATGGGCCAATGCTGACATAGACACCTCCCAATCATGCTCGGGTTGAACGAGAAGACGGTCACCTTATAGGACAGTGATGGCGAACCTTTTTTGGTTTGCTTTTGCTGGTTTTGTTAGCCCTCTTTGTTGTCCTGGGATGTTTTAGGAGGACTGGGGGGGGGGAAGCAGGGGTAGTGGGATGGAGCAAGTCCCGGGAGCCAGCGTGGAAGTAGTAGCAGAGGGTGGGGATGAGGCGGGAGGCTGCAACCTGGCCAGTTCAGGGAAGGAGGCAGGTGGGCGATCAGCCTCCCCTCTTTGAGGTTGAAGCCACGGTGAGTGTTTGAATGGAAGACCCAGAATTGCTTCATAGCGAGATGGGTGGCATACAAATTTGATCTGAAACTTCATTTCAAGTCTCTTGCTGATAAAACCCACCATCCACAATGTAATCCCAGATAAAAGGGTTGACCTGTCATTCGTTGCAGGGAGGGTGGGGAGAACACGGAAAGGTCAGAATTAATCCCTCTTGGCAGTTGCGGTAATGTGCTGTAGCCTCGTAGGGCCTGCTTAAACTCATGGAAACACTATCATAATTGTTAGAAATGTGGGTTTTAAGAGAGCTTGCCTGATTTTTAGTGATGCAAAAGGGAGGTTCAGCGTGAATTTGACCCAATATAGTTTGCTCAACAGAAGTTCTGGGGAAAAAATATAAAAAACAATTTCAGGCACAATTATGTTTTATTGTTTAGGAAAAAATAAAACAGGGAGGGCAACGTGCTGACAATGGCTGCTCCTCCGCTTTTGCCCAGGATCGTGGAGACCAAGAAGCGAAGCCCCAAAGTGCAGAGCGGCAGCAAAAGTATTTAGAATAGAATAGAATAGAATTCTTTATTGGCCAAGTGTGATTGGACACACAAGGAATTTGTCTTTGGTGTGTATGCTCTCAGTGTACATAAAAGAAAAGATACATTTGTCAAGAATGGTTGTCATAGGGTTCAAGTAAGCAATTTATTTATTTATTATTTATTTTGTCAAGTACGTGTTAGTAATATACATAGATATAACATTGTTTATATACATAAGATGGGTACTGATAAGAGGGAACATTAGGACAGGGACGGTAGGCACGCTGGTGCACTTATGCACGCCCCTTACTGACCTTTCAGAGGAGCACAGAGTACCGCTACTCTATGCTCCTCTGAAAGGGACGAGCCGCTTCCGTTGGCCTTTTTCGCATGGCCATCGGCTTCCTCTTCAGACGTCTTGGAAAGGCTTTCCCGGCATGACGGACTTCCTGTCCGTTCATCGCGACCCTCCCCCAGTGCCTTTCAAAAGAACCTTCCTGCCATGGCCGACGTCTGGTCCATCCTTCTTAGTCATCCCTCCAACTTCCTTGCGCATTGACCTTCTCGGCATGGCGGACTTCCTGTCCATCACCGTCGCCGACTCCCAGTGCCATTGACAAACGACCTTTCCATCATGGCTGACTTCCTGTCCAATTTTCATAGTCATCCCCCTGCTTCCTACTACCAACGATAAAGTAATATCTCGATAGCTTCAATGCTATTGCTAAGGGACAGAAAATAGTGCCCTCCTGTGGTCAAAGCAGGTATAGCAGGCACAAAAAGAAAAACTGTTAACGGCGTTTTAAGATTCTAATTCTTCATTATTAAAACATTAATATTAATAGGCCATCATAGGTCTTCTTAACTCTGTATAAGGCTTTTGAATCAGGATTTCTTTTCCTCTTGCAGCAAAGTGGCTTCCCGTAGCCCTATTAATTACGTTAATAATAAAGATGCAGGATAATAGTCTTAAAATCCCATTAAAATGGTGTATTTCTTTTTGTGACAGCAATACCCGCTTTGGCCACAGGATGGCAGAGTTTTCTGTCCCATAGCATTAACATCGAGGCCATCATAGTTAAGGGACAGAAAACTCTGCCATCCGGTGGTCAAAGCAGGTATTGCAGCCACAAAAAGAAATAAATCTTTTCGATGGCATTTTAAGACTATTATTCTGTATCTATTGAAGCCTTTTAATTCGGTTTAAGGCTTTCGAAACAGGATTTCTATCACGGCTGACTTCACGTGCAACCTTGTAAGTCATCGCCGCAACTTCCTTTCGCAGCGACCTTCTCGGCAAGGCGAACTTCCTGTCCGATCACCGCGGCCGTCCCCCAGTTCCTTTGAAAAATGACCTTTCCATCATGGTCGACTTCCTGTCAGCCTTCTTAGTCATCCCCCCCCAACTTCCTTGCGCAGCGACCTTCTCGGCACGGTGGGATTTTAATGGGATTTTAAGTTTATTATTCTGCATCTTTATTATTAAACGCCTTATTAATATTAATAATAAATAAACAAGATGCCCAGGGGCTGCAACACAGATACAGAAAAAGGAATCCTGCTTCAAAAGAATCGAGTTAAAAATGGCGTATGATAACTTCAATGCTATTGCTAAGGAACAGTGCCACCCTGTGATCCAAGGAGGTATAGCAGCCGCCCAAAACCCTTTTTAATGGCATGTAAAAATTATTATCTGTATCTTTATTATTA